>JAVLVB010000002.1:11937910-11981307 GCA_032876305.1 Orestias chungarensis
ATTAGTGTTATTGTGTTTGTTTTTGTTAGTTCCTACGTCTCAGGTAATTTCGTGTTTGTTGACATTTTTGTAGTTCCGCCTCCGCGCTCTTTTGTTTACGTCTCGCGTTGTTCCGTTTCCTGTTGTCTGTAGTTCCCTGTATTGGTTCCGTTCGTGTTCTGTATTTATATCATCTTGTACAATAAATCACTATTCATTCTAATCCACCTCTGCTCGAGTCATTAGAACCCCATTCTGACAATATATATATATATATATATATATATATATATATATATATATATATATATATATATATATATATATATATATATATATATATATATATATATATATATCTAAGCATGAATGTAACTCCAGCAGAAAATCCTGTTAAGAACATTGTGAACAGAGACTATTGTTGAAGAAAAGAAGCCCTGTTTTGCTGCAAAAAAGTGATCTTAGGTCGATAGCAGAAGAAGACTAAAACCGGCATAAAGGGTTAATGTGGATCTGAAGTAGATAAAAGCATGAGACATCTATGTCGTTCAGAAGGGTTTCAGACCAGCACAAACCATTACAAAAGAAACTGCATTCTTAATTAAGATGTTGAGGATACTAGACTAATGCTGAATCCCAGGAAAAAAATACCTCATGCCAGAACAACAGAACTATAAACAGCCATTCCTGTCACCTCGTACGCACAACTTCTTTACTGACAGCTTGGCACGTGCCAACAAGCAGTCATGTTGAACATGTGACACCTTACTTTGAGGTCTTATTTACTGTTGTTGTTAGGAAACATTGAAAACTAAAAACCATTTAAAGAAGATATCAAAAATATACTCATCTCTAATATACCTTTTTACTCACAGTTTAAGTCCCTATTGTAAAACAGGTACTATATATCACATCCGAGCACATGCAGTAATAACTACATACATGGCTAATTAATTGGAGTTAGGCTAACAAGTTTATTTGTTTATTTGTTTTCATTTTTCTGTACTAAAACGCCAGTGCAAACCCAGTCTATATTCCATGTTACAATGCATAACTATAAGTGTATGCTAAGTTATTCCAGTTCAATAAACGCAGCAAGACAGGGAAGCTGTATGTCTTATGCAACTGCAACATTACAAATTAATTGCTACAATAAACAACATATCCCTTCCAGCCCCGAGGTAATTGTGACTGTGCAGAAAACACACCAAGGAAGAGCTGAGAACACCTACAGCTTACAGACAAATAGAAGAGAAAACAGACTCAGACGGCTCAGGTAATCTAGTTTGGAAGTATAAATTTGAAAATAATATTCATTTTATAAACTTTTTCTCTTTTTATAATGTCACAAAAAACAAATCTGAATGTTTTTTTTGGTGGGATTTGATGTAGAAGACACACTTAAAATTGCACATTGAACATAGGTTGTTTTTATTTTGCTATGCATTTGTATTGTATGCTTATTGCAGCTGACTATTGTTTTAACATCAGATTTGAAAGACATAGGAAGCAACAGCAACATTCATGGTGTGTTGTGTATGAAAGGAGGGAAAAAAAAGGTTATACTTACAACCATACCATTTAGGGATACCCAGCAGTCAGGGGGAAAGTCTTGGAGGAGAGGCACCAGATACTGGAGACAGCCATCCCAGTGACACAGCAGCAGCATCATCCCTATCAAATTAAATATTCTTACCACTGCACTAGCCAGATCATAGGTCATATGGAAAATCTGGAAGACACAAGCAGAGAAAGAGACCTTATTGGGCTGTATCAAAGTTTTTTTGATCCACTTATTAGGGTAAAAAACCCTTTTAAACCAGAAGAATTCAGCTGCTTAAGGCGTTTATCTTTGTATCTGCACTCACAGGGATTGCGCTTTACATAATTCAACAATGCTGCTTTCCAAACCAAACAAAGCCGTCGAGGAAATACCCATCCAGCGCAAAGGACAGCAGGTAACACAGTACAAATGAGTTGTATAATGAAGAGAGAGTGAGGCTGAAGAATAAATAGCTGGTCGGGGTGTTTAAGGAACAGGCGTCGACTTTTACAGCCGGCGTGGCTATTTAATCCCAGCCTAAAAGTTTGAGAGCAAGAAGAATCATCAGCTGTGTAAAGAAGCACATATGCGGAGAGAAGCCGTGTAATTTATATCGGCTCAGGCTGCAGTGAATTGTCTCGTGCCTGGGTGACCATGGAGCTCATTCAGAGTTTCTCATTAGCATAAGATATCATCATTACCACAAGAAACCAATTACTTCCTTCCAGGTTAGTTAGGTCAAAATCTCTTTTATGCTGAATTGTTCAATTTCTCCCTTAATAAAAAAGCTTAACTATGGAGAAATATGGCTGCTGAATGGTTTGTTTTGCATAATAAACCTGCATAATTTTTGGACTTAGAATCAAAATAAGTTATTTCAGGTAATCATAGTCTATTCAAAATGAATGACTTTCTAGCTCACATAAATGAAAAGCTTTTTCTTGTTGAAAGAATTGAGTTTCAATTGGTTCGGCACATCATTAAACAGTTTGATCTCTATGTTTAAGTATGAAGTAATTGATCGAATTCAAATGCTGTTCTCTATTAATCGAGACATAAATCAATTCCTCACTCCATTAATGGAGGTTACCGCATTTAAAAAAAACAAGAACCTCAAATGTCCAACTGTTTGGAAATATCTTGCCAGTTTGTTGATGGTTTTTAAGCTTTATACTAGTATAAATGCCACTAGCGGAATCTGGGCCACTTCGGTGGTTCATTTAATGGTAAGGTCAAAATGAAGAAACTAGTGCTGGCAGCTTAAACAATAAACCATTGTGTGTTGTTGTTTTTTTTTAAATATTGCTGTTACCTTTTGGAAAGGAAGTTGTATAGTAAAGTGTTTGTGAACACTTACAAATCAACACATGGATATGGCTGTTACAGTTTTACAGTTTTACAAGGAAAGCTTAAGCTACATTTTGACGTCAGCGTTGGATAAGAAACTCTGTCAATAAAAACCTTTAAGGGAAATTTAGCAAATTCAAACATTAAGAGTAAAAATTAAATGCCATTAAAATGGTATTCATTAAAATATGTTTTAAGTTCCAATTTAAATAAAATACAATAAAACATCATGATGCACCACTGCTTTGAAATGGTGGTACGCTGAAAAGTTGGTGCTTCTTAGAAGTATAATTCTATAGTGTGAAATCCTAACAGGTGAAAACTAGTTGTACAATAAACTATCAACAAAAAGAGACAAAAGAAATTGCAAATAGATACATTTTCTCATTAAAGTTGGCATCTTGCTTCCTTGATAATATTCTGTACAGACTTTTACCAATATTGTTATAATGCTATGGTTGGAAATTCTTCACAAAAGTACCACATATTTCTAAAGTTATTATTGTTATTAGCAACTCACAGCTTTTTTCTAGAACCAAAACAAATGTTTGCTGAAATGTTGGAGAATATTATTTATATATTTTTTTATTTGTACTGCAGGATTTAATATTAAAGGATCCTAAGTTAGCAAGTGGAGTTCAAATCTACCTTAAATTTGGAGGATCCTAGCATCTGTGCATGAATGCTTTGTAAAAAAGGAATCACTGTGACATACAAGATGAGGTGATGATGAAACTGAAAAGGCTGAAAGCAGCTAAATGCTGATAAATAAATAAAAAGTATAGTTACATTATGTTTCACTCTTTTTTCCATGTCTTGTCTTTATAATTTTTTTGGATTTTAATAGTGATTTTCTTTTCTTCTTTTTTTTCTCGCACATACAACGTTCTTAAACACCAGCCCTAGGCAGTGTTGATGAATACACTCTGATCTGAGACACTTCTTATTTATGTCCAAAAATCTGCCTGACCAAAGCCCAGGTGCTTGAAAACCTCTTTGAATCTAAAGATCCCCGGCTCCATCTATTGTGACTGGCCTGTAACCCCACACTACACAAAGAATAAGGTCCACACATAGAACAGAAAGGAGAGGCAGGGCCAACTCTGACGCTCAGATCCCTCTGTGGTTCAGCCCATCCACAGGGAGTGCTCTGCCCTGAAAGGCTAAAATTAGCCACCTGCTTACAGGGTGGCTGTCTCAGTGCACCTAACATCTTCTCCTCACTCCCAATTTAGAACACATACCACTGACTCTGCTTAGGTTGTGTTTAGATTAATTAGCGTTGTGTGACATGAGGGGATAGCACAACATTCAAGACAGGGAGGTAAAAACAAAGAAACAACACGTTAAGGGAAAATGTTACTGGTTTGACAGATCATTCCTCTTTGTGAATAGAAAATAAACATGACAAAAATTGATGAAACACAATGAAGGTTGGGGCAAGGTTTTCCAAAGTCCCAGAAACAGTCTAACTTTGCGGGAAACAGTCTGCAACCTTTGGGTTGTGCTGCATCACAAAAAAAAGCCAGAAGGGGGTAAAAATAAAGAGTCATTAACACACAGCGCAGTTAGTCGGAGTTTCTTTTTCAGAGGCATCACGTTCACAAATTAGGCTCTACAGAAGAAAAATCTATACTTTCAGATGACTAAGACTAGTGTGAAATTAAACTTTTGCATCGTATTGCAGACATTTTTTCACTCTTACTACAACATGAAGACAACTGACAATCATCAAAACTCTTCAAAATGCTTATGAAATGAAAACGGAAAGTCCACTTTGTACCCAAGAGATATTATTTGTTTATCTTTGTTTTGTATTTTGGATGTTGTCATACAGAAAATTGTGTATGAGGTCAAAAATAATACTATTATAATTAAAGATGTACTGAATAATTTGGGGCTGATTCTACTTTAATCATAATTTATTTTAAATAGTTTATCTAAAGTCCATGCAAAAAGGATAAAATTATTTGAAATGTGATCAATTATAGTTTTTAAACAAAGCTATGAATCACAAAGAAAACAAACAACACCAAATCCTAACCAATATATCTATCTTAAAAAAGGGACTACAAAGATTTTACGTGTACGTAACCTAAGCTCTATTAGTATGCATCTATGATCCTATTTACTATAACAAATGCAGTGTAATGAACGCTGTGCTAGTAGCCCTTTGAGCTACTGAGTTAGTTTTGAGCATGATGGGAGGCACATATAGAGATATGATTTCATCTCATTGTTTTGCGGTATCTTTTTAAAATAATAAAAGTGATGATTAAAAAAAAAGTTTTCCCATTTTGAAATATTTTTTTTAGGACACCATTTTTTACTAAACTTCACAAAGTAGCTGCATTAAATTTTTTATAAATATGTATTAATGCTCTCATGGAAAAAAAACAGAAAATTTTAATGTCATTATTATAATGTAGCGTTATTTACTTCTTATTTTTGGGATTTGAATTTGTGTTTGTTACAATAAATCTTGATAAGAATAAACAATGCAAAATAATCCATTCCTATTTTTCAGTTCAAATATCTAGGTATTTAAAAAAATATACTTTATTTAGTTATTCATACAAAAACAGAATGATCTCTCGCTTGTCTTCAAAATGTTTCTGTCTCTGTGCTAGTCATTGGCATTGAGCTGAAACCCAGCAGACGTCTGTTCTTCAGTAAGTATCATGGCAAAAAGAACAGTCTGTTATCTCATCAAAATTTTCCTCAGTGTTTCATTTTTGGATAACCAAAGCTAGGAGAAAGTGTCACAATGAGCAAATGCAATATCAGAACAGGTGATGCAAAGCATCTATCAGCTGTCAGGGCCCTATAGAAACCTAATCAGATTCATAATCCAAAAAGGTAAAATAACAATGCAGTGAATTGATTAATTTAAGTGAATTGATACAGTTCCTCCTCGTAAAAGCAGACACTACCCTGCACATCAAATGAAGCCTACCTTTAAAATTCCTCCATTATTTCCTACTGGGATGACGGTTTGAACTCAGCTCTTACAAACGTAGCTGTGACTTTAGCGAACATAATGCTTCTTCTACGTATATTTATGTTATTAAACCCTATGATTTAAGCACCGTCTTTTAGTTGGAAAAAAAAAATCACACAACCACACAAACGAAAATTAATTTAACAAATAAATCGATGATATAGACTTACAATGCAGTTGAGCTTTGCATGCAAGAAAATCTTTAGAATCTCATTACTAAATATAACAAAACTATTCATGAACAAGTTTGAGACTCCAACAACAACAACAACAGAAGGCTCTTGCAATAACTGTGCACACAGCGTGAGTTACAGCTGCAGAACAGTAGCTGTTTTGCTATAAAAGTTTTTTTTTTTTAAAGAGCCTCAAAAATAGCTTACAACAATATCTAATATAAATGGATGAGTAATAATTCACAGAAGACAGAGAAAGCTTTTACTAAAGTTTAGAGGTTCAAATTGTAAGCAAAAGATAGCACCATCAGTGTCTGCAGCTGGAAAATATTGGCTTAGAAATAAGTGCACAATGCTTAAATTTCACTGGGGACAGAGCTATTGGTCAGCATAATCCTCTAATACTGCAGAGACAAACAGCCAAGATGTGATATGATAGTTAAACACAGTCGTACGGTGATTATGGTTTTACGTCCAGAAAGCACAGAAACTTATCTCAACCTGACCAGTGTGACAGCACACGCCTCCATGAATAGGAGTTTTTAATGTAACAACAAACTCATAAATGAGATTGAAGCACATTTTCAAAACTTTTTGGACATTTTATGGCTGCACCCTGTCAGTTTGACCTTCTGAAAATATTATGCAGACAAAATTTACACCCTGGAGATTTGCTTGTCAACAAGCTGTTGGTCGTGAACGTTTACAAAGTGGCCTTTATGCATCTTTAAACTGGACATGACTGACCTCTGTCCGAGGTTAGCGAGGATTAGCATGGGACTAATTTGATTGGATTAAATCCACCACTGGCTATTACATTGAGGGATGACAAAACCGCTTCCAGGAAAATCTGCAATTCTCCTGCTTAACATCATCTTGTAAGTCTCTCTTTGGAAGTCTTTTAGTTTCATTTAATTACAAAAGTGCAGCCGAACATTGACTTGTTTCTTTTTTTAAATCACATGAAATTAGACTTTTATGAAATTCAGCAAAAACTATTTTCTCCAAATCTTTTTTTTTATATATGAAAAAACAAACAAAAAAACCAAAATGAATGTTTTATGAAAATGGCTTGAAAATAAAATAATGTTTGATGTTTTGAATTCATTCTTTCCTTAAGGGACAAGCAGTTTGCTGTGAGTTATTATCACTTATGTGACTTTGTCATGCAATGTGTAATACTGATGTTGGTATAGTTCAGCAAGAAACAGACATAAATAGAGCTGGCATTGTTTCAGGGCTTAAGGCGATGTATTGTATGCTCGAGAGACCTCTTCAGTGTGCTGATCCAGCTAGTGTACATCTTATGATAAATTAGAGCTAACAGAAGAGGTAAAGAAGCCTTTTTGGAGTGTCAGTATTAATCTGGTGATCAAAAGGATCTTCATACAAACAAAAAAAATGAATATTTTTTAATTAAGCTATTTAAGAATACACCGTATTCCTTTATTGCATGTACTTACACAACTGTTATAAAATCTAGTATTTTTTTATATATGATTTGAACATATTCTGTTTCAAAGGATTGGCCATGGCGTGGTTTTTGTGAAAACATCATGCATTTGATTCAAATATCCGTTTGACACATGTTTATGTGCCCCTGTTCAAGGCACTCAGCATATTCTACATACGGACGAGTGGGACTGTGAAAATGTTGCTCTGGTGTAAAGTATTTTCAGTGGAATGATTACAAAATGCTTCATTAATTCAGTCCCTATACTATTTAAAAATAGGCTGTCAAGAAATTTAATTCAGAACAAGCAAAAATCACAGCTTCATTTTTTAATCTTAACACTCAAGCTGACTGCTCAGAAGCTAAATTGTAAACTACTTAAAGCATTTGTTTTCAGTGGTTTATCTACGATTATTTTTTATTACCAAATAACTAACTAATACATATTTTTTAAATTGTTTGTGATTATTAGGTCCTAATTAGGTAATTATTGATTTAGAAAAAAAAAGCAAATAAACATTTAAAGTTCAGTCAGCAATTACTGAGCAGGGCTAGTCGAAAATATGTTAGTTTATTTTAATGACCAATTACTTTTTTCTTTGGTGCACCAAGATTAGATAACAGTACATAGTTGAATGCTGTGCAATGAAAAATAACTGATCACGTTTTGTTTACAAAAGCAGTCATGAAAGCCAAATTATAATAATTATAAACTAAAGATGATTATTTTTACAATTAAATAATGCTGATGGTAAATGATGCTAATGTTATATAGTTCCTTTTGGGCTTGTCTTTAGTTAAATACAACATGATGGCCCAATAGGTCTTTATGTTTCAATAAATTACTAAATCGTTTTACAATGGGTCTGCAATTTAAAGCAATTACTTAGCTCATAGTTGTAGAGCACTAGTAATGGAAAGCTTCACAATAGAATAAAACTTTATAGCCTCTTTATATTTTGTATTTGGTAATTGTATTTCTTTTTGTGTTGATTTATTTATTTTATAAAACAAAGCGGGCCATGATGAAACCTCTTTGTGGGAGACTAAACCAAATATCAAAACTTTAAATGCACTAAATGTAAAATTTAATTTAATACCGCTTGAGATGAACAGGGGAATAAAAAGCAAGACTTAACCGTTGCTGAGTCTTTACTTCTTCAGTCTATCACCATTAGTAAACCATGACGTGTGTAAGTATTGTGTTTATTAGTTAATGACTAATGAACCAGTGAATCACTATTAAGTAATTAAGACTAATTCCTGAGAGGGTAAGAGACTCTACGACCTTTATCACGTAGTTTAAGCCTAAAGGTTCACAATATCCACTATGTTAATATTCACTTTCAGTTCAATTTTGGCCATAGCAAACAAGGAAAGCAACTTCTTAACAGAGATGTTGCAGAATGACAATACACAGTTAGATGCTGCTAGTTCAATACTTTTATTTGCAAACTAAACGAAATGTGTTTAGCTGTCTTTTTTATTAAGTCATTATCCAGTGATAAAGTGAGTGGTTATTAAATTATTTGTTCAGTATTATTGGCTATGTAATTAAAAAATTTATGTTCCCTGTATTAGAAAACATTACCAAAAATTTCAACACAAGGCTGGGTTTTGTTGCCATTATCTAATTTTACATAAAAAAATAAAAAATAAAAACATCCCCATGTTTTTCACACAAGCAGCTTTTCAAAATCTCATTTAGCACTAATGTGCCTCAGAGAAAGGAAACAAAGTAATAAGCAGAAACACAGCGGGTTCAGACACAGATTGGATTGTTATCCTCTGCTGCTTTTCTTTTAAAGTCAGCTCCTAAATATCCAGATTCCAGAAACGAGAAATATTTACAGCTGTTTATTTATGTTTTCCAAAATGAAATCTGTTAATCGTCATTCCTTTTTGGTAAGGATGTTAGATTTCCATATCTGCTGCCTAGAAATGAGTAGTAGGTGTCTCATAACAAGGAAATATAACATGACATTCACCACCCATAGCAAATGCGTGAAAAGTTTAATAATTTTTGTGTCTTTTTTAAATCTCAGTTTTACTTTACCTTTTGCCTGTACAGTATTTTGGGAAAAGGGAATACGTTTGTAATGTGTCAATAATCTATCGTGAAACTCTTTCTTGTGGAAACACAGTTTGTTCCCCAGTTTTTAGATCTGTCAGCATTTCCAATCTCTTCCACGGAAAGCGTCCCTCCATACCTCGAGCTTGACTGCTGTGCCCGGTGTTTCACCCGCTCTGCATCTATTTTGGTCGTGTGAATGTGATAACCTCAACACTGGTGTTCTGGCTTAATCTGCGTTTTTCCCGTTCAGAGCAGGATTGGCAGAAGAGACATCCTTTGGGGCTCACACAGCTAAAGGGATTCACAGTTATGATGTTGTATGCATGGACATGATGGCTTTCCAGTGAAATACCTGCTTTAAGACTAAGAAAACCGATGTAGGAAGTTATTTTAGCATATTTCACTTGTTGATAAATAGGAGTGGATAATATGGGATTGATAATCTTTGTACAAAATCTCAGATCCATTTTATGTACGACATTTTCACTATGTTTAACTGTTTTATGGTAAACAATAAATAATGCATGTCTAAGTAACAGACAAAAATATTCATAAACTCCAGTTGATTCAGAGTAAAACGGAAATGTAAGATGCACTTGCAAATAAAACTATAGCTCAGCAAGATATGAAAAAAGGACAAAAAGCAGGAAGAATGACTAGAAGAAACACTTAGAAAAGGAAAGAGAAAACATAGACGATAGAGCAGTCAAAGAGAGGACAGGTCATGTAGTCCTGTAAGCTGAGTTGTAGTTATGTAGTAGATGGCAGTCATGGAAAATTAGATCCCATGTGAGAGCAGGACGGATTTGACTGGATTGCATAGGGTGACCTGCTGTGCTCTTGTAAATATCAGCAAGATGGACCCTTTCTGCCACAATGCAAAGCGAGGACACTATTCTGGAGACAGGGATGGAGATATTCAAAGAAGCAACTGATCCTCTCTAATGCATCTTAACCACCTCCTGTGATAATGGCGAATAGCCCTACAGGAAATGTTGTGGAAATAAGTCCGCATATACCAACGCTGCCAGGAATTACAGGGCAAAAAGTATTCATATACATTCAACTTTGCATTACAGCTTCAAACTTCATTGTTTATATTGTGATTTTATATAGTTTATCAGCCAAATGCTGTGTTTAAAGGTGGGGTTAAAGAACAATGATACATAATAGTCTCCTCCCACTACACAATTATGTTTTATTTTTTATGACTCTATACAATATAATGAGCTGCCGCAAGTTGTAAGAACTAAAAAGTTTTTTTGCAAGGAAAAGCACAAGTCACAAAGAGCCTCAGCACATTAAACGACCCCTCCATATGTCTAGCTATTACATCATGATGTCCACATAATCCTGTCTGTCTGCAGCCACTCACTTCTGTGTGCTCCTAACTATTGTAATATTGCCTCTCCATGGGACATTGTGTGAGAGCAGCTGTAGTCATGACAGCACGACAAAGGGTGCCTGGCTATATCCATTCAAAACCACATTATCTTCGGGAAGCGAAAGAAGAAGAAATCTAAATGCTTCACTAGTTTCTAATTAATTCATTTGCACAGGGCAACGTTTCATGATGCCGGGTATGAGTGGTGGTACTTCAGTCTAATTGCTGACGGAATCACTAATGCAAGTCCCTGATGTCGAATCCGTCAATCAGTGCAGCACTGATTTGTCAATCATTCAATTAGGTGATTGTCACAAAAACAGTGCAAGTTGTAAAATTAAAGTTTTTTAGTTTTTTTTAAAAAGGAACTCCAGGAATTTTTTAGAGAGCTAATCACTAATCAAGGTTGAAAGTTGTTAGTCACTGACTAAAAAAATAAAGTACAATTTAACGATTAATTTTTTAATAGAGGATGATCATACTGTTTGTATGTCATACAAAAATATAACCAGTTTAGTCTTTATAGAACTGAAAAAAAGCCATAAGGCTTTCTTTCTTCCATAAGAACCCTCTCCTACCACCAGCATAACTTCTACATGCACACGGTAACAACCCAGTCAACAAAAATAGCCAAAGATAAGTCTAATCTTTACAGCTATCAGTCCTCCAACCCACCAGACACACACAAGACAAATTTATCTGTCTTCTGTCTGCTTACTGTACTGTGAACAATGAGCAGAGGGAGACTTGTCTCTGCCGGGGGATATCCCATGGGGACGAACAGAAGATCAAAGCTGCTGTTCCCTTTTTTCACTCACAACTCTGGAGGGAGTTAATGAACTTCAAGGAAAGATGTCTTTTTTTTTTCTAAACATGGGCTGATTTCAGAAGCTAACTTATGGAAAAAAGCAGGACCTTTTTACACTGGATAATGTGGAGCAGTCGAAAAGTCTATAGAGGTTCTTGTATGCAAAATGAATAGGTTTGCAGACAGGTATATAAAAAAGTACAGTAAACTAATATCATCCGATTCTACAAAAGGCAGCATCATAAAACCTGCAGTTGTTATCACATTGCATCCCTAAACGTTTGTAGTGGAATTGTAGAGGCAAATTAGTCTTTGTTTTTACATATTTTCACAAACAAAGATAAGAAAGATTTAGGATGAGTGACTCTTTAGAGACATGTTTCCGTCAGTTTTGTAAATATACACACAAACACCTTTGCCCATTCTTTTTCAACAGACTGACCATGGCTTCACAGAAAAATAACACCAATAAAACAAATATGGATTCTTTACTACTTAAGAACCTTCAGAATGCAATCAATTCTATTAAATTTTATTTAGGATCCATCCGAATAACAGGCCTTGAATAGAAATGCTTTTGACAAACTTTTCCTACTTTCTTTTGGTGTCACTCCATTTATCCATGTATCTATGTCTCTCTCACTGTGCAAGCATGTCTCTTTGTTTCTAATATCAAACAAAAGCAATGAACTAAGAGAAAGACTGGCAGCAACAGAACGAGACAAAGAAATGGAGACAGAGGGGAATAAACAGACGTAACCCTATCGAAGAAGTCCATCCTGTTTTTTTCAGCAACAGCAAAATACATCTGTGGGAATATATGCAGGAATCTAACAACAATCTAAATGATAATGTATCTGTTTGAATACTTAAGAGAGTTGAGAACTGAGAGAATACACCTAACTTTAAATTTGACCTAACCAAAGCTCAAAGTATATGCTTTGCATTATAGATATGTGTGAGTTTCATCACTGATAAGGTACACAACTGGTAGAAGTGTTCCTTGCAGCAAGAAAGTCCTGGGTTTAAATCCAGACCAGGGGTCTTCCCGGATGGGGTTGCATGTTCTCCCTGTGGATAATGGTTTCTCTCACAGTACTGGGGCGTTCTCCCACACTCTAAAATGTTGACATGGGTTTCTAATTTAGCTTCATTTGTCTTTTTAAACTATCCTCAGTTTGATTTATGGTGTTTAAAGAAATTTAAAATTACAGCTTATAATAACTTAAAGTAAATGATTTAGCATTATGACTTAATACTGTAAGAAATTGTTGGGGGAGGGGGGTATGGTTGGCAAATAATTTTTTAGAATCCTAGAAGTGCTTATTTACACATTGATTACTCAGATTTTTAGCAATTTGTTGTGATAACAGTATGGAAAAGATGGTCTAACAATGACTTCACAGTTTACATATTAAGACACTCAATGCGGTTTTTGACAGATATCAGATGTTGACTATATTACTTTAATGTTTACTCACCCATCCAAATCATTGAATTCAGGTATTACAATCACTCCATTGCCAACGTTTTATAAAATCATGTACCAAACATGCAGAGTGCTTCTACAGACACTTATTAGAAAGGATATCGCCTGTATGGAAAGTTTAGCCACAAACATTAATTTGCTAGTAACTATTCCACATTATGATATTGGTATTACAACAAAGTAGAAGAGACTGGGGATAGATACAACTCAGCCACATAGACATAGGTGGAATAAATTACCAGTCCAATGCAAAGCAATGGAATAAAATGCAGTGTAATACAATTCACTGGGTGAAGTGTGGTATGTACCCTTTGGACTCTGGCAAATATGAGATATGGCATCTGGTATGACAAATAATGCCTTTATGTATGTCATGCAATGGAAAAGTTGTCAGGAGAATATTTGCTTGATTGCTTTGTTCTAAGTATAAGTTTTGATAGAGATGGTGTTATTGTGTGTGTCTGTTTTTTAAGAGCTGAGCTCGGCCGCTTAGAATCATAGAAAAAAAGGTTTTTAATGTGTCAAAATACCATGACAATTTAATATTGCCAACTTTAAGCTTTAATCTTTTGTTACCAGTCCCTCCTTGTTCTAACACGACTACACAAAGTAAGTTCCACAAAAACATTCAAGAAAGAGTCTAAAATGTGAGAGGTTGAGTTTGAAGCCAAATCGGACCGAATACATTTAAGGTGAAGTATACTGAAGACACATCAGTGACTGACCTTATAAATGTTAGTCTGAAAGACAAAATTAAACTAAAAAAGGTAAACAATTGCACAAACGTTTACATTTTGTGTAAGCCTCCCTTAGAAGAACTGAAGCTGTTCTAGTTGCAAGGCCAGGATCCGCATCATATTGAAACCCTAAATTAAAACTCTGTTTTTCCATCGACCTGCCACTATGATGGTTGATTGGCTCTCTCTTACAGTTTGCCAGCATTTGATTTAGCTAGAAAATTAATTGAGTGGAAATGTGAAAATTTATTGAAATTTTAGAGGTGCAGACATGTTCTCATAAGTTATTGAACCTAAATCTTGACAAAAAGGTCTGTTTTTTCTATTTTACTAGTATCATAAATGCTGCTAGAGTGAAACAGCTTGAATAAGGGCAAAGGCGGACTGTGGGGTATTAACGTAATGCATTCCTCAATTTTCCGTAGGTCAAACAGGGTATATGGCAATGATACTTTGATACGTAAATGTATCAAAGTAACGTAAACGTAAATGATACGTAGTCTTTGACATACGGTTATCATTCAGGATGTGTTACCTCCTTTACAGTTTTTAATATTATTGCATGAAGGTTGTACATAATGCATTTCTTGTTTAAGATGTTCTTAATTTAAAAAGTAAAAGTATTTTAAAGTTTCAAAAGCAAATATGTGTCTATTGCCTGAGTTCACAAACAGATTTACCATGCATTCAGCAGAACAAACCTGAAAAGACCAAGGATGAGTAAAATGTGACCAGAAATAGAAACCTTCAAAAAGCCTTATTAACCTTTATCGGATTTATCCTTTCCACACAATGTTCATGTTTATTCCTCCTGGTCAAGTTCCAAATATATCTCAGACAGAATAAGAATAAGACCTGCACAGTATAAGAGTTTCATCAATTTTTCAAATATATTTTATTGTACATGAAACTAAAGAAGAACAGTAAATTGCAACAGTTGGCAGACATGCCAGGAAAAGTGCTTTTCTTGGCCTTATCTTAGATACAAAAATGTGTTGACTCCTACTGTGACATTAACTGGATCGCTGTGCTGTGGTTAGATGAGACTGGAGTATTTGGGAACAAACAACCCAGAGTGGGGTGGGGGTGAAACAAAAAACGAATTAGTGAAAAAGCCCCTTATCTCTACTCTTACTTATAGTGGGGGATCTGTGACCCTGCGGGTAGGGTTCTTTTCCAAAAAGGCTGGTTGAAATTACCACCCGATTATGCCAGGTCATTTTTCAAAATGTAAATTTATAGTTATTTGATCTGATAGCAAGACAGAGATTCAAATCAAGACACAAATGTTAGATTGGACTAAAAATCACCCGCACCCAGTCTATCAGAGTGGGCCCTGCCGTTTTGATAATCTAGAACTATATGCATACTTGAACGAACGAAATGCTAAAGCAAACTGGGTGTTTTACCAGGTTATACACTAAAATTGCACCCACAATCTCAATGGTAGTTTTGTTAAAACACAGTAAAATGTTCTGGGGAAACATTTTTAAGTAAAAGTTTTACTAAATTTTTCAATGTCAGCTCATGCCACTGCTATACAATAAAAAATAAGCTTACTTTCAGGATTTTTACATATTGTTATCAGGGTTAACTTTAAAGGAACACTTCATTAAGAACCACATTTTCTTCTACTTTCTTTCTTTGTCCTAAATATGACCCTTAACCCTGTGTGCTTAACCGAATGGAAAAGGTATTAGCACTCTCTTCTGCAGTTAACAAGTGCAACTAACAACAGAAGGAGCAATTTGGCATAGAAAAATAATAAGATAGTCAGCAGGGACCAAGGAGACGAAGCCGTTCTTTCAGGCTGCTGAGACTGGGATTTTCCTCCCCTTGAGCTAAGAGTGAGAACAGACTCATGGAGGACTGTCAGAAAGGCCTTTTTAAAAGACAGCAGGAGAAGGGAAAAAAAAGCAATGTTTTCATTTTCGTTGGTTCAACATAATTGGACTGATGATGTCCATTTAGTTTTGTGAGTCAGAGGAGACACTAAATTACTACGTTTGTCAGTAGGAATAAGCTGCAAATAAAGTTTTTTTGAGTTAAAAAAGGAACCCACTATAGAGGTAAGATAATTGGTAGAGGACTTTTACTAAAGATTAAGTGCACAGTGTTAAAATGTTAGTTGTGTAACCATCCAACTTTCCCGCATGGAGATGTGTCTGTGCATTTATCTGCCCTGCAGGCTCTGACACCCAGACACGAGACAAGACATTTCTGCTTTGCCTGGAACAAACCACCGGGCCATGCTTCTGAGTACACTACAGAGCGAAGGTACTGGATCTGTTTGTTCTAGGATCACCAAGATGTCAGAAGTGCTCGCTGTGACTCTTCATTATTTAAGTGAGGACACTATTGTGTGAAAACTCATATCTGAAGTGGGGCTTCAACGCTGATTTAAACGCAAAGAAAAGCAGATACAATCATGGACATGAACTCTAATGACCAAAACTTAGGAAACCTCCCTCGCATTACAAATGCAAGATTGAACTGAATGAAAAACCTTTGTTTGGGGGATTTTCTCAGTTTTGCTTCATATTCACAAAAGATGCATTCACACTTGATTCACACATTCACACTTAATGTCCGTCAGCATGCTTTATATTCTATACGTATTTTTTTTGTTCTATAAAATTGTATTCTGTAAGGTTTGTGGTCACAGAGCAACCTAAATGTTATGTCATGGAACATACCGCAGCACATTATAGCAGATCACAAATGCAAATGAGACATTTTACCAGTTTAACCCAATAAAACATAGGGCTAACATATAATGCAAGAGGAAAGCTGTCCCAAAAAAAGGTGAAGGATAGCAGCACGGTGTAAGAAGAAGGGCGACACAGACAAAGAAGATGCCTTTAGCTGTGGGGGAAGAGGGCATCGCCGATAGGACTGATGTCCCTCCTAACTCACCTGTCACTGCACCAAAGCACACACTAGTGATAGGCTGGCTTGAATACTTGCTGCAACCACTTCGGTGCATTTAGTTTATCACGAGTACAATGTATCAACCACTCTAAAGAAGGTAAGAAATCCACTTGAACTTTCCCATTCGTCTTACTTCTTTCACGATCAGGGGACGGTGCAGTAAAGCAACCAAAGCATCTCCTCCGTCTTTTCTTTGTCTGCAACATGCAAGCTGCTTTCCAGGCTTCACTGGTTTGATAAATACCACAGATGCCTCCAGGCATCCATAAACTGTGGTGCAGAACTGGACCCTAGCATCTACAGATTTATGAGTGAAACCCTTGAAATAAAGGGTCCTGTTTTACTGAATGAGGAAATTTTTTTATTGCTTATCTTTGCAACAGGAGTATAAGTCGTTCTATGGGTGGATCAATATCTTCGACTATGATGCATTGAAAAGGTTCAGTCGTGCTTTCAAGCTGCCACATGCCTGCTCTTCTTGGCCACAGGGTATAAAATACCCAGAACCAAACACAAACACGTAGACATGACAACAATCCTCAGCCTATCACATCACATCGAATCAAAGGACATAACAGGAAACAGTTGTACACAGACATCAGCCAGCGGCTCAGCTCCAACGCGAAGTGAGTCCTGCAGCTACTTGCTGCATTTCTGCTCCCACTCGCCGCGTCTGTCTCCAACAACAAAATACCATTTGAGAGATCATAATAATGAGGACAGGCTCCTTTTAATTATGCTCTGTAAATGCAATTTTCTGCTCTCCGTGATAAATTAGCGGTGTGTTTCTACTATACATTCATGTTGAAAAAAGATGAATAAGGGGCAGGTGAGAAAAAAAGGAGATCATTTGCATGTCCACATGAAAAACTTTCAGCCCGATCTTACACAATTAACTGCAAGACCCTGTTTGCTAATTGCAAAGGACGGTACAAGAGAACATACACGGTTGCCACTGCTGGTGTATGAAAAGAAATACAAACTGCTTCCATCCCTTTGGTTCCCATCCTTCTAATCTGCTTTAATCTAACGCACAATTTAGCACATCATGAGTCAGCACATCACCTCTGTGTGTTTGTGAGCCTGTGTGCGTGGTTGTGCATCTCTGTGTCTGCATGGTTCTGGGACGCTGGCCCCGTGGCTCCAAGCACCTGGCATGGCCTTTCCAGAGACAGGTGAACCAAGACCACAGGATACCGTAACGCCTCAGTAATCAGCTTTAACATGAAACAAGCGGGTAATGACATGCCTTCTGCTTCATGGTGAGGCGCTTTTCAGGTGCACGTGCCTCACAATGCATCCAGATTAATTATCATTGGAGGACAGAGTTCTCCATTTCAAGGAGTTGGTGCATTAGTCAAGTTTTTTTCAGTTTTTACAAACTGCCACACTGCTTATAACAATTCAAGTACTTGATTCATTCTCCTTAAATCTTAGATTAGATGGATTATGGTCCGTTCTAAATTCCCAGCACACAGTTTGATACTGAACCAAACTGCTTGACTGCAGCTGCGGCCATCTTACTGGATGATACACACAATCGATCTAGCAGTACTGCAACGAATAGGGTAGATTATCTCACTGGGAGAACATTAACATTTACTCTGACTTAATCAAAGATGAGGGAGATTTGTAGAAACCTGCTGATAAATCAGACAGTAAGTTTGATTGTTCCTGTTAAGTGACCAGCAAGGTGTAAACAAACAATAATACTAAGTTCTTTATCTGGACTGAAAAAGTATTTTTGTGCCTTTCTTTACTGCAAACATCTGGCTTTCGGAATTTGTTTTACATGATTTAAGTGGAAAAAAAATCTCCCAACGAAATTAGTATGTTTTATCAATATTCAAGTATTATTAAATTAAAGCTCCTATATCTTGTAGAAAAAATCATTTTTCTTTATTTCGAGTGTACTAATACATTTTGTACAACAAACCAGACAAATGTATTTTCTTGGGGATTTTACTTTGTAGTTAAAAGATAACCTTGTGTCCAACAGACAGCAGTAAACATCAGGACACTGTTACAGAGTGAAAAAGAGACAAGCTGTTTTCATTATTACTGAGGTTTCTGAAAATTTACTCAGAGAATGCAAAGAAATAGACGAAGCCTCTCAGAAGGGGAAGCTTACAAAACATAATAGAAAGGCTAATTATAGTAAGGGTGTTCTGATCCAAAGCAGCAAAACGATTAATATCAGATTATATCGACGATTATATCGCATCTAATATTTCCGATGTAGGCATTCCTACACATGCAGTCTGTCATCACTTAATCCACGGCATCATTTCTATTTAGCAGCTTGCATCCAGTATGGAGAGTCCACAGGATAACCAAAAACACACTTTCTTATTTGCTACTGTTGTAAACTATTGGTTTCTATTTGAGTGACTTTTCTTAATTAAGCCTTCTGTAACATTTCGCATTAAACAAGTAATAAAAAGTATAAATAAATTAAAAAATAAATTAAAAAAATAAACACAGTTGTGTACAATATAACATGTACACATAACAGTTCAGAAACTCAATTTCACAATGACATTTTCATTACTTTAAGACACTATTATAATGCTTTTTGTGACTCTTCTCATGCAGCAGTAAGGTTTGAAATTACACTTTGATTGTCCTACCTACATCTTCTAACAGTTGTTAAAGAAAAATAGGAGCTAAATTAACACCAGCAAATTAAAACCAACCCCTTACACAACCTGAGGATAGAAATCTGCCACAAAATTGGTCACCAAAGCATAAAAACTGAAGACATTCAGACCATTCTTTCCAGATAAAGGCAGCATAAAACTTTAAATAACCCTAGTAGTAACAGAGGAAAAAAAACAAGTGCTTAACAGTAAACTGTATTATGCTGCTTACCCTGAGAAATTTGCTATTAAGGAGTTTTAATGAAGGACTTTTATGTCTAATTTGGTAGTTTGACATTTCCATAATCACTTGACTTATAAATCTAGATTTTAGAGTAAAAGTCACTGAAGGAGACTTAAATTGAAATGCAATGGTATTAAGCTTTAAGTGCTGTGTTAGTATTTATGCTTAACTTTTACGCCTTACTGCCGTAATGTTAAAAACCAGTCTCCTTAAACTAAACTGTTTTAATTTACTCTAGTGCACTAGACTTTAAACTAAAAGCTAAACTAAATAGCTCTTTTAAACAAACATATTGCCAAAGGGAAACTGTGTAAGGATATATAAAAACAAAGGTAAAAACATTAGCACCCTGAGTTATGAAGGAATAAAAGCGTTGGTGTCAGACAGTCACACCAAGCTATAGGTTATTCTAAGTTCAGTAGAAGATAGTTTAGTTTTCCCTCTGCTACACACAGTAAACTAGATCCTCGGGTCAGCTTGCTCACAACTTCCTCCTTTTGGAGTGTTTTACCAACTGTTAATCCCACACCTAGAGTCTGGATGACAGATCTGGACTGATAGACTCTAATTAAAAAGATCACTTACTTAATGGCAAGCAGTCAGTACTAACCTTCCTGTTTAAAACATGCTGCACAGCAGGAAACTGAGAAAACTCTTTTAGTAGGAAGGGTGTGTGAATAAACTATATAAATGTTAATATTATGTAATAATAAATACTGCGTAGGTGGAAAACGCAATAGGGTTTTAAAAACATTTGTGAAACGTATACATGAAAAGCTCTACAACTCTGCAACATCCATCAATAAGCAGCAGGTTGCAAGCAGCCGTTAACTCAAATCCAAGTTCCTGTTATATATAAGGTGTTAAAAAAAAGGTACAAATATTCAGCAATAATTTAAAGATAATGAAATATTGTTGTAATGCAAAACAGCATGTGCAAATTGCATTATTACATTCTGTCACACGTTCTGTCACAATGGTGTGTTTGTGCAAATTTGTTACTGTAAGACTGTTAAGTTATAAAACGTGAAAACATATTTCTTCTCATTTATATACAGCCGTTTGTTGAAATAGATCAGAGCTCTGAAAACCCTAGAACAATTAAGCGTTGGGTCGTACGGGCCACAAGGAAAACAAGTGAACAAAGTTGCCCTGGTCCGATCACATGAAAGTTAATTTTTTTTATTTTTAGGATACATGGATACTTATGATTTATTCTCGTTTGTAATCCAGCTCAGGCTAATCCGTGAAGGCACCCTTCTTAAGCCTACAACACTCTTTGGTGTGGATGTTCTTACTAAGGGAAAAAGACTGTGAAGAAAGAACGGTGTTTTAAATATATCAGAGGAAGCACAGAAGTTGTTAAAAGCTTCTAAAAAGGAGCTTTTGCATTGGATTCATGTCTGCTGTTTGCTTAGGCGGCTGCTTAACATAAATACTGAGGGAGACTTTAGCACCTGACAACAAGGCTGCACAAACTACAGCAAATACTAGAAAAAGAAATTTCTGTAAACATTTTTAATTTATCAAGATAATGTAAGTATATATACATATATTTTTAGATATTTATTTACTATAGCACTATAGTAACCTAATGTAAAAATGCAGCTATTTGAGGATTAAGTTTACTGATTTCATGTCTTATCCAACAGCGCAGCATTAGTCAAAATCAGCCTGAGGTCCCAGAGAGGTTAGACCCACCCCTGAGCACTGCTGTGTTGCCACAAGCCCAACCTGAGCCCTCCAGCTTGAGCCGGAATCTGGCAGGAGGCCTGGTGGCCATGATGAGCCAGATGTGGCACTGGGAGCTCTGGGGATTTTCTACATGCAGTTTTACAAATGTTATCCTTTAATTATGTGATTGCATCTTTTATTAAATAAAGTATAAAGTGAGGTGGCTGGTTGAGATAAATCTGTTCCTACAAAGCTTCATGGACGAATGTATTTTAATATAAATAAAACTCTAAAAAAAATAGTGGAGGCAAACAACGTTTTTTTTAAGTATGGTAAAAAATTATAATTACTCCAAGGTCATTTGGATAATTAGCGGGGTGTTTGTGAGGGCATGAAATAATAGGAGGAACATACGGACAGAAGGCTAATAAAACATGAGAGCAGAGGGCAAAAACGTCCTTGAAAGATCCCCAAAGATGCCGGTGAATTCAAACATAAAATGGTATAAATGCCACCTCCAATAATCATTAAAGGAAATGTATTAGAGAACATTTATAGATGCATGTTAGGTAGCATTGCACAGCTGAAGACCGCATAATGCAAAATGTATTCTCTGTTATGTTCATTTTTGGCCTTTGAGAAACATTTTAAAGCATTTTTCTTTTAAATATGGAATGGAATGATCTCAAAATAAACCACTTTTATTATTTGTAGAAGCAAGAATTAAGTGTACAACTTTGAATTTATTATGGATTTTCTCTAATCCAAAGTTGGTCAAAAGTGTGAGTGAGTGCTCAAATATATATTTTTATACCCACTAATCTGTGGATAAAATACCCACCGACATTTTCTGCTTTGTGTAGTCATGGCAACTGATGGAAGCTTCTGACAGATTTCTGAGTGATCTTTTCAGCACTCTTCTGAAAAATGGGAGAGGTATCATTTAAATTAGCTGGTTTTGGACTTGAGCGTAAATTGTAAATTCAATAAATATATGTGGAGATTTTCTAGCTGTATTGAATCCTTGAAGGTCTTTGCTGTGGAACAACATTCATGCAGTCATATGGATAAATGGACAAATAAATTCAACAATATCCAGACAAGTTGGCAACTTGAGCTTTAGTGCCTTGCCCAGGGACACATAAACCTGTGCCAGCAAGGAAAGGTGGAACTTAACCCACAAAACCCCTGCTTTTGTTGTTGGGCTGAAGTAACCCAAAAGGTCGTCTACAAAATGTCTGTAAATTTGAGGTTTGGGTTTTTGGAAGACCATTATTGTTAGTTTGCTTTACCGATTGCAGAAGCACATGAGACATCTTTAAAGAATAAAGGATAATGGTCTTGGAAAAAAAAGCTTTGACTTTTTGTCCATATCTCAAACTATTCCATTAAAACTTAAAATGGCACCCAACCAGGCTAAAGCATAGAAGCTGCAACCAATCACAGACGGCATTTTATAAAGTGATATAGTTTGCAAGGGTGCCAAAAAATAATAAAATATATCACATAAAATCCTAATGAAATACTTTGTCTTCAGTTTGTGTCTATTACATGACAAAATTTAAATGAGACAATAATTTTATATAACTCTAAATCCGAGCAATACTTTTACTCTGTTAAAACATCTGGTTTGGTTATACTTTGAAAATGACTGTTAGTTATGCAGTAAAAATACTCTGACGCCTGCTAGAATCAAATCTGTCTTGTTTGCCTCTTCATAGGAAGATTGGAAAAAAAGTAGTTACTTTGAGGTCTGCAAACAGATCGCTGGCTTCCGAGCGGTTGGTGTCTGTTTAAATTGTCCTGTTTGTGCATACGCCATATTTACTGCTCGCCGTGACCTTTACGCCATACGCTATAATTTCCCAACGCTCTGCACATTGCAATAATTATGTGAGAGTAAACACACGGATGAATAGCTGATCAAACACGGAGAGAGCCTTGCATAAACAGCAGCGACCAGCAGCATAAATACCACGAAAGGTACGGCTGCGAGCGTGCACTGGTGATTTAACTACCCAGTCAGCTGTGATGGATTTCCGCATCGTAACTTTCAACAAGCTTTCCAGCTTATCTTTAATTCTTCTTCCTTTTTCGGAGTGAGCGTATCCACTCAGCTGTTTTATTTTAAACCGTACATGTTCCTGTCTTGGCACGGGCAAATTTAACAAAACAAATGTGCGGATTTACTAAAACGTTGACAGATAGTTACTTCAGCACACCTGCAGCTGACTACAAACTTACTTTTAACACACGTGGCCAGCATCACTCATTTCAGGCAAAAATAAACTACCTCCCTGTGGGTAAAATGTATAAAAAATGCATGAACACAGCTAACATATTAATGTGCTTTTCGTCTCTACAGCACAGGATCTGAAGGAAGTTTTAACAAAACAACAGATCCGAATGTGGCCAGATCTGACTGTCCAGCCTATGGTGATAATTAAACAACACCAATCATTCCTCCGCAGATGGAGGAGAGAGATGTGACAAAGTGAAGAAGGAGGCAGCCAACACACCACGACAGATGAAGGAGTGATGGATGAACACAGAGGATGGAGGATGACTTATTGTGGAAACTGACTGCATGAATAACTAACTCAGTCCATAACTGAGCTGATGTAATGACCGTACGCCGCTAGAAGCCCATAATGACGGCGGACGCTGCATTTGTCTCTCTTTCAGTGCTTTAATCCTGATACAGACACCTGACATGTAAGAACCAGCTGGACCTTTTCCAACCTACATCTATTGTGAATTTGGCCTGTTGCTGTGTATAGTGTTTTACTGTATATTCTACATAGACTGTTGTATCTGAAAGGGACAAAGTGCTAAACAGAAATGATATAGGTGCAAAAGCATATAGGTGACAGAAGCAAGATAAAGGAGGAAGACTGAGGAAAAAACTGGTGAGGAAGAACAGGGAGAGAAGCAATGCTGTGAGTTCAGGTCCTCTATTCAAGCATTATGACGTGGGCCTATACGCTGCACCGCCAGACTGCCTGCTCACTGCAGATTTTCATTAACCTCGCTGCACCAAATATTTGTGCCCCATTCTGTCTAAACCATACAATGCGTCCACCTATTCAAACCAGTGTTCTATGGAGAATGTGAAAAATGAAAAGAAGATACAGCATCATTACACAAAGTATTTAGGAAACTAAATTATTATCTCAGTTTTTTTTTTCTTTACAATATTCAAAATTGTAACATGCATATGTATTCAGGTATCTTTATTCTATAAACAAAATCTTATATGGCAAAAATGACTTCATCTCATCACCTAACCAGAAAGCACAGTCTTGTAGTAGATGTAGATGTTGAGCTTTGATGTAAATATTGCTAGAACACATATTGCTGTTGCATCACGGAGGAGTGGGAATAACTCATAGGTAAAAGGAAGGCATAATATTTGCTGCTTGTAGTTTTGGACACGCCATGTGGAGAACACGGCAAGTGCATAACTGCACAGAGAATGCTCTCACCAGATGAAACTAGACTTTTCTGCCTAGCTGCAAAATGCTAGTCATGCATCCTTCCCTGAACACACCATCAATAGGGTTTACATTACTGCTGTGGAGATGCTGTTCTTAGAGGGACTGGCAAGGATCATTTTGGTGGTCACATGTAACTACTCTTTCTTTCTTTTTTTTGACTGATTACTGAGCAAGAAATTACCAAAATCAGTCAAGATTCCATTAAAAGGGCCTTTTAGTTTTTTGCAAAGTCCCACTAGTATTATCCTAATGAATCCTTGTCAGCATCTGTCAGTCCCAAAATATAGCTAGAACTAGATATGTATCCTGAAGCACACACCTTCATGTGAATGTGTATTTTAACAGCATAAACCTTCTTCACCAGACCAGACCAGACCAGGCTGATAAGGTAACTTTAGCTTTTTACCAAACAGACTTTACTCTGAACGGAAATATTGCTGCCTTTTAGTATCGTACAATCTGGAGTCAACAGAACTCACATTTCTGTTGTCCACCTTACAAGTAAGCAGTACTTTAAGTAGGCATTAGAAGTAAACACATTCTCACAAAATACTTTTTGCATACCTTGATACAAAAAACGTATGTCTTTGCCAATGTATTTTAACATAATTATTGACTATTACACTTCGGCCATGGAAAAAACTGCTTTTAAATATGTATAATGAAAAAAGAATTACCAAAATTAAATAGAAAACCCCAATTATTTAGTTGTGGAATATTATTTATGACCTTTCCAGAGTTATTCAAAATCCAGCAGATTAAATCCTTTTATTGCTGATTTTATTTTATGTTTTGCCAGTTCTAGGTTATTCTCACCTGTGTGGTTTTGTTCAATCCGGCTGAGTAATTTAGCCTTTTATCATATTTAGTGAAGTTTTGTCAGGCTGTTAAAGCTAAATAAGCAGTTTAAGATTCATCCAACAACCCATAATGGACACACAATGCTACCTTTACACTTGCTTAATTTTTTTGTCTGTTAATCTATATGCAAAGGACTACCATATACACACCTCCTCCCACTGGTGTATGTATCTGATGAGCCGGGACAATCTCAACAGACGCAGGAGACTGAGGATCTTGGTGAAGCGGACGATTCGCAGAGCACGAGCAGTTTTATAAACCTCAGAGTCAAAGCCTTTCTCCACTATTAAAAATATATAATCCACCGGAATGGAGGAGAGGAAGTCCACCACAAACCAGCTCTTCAGGTAATTCATCTTTATGACTTTGGGGTCGAGAATGATCTCGGAGCTCTCCTCGTTGACGATCCCCGTCCTGAAGTTCATGACCAGGTCCACCAAGAAGATGGTGTCCGAAGCCACATTGAAGACCAGCCAGGTGGTTGTGGTCTGCTCTGAGAAGAAGGTTATTCCCACAGGAATGATGATTAGATTCCCCATCATCATGATGAGCATTATCAAGTCCCAGTAGAACCTGCAAGAGCAATACATGCAAATTAGTAAAGTTACCATGAAGGCAGTCCTTATCTAGCTAAAGAAAAAATATTAATAAGAGGAATTCTTGTGTAATTTCTTTTTCTTTTAGGTGGCTTTGATGATTTTAGATTGAACATTTTAAGACTTTTACTTTGATGTAAACCCATAGAAAGCCTGAGGATCCATACTTGAGTTATTGCCAGATCTCCTAGGCTTAAAGTTAACCACAATTCAAGAAGGCCGTGTTATAAATATTGCTATCCCTTACTGTCCCTTTTCAGGGCTCTTTGAACTAAGACCCTCTCATTCTTCACAGCCCCATTAATGTCCCAGTGTTCTGTCTTACAGTAAAAAAAAAAAAAGAACAGGAAAAAGGCAAGAGTGATTCATCAGTTCCTTTGCTCTGTTCACCAAGTGTCCCAGGCCCCAGTAAAGGCTGAGTGACCAGGAAATGAAAATAGATGCTTTCAGGAATCCTACTCCCTACTAAAAACTCTCCAATGACGCCATCCTTGCTCACTTGTGTCCCTGCCTCGCTGCCCGCTTGTTGACGTTATCAAAGGTGGAAATGGACTTGCTGGCCGCTTGGCAGGCTGCCTGTCTGCCCAGAGGACAAGCCACACTGTAATGGATCTGTGTGAATAAATTAAACCAAGGCTTTGACTTTATAAATACCCACAGATCATGTGTCCGATAATTGTCTTCACTTCGGCTAAGAAACGGTCTTCAAGGTGGCTCACAAAACCCAACGGAGGTATTTTTACACCAAACCGCTGCAGTGGATTCTCTGGAGTGGATGCTTTAGCACAATGCGTGATGCAATTGGGATTTTCTATGCAATATATTCCTCTTAAGTGTTTTATTTTAACATATGAACACAAAGATGGCAAAAATAATCACAAATGAGAAAAGTTCATCAGCAAGAGTAAAAAAAAAGAGGCTATTTTGATATTGTAACAACAATCCTGAAGTTTGAAGACTAAAATATGCCAAGTTTATAATAGCCCAAAAACTTTTTTTTTCTTGGGTTTTCTAGGTTGAACCTCAAGACAAAATCGAAATGATGAGTACAAAGATAATATAACCATGCTCTCGAAGCGCAGAACACCACTGGAGAAAAGTAAGTCAGAAACCCAAACAGCCGCTCAAAAGGTTGAGTATAAAGTTAAGGAAAGTTTGAATGTTTTCCACTCATATTACCACTATAAAAAGGACTGCCCACGTCGTTTATATTTTTCTCTTCAGTATCGTGACTTGTTTTCGGGGAGTAATCACACCGTGCATGACCTTTAAGACAACCGCTTGAATAAGTAGTCCGAAGGTTTCATCCAAAGCCAAGCATTTTGAATAAAATATATTTATAATGATGTAGAATTCTTTTGAGTCCATCACAAGGCTAACGCTGCATTCACGTTTTCACTTGTCATTGGATTAAGCTTGTGGATTAATGCTTCAGTTTTCAGTATGTACCAAGTCCCAGTTAAACCAGTAACAGTGGACAGAGCTCTAACAGAAGCTTTAAGCAGAGCATTGCGCCTTTATTTATCCCCTGCTTCAGATTAAATATGTCAAGCAATGGACAGAGTGCATTATTCAAGCAGTTCTTCTCTGGGCAGCACCAGCCTTGCAGTCAGTCACCTACGGATGAGCTGCACACGCTTCCTTCAAAGCTTCCCACTGTAAATAACCCCCAACACCCAAACAAGTAGCCACTGTCATTGATTTACATGAGAGACAGTAGCGAGACTCTGCAGTAATACAGCAGACATGTTTCTTCCTAATTCAATTCAATGCCTGCTGCGTGACAATAGATGAAATAAGTATGTGAAACCCTTGAATATACATTTTAATGAAAACAAACAAATAAATGAGACAAAATGTCCTTGCACATGCTGCAGCTTAAGGTTCTAAAAGACGTGAACCTCGAACTAAAATATCCAGGCAGAGGGATTCAGTGGTGGAACTAATCCTCCTTTAAATCAAGCCAGAACTTTTTTTTATCATAGATTTTCTCTTTACAACAAGTGATTCATCATAATCAGTGCCAGGCCAATCCTGCCAAACAACAGAGGGAACCCTACATGATCTTAGTCAGCACAGTCCGGTCCAATCCAGTCTCCGATAGAACAGGTAAAGCATGTCGGGAAAGGTCATAAAGTAATGATGCTTGTACACCTAGAAAAATACAATCTTGGTTGAATAAAGGGTTCCTAAAGCGACACATGGATGGAATTACAAGACATGTGCAACAATTATTTTTTAATATTAACATTTTTTGTCTAAATTTCACATATTTTATTTGTGTGTAATAAAAAAGAACATCTAACTGATCAAATTATACAAAGGATTTTTGCTGCACGAGACCAAAAATTTGCTATATTAGGCAGAAACGCATCAATACAATGGTTGTGTGTTGGAATATTATCAAAAAATAAAATATTAGATTTTTTAATCCATAAAAGGCCTTTAACCAATTTATTTTGCATACTACTGTTTAAATTCACTTTGAAGACATGTCAACAAAAGGATGAGAAGCTGCAAGAGTAACTGCAGTTTAAAACTAACAGCTTTACAAAATAATTTGTCTTTAAATTGAAATATAAAAAAATCTGTGAAACTAGCAAAAGCCTGAGCATTGCATTTGAATTTTTACAAGATAAAGTAAAATTAGCAATCGGCCTCTTTAAAGCGGCAGAGTCCAACAAAACATAATAGGTCCATGAAGCCAGCCATGAAGCCTTTCTAAAATAATCCATGAATAATAAATATTACTAACCTGCTATTAATGTTTAAGCAGGTACTGTGGACAAAGAATATGTTGCATATTAAGTTTCAAACACTCCCACAAAGCAACACCATCGGTTTTTGTCACTCATGTGCTTTTTGTGTACACCTTTTCTTAAGCTTCGGTCATACTACACTACACTATTTAAATAACCAAAGTACAAAAAAAAAAAAAAAGGTAGCTGGTTCTACTACTTTCAGGACTCGGAGAAGTAGTAGTATTATTGTGTCTTTGCATTGACTAAAGAGAAAGAATCCTTTCTGTCAAATCCCTCTTTGGAAAATCTCATGAGGGTATAACCTGAGGGCAGCCCTCGCCAAACTCAGTGCAAGAAATGTTTTTCCAAAGCTGCAGCGGAAAGCAAAGCGAAAGAGTTGCTAGGACTTTTTCTCCCTGAACGTTCCCTAAAATGTACTTCAACAAAATATGCGTCTATAATGTACAAAGTCAAAGAGGAAGTACGGATTACACCTCATTATTCATGCCGTGCCTTTTGGCCATCTTTAGAGGGGTCAGTCTAGTTATGTAATTGTTTTCGGATTCTACTAAGCTTATTGACTGTTATTTGCTGCTAATCCTTTTCCATCATCGTTGCACATCTGTGCGTCCACAAGGGCATCTGGCCGCCTCCGTACGTTGGACCAGAACTTCCTTTGGGTGGACAATACAGGGAATTCTCACGAAGTTTTAGAGTTTGCTCACAAGGCGTCCGATTCTTGCACTGTACACAAAACCAACATCTTTAGGCTGTATGGAGTATAACCAATATATTTCATCATATATATTTTTCATCTGCTCAGGTAGCCACGCAATAGTGTAAACAGACATACTTTTTGTGTATTGCGAATTGTATATTTATTTTCATTTTTTCTTTCGTATTCACCTTCCTTATATCTAGAAATATGTAAAGACAGGAAACTATATTTACTGTATAAGTATAGAAAAAACAAAAGGGTATTCTTTAAGCCAGCTGACCTGCAATAGTCCGCAATAACTAGAGAAGGGCAACCATTATATTATTATATGCTATATTTCGAGTAAATTGTAAAAAGTTTCTCTTGCAGCTTCTCAGAAGCATAACTAACGAGTATGGTGGGAAATTAATGTGCCTTTGAAACTGTAACTTTAGAAAATTACAATATAACTTTGTATATTAATTTAGCACAAAGTTTTACCATCATACACAGGGTCCTTTTTACAACCTAAGAACAGCAGCAGCAGGAGTTTACATGGAGTTCTGCATTCACCGGCCCTGCCATTGCCCAGGACCATGGCCAGCTCCGTGATGGCTGTCTTTGTGCCAAACGGCCACTGGAGCGAAGAGTGGACCAGATGAGACACTTAATTGGTCAAGAAGTGAACTGTAAACATGTAAACATATAAAGCATGTGTGCGGCTGGTCCTTCCTGTGGATGCTCAGGTTTGTGCTTTAAATGTAAGCCAAACATCTAAACCCCTTTTTCTTTACATTTCATGCTATAGGATTAATTTATCACTTTTACCCACATTAATATCCTATGTTTGAGCAAGGCATAAGTGAAAATTAGACCAATATCAATAACTGTGTGACCTTTAGAAAGAGTTAAACGTGCTCCTACACAGCAGCCAACACATTCCCTCTTTAGGGCGACTGCAAGAACCCATCTCCAGCTTATTCAGTCCCATCAGGTGATCAGCTTTTATTCTAAGTTATGCATTTCTTGTGTTCGCTGTTTCAATTATTATTGCACCCACAAACCACGAACAAGCAATTACTGAAATGTTCTGAAAGGATTAATAATAATAATAATAATAATAATACCCTTTCTCAGCATGGTGTAGACTCTAAAATAAAACAAATAAATGTTTATTGGGGGGGGGGGGGGGTGTTCTCAAATACTGTTGAAATACATCATGTTCAACCTAACTCGCACTAGACAAGGCTGCCAGACTACCACGTCTAAATATATTCAACATGGCAGTTTTTGCTTCTTCCTCTTCTTCTTTCCCCCTCTACTGCATGATTTCACCGCATTCTATGCATTCTTTTTTCTGCATGCAGTCCCTTTTGCTCTGCTTGCCTACAACGTAATGTTTACTACCCTGATGGTGCAGAGAGGCATTGTCACGTTGAGCTCAGGTGAAGTCGCCCCTGCAGAAAGCAGAACATGTCGCCCAGTGGAAAACAAGCAAGAGGGGGGGGTAAACGTGAGCTGTGAGGAATCTTTGCAAAGAAAAAAAAAAAAAAAAAAAAACACCTGACATTCAGCATTCTTCTCCCAAGGACACTACACCAATATATGCATGCAGCCTTTTAGCATTGGTATGATAAATATATAGATATATGAATATGTCGCAATGTCACAGGCTTGGAGCAGAGGAAGCCTCTCTGGCCGCCAAAGCCGGATCGTTTCCACGCAGAGGTAGATCAGTGGATGCGCTTATAGGGGCCAAGCTGCGTGGATCTTCCAGACCCTTAGGGGTGAGGGATGGGTGGTGGTGGTGGTGGCGGGGACGCATTCGGGGGGAGGGATGGAGGAATGGGAGAGGCAGGTGTCTGTTCCAGCCCTTACCTAAAATCGCTATACGGGTGAATGATCCAGTATCCGGCCGTCTGCACCCTCTCCTGCTCCTTCTCCACGGCTTTCTGACTGCCGAACATGCGCAAGGAGAACTTATTGACTCCGGGCTGCATCATCGCCCCGAACTGCCTCTGCATGAAGCCGTACTGCCTGGCCGCCCCGTCCAGGTCGTCGAAGCCCACCATGGCCTCTTCCCGCTCCCCCTTGAAGCCCACGGAGTTGCCGTGGTCCTTCGCGCTCTGGCTCCCCGCGTTGTTTTTCTGTACCGAGTCTTGCCTCTGAAGAACATTGTTCCCGTCCGCCTTCTCCTCCTTGTTGCCGGGTTTGTCTTCCATGGCGCTCCGAGACACAGAGAGAGACGACCCAGCCGCGGGCTCTGCTGGTTCTTCTCGGTGTCCTTCACAACTGTTTCGGCTTCTCTTGCCTTCAAACCCGAGTGCTGTGAAGTGAGACCGAGCGCACCGCCGCCCGCTGGCTCAGGTTTCTCTGGCTACCGCCATCTAGCGACGGCCGCTGCTCCTGCAGCGCCTGCGCTCCATCCCTGATTCCGCACGGCACTGCGGTTTAACTCGCACCTTATTTACATAATGTGGCCCGTAAGGTCCTCCAGTCATCTTGTCTGAACATCTGTCAAAGATGAGAGGACGTGGGGTGATAGAGGGGGGGGTTGTTTTAAACATAATGAGATTTTTTAGTCTTCTTTTATATCCTTGAATGACATTAGTTTGAGTTGCTCAGTTGGTAGCACTGTTTCCCCGCAGCTAGGAGACTTTTTTGTGTTTTTTCGCAAGGATTTTGCATGTTTTCCCTGTACATGGCTGGGGTTCTCTCCGGATACTCCACCTTCCTACCACAGTCCACGAACGCATATTCACCCCTGATACATGCATAGGTAGCTTAGGGTCTGGTTGCCCAATTGGCTAGTTGACATGTGGCAGGTTTGCAGCAGGAATTGATCCTACAACCTGCGCAATCACAGGACGACTACTTCACCTGTGAGTTTGTCTTTAGTCTCCTTGAATGACAGGTCGAGACAGTTGAGAGTATAGCTAAGAAGGCTGAAGTCTTTTAGTTAGATTTTTATTTAGAATTAGGCGTATCAAAAGTAGAAGTGGCTGCACATTATAGAGAAAAACTGACATCCAACAGTGTGATAAGTATTGCACTTTTACTTAAAAAAATACTCAAATCTTTAGCATTTATGTGTTAAGGATGCTAAGAAATGTAGAAAAGCTTTTTCTAAAAACAATAAGGATATATTTCGTGATAATATCAGTTGTCATAGACTTATACTCAGAGTGGAATGTCAACTTGGCAAAATATTTTATTAGCATCTGAAATTTTCTTCCACTTGCATGTCCCAACAATATCTAGATAAACTTGTTAATGCGTTGATCGTTAGCCGCGTTGATTACTGCAACTAAAAAGTCAATCAGACAGCTGCAGCTGATCCAAACCGCTGCAGAGTGTTGTCATTCAGACCAGGAAGATGGAAAACATCCCCACCCAGTTTCTAAAACCCCTCCACTGGGTCCCTTTGGCTCAGAGAATTGACTTTAAATGTCTTCTATTAGTTTATAAAGCACTGAATGGCTTAGTGCCACAATGCATTAAACACATATTGTCATTGTATCAATCTTCTAGACCACTCAGGTCTTCTGGCTCCAGTCTACTCTGCATCCCCAGAACCAACCGCAAAGAAGGAGCCTTCAGTTTTTATTTGTAGGCCTACAACAAATCTGGAACAAACTAACAAAAACTACAAAACAGCCGAAACACTAAATAGCTTTGAAATCGAGGCTGAAAACTCAAATTACATTTGTCTCTGATTAGCAGTCCGCAAATAAATCCGGAGGTTTGAAACTACTCTAAATAATATATTTTATTATACATTAACCATCAATAATAGTTGATTAAATTAGGGAAAAGGCCTGTTTCCCAATGGTCAACCTTTGATATATTATTTTGGATCCCTCTGACTGTATTTGTTTATTACTTTTTGTCTTTGGTTTATTTTAAAATATACTTTTCAGGTGAAACTGTTTGTCGCTTGTCTGCTTCCTCGCATCCTTCTGTCCACAGTTGAGGGACACAAAACAAATGAATAGGTTTTAAGTGCTATATTTAATATAGCTATATTGGATACAGCACTTAGATGTATCCTAGTATGTGTAAACATGTATAAATTAGCATGTTCATTCTTGTAATGCACCTCAAAGTCTGAAAAATTAAGCCAATGCAGAAGGACCAAACTTGTATTCTGTCTCTTGGCCAGCAGGGGACAAGATAAAAGATGATTTAAAATGATTTTTTGGTATGTTTGTTTAGAGAATTGTCCCACAAGGGATTTGTTGGTAAAAGCAAACATAAAAAAACAAAAACAAAAACAAAACATAATTTTAAAATATTCTAACCAGAACCAAATAATAGCAATAAAAGAAATAAAAATCAAGTCCACAGAAAAAAAGGAAATATCAGTCATGAAAACCCAATGAATACTTTTTAGGGTTTCATTAATAGCAATGTTAGTTTTTGCTTCTATACAAAATAACTCCTGTTTGCTTTAATTCTGTACTTTGCATTAATATTTTAGATTTCAAAAACAAAAAAAAAATGGTACAGAAATCATGCGTACTTGACTGAAGCTACAGTATGTGTACAGTAATTGTGACAGGAAAAACCTGGTGGATATAAATAGGATTTAAAAAATGTAGACAGTTTTGTTGCTTTACTCCTGGCTATTCCAACTATGTCATGATATCCTTTTGTCATGTCAGAAAAAAGAAACTAGCACATTCAAAACATATTGTTGATCATTACATGTAACCAAATAACACCAAAATATTATTACATTTATTGGACTGATTGTTTAGCAAAGTAAGGAATTTAATTATATTATATCCATTCTGTTCAATTGCAACATTACTATGACTGGTATCACAGTGTGGAATTACAGTCTCTCACCACTCCACCTCTACAGGTCTTTTCAATGGCTTTCCCCAAACCACAGCTGGCTGTGTGTATCACTGGAGAGGGCATTATCTCAGATATTTGCTGCATGTTTGGATGTGGATTATGATGTAATGATCCAAATGTTATCGTAATTGAAGCAGACATTCCTTAATTTTTTTTATGCGCGTTTTCCACCCCCTGTCAGCTGGTTCAGATTGAGTTGGATTAGCTGGGATGCCAACTGTCTCCCCCTCTGCAAAGCTTGTATAACTTTGGCTACACTGTGAGTGATGCTGGGAGGGGTCTGCAACGGGGACGAATGTTGCATAACATTTCATGGCTTTAACTTATGCTGATATTGACAAAGTACAAAATGCTAAATGGCCCGTCTATGTGTCTATAGAATAAATAACCTCATGCTGAAAAATAAATAGTAATCATAATTCTGCACCCCGTTTTCAGTTTTGGATTCACAGTTGTTAGTCGTTAGATGCATACAATATTCTAATTTTAGCAGCATAGAATGCTTTTGGTACTTAAATTTTCTGCATGCCGCAGTTTTAAATTGCACGTTTGAGATAATCCCAGATGAATTTAGGCTGATGTCATAATATGTAGAACATACAGAGAATGTTATCCTTCCTTTTGCATGATGTACTGCGTCCTTGCTCCTTCTGAAGGTCCAATTTGCCCCTCTTAAATTGCATTTGCTATCTTAGATTGCATCCAGTCATCTCTGCCTTCAGTCAATACCAAGTCACACGAGTCACAGTTATGGGAGAGCAGCATTGTGTTTTAAACCCAACCTTAGACCCCTTTTTTCATGTTCTGCAAGTAAACCTTTTTATGTTGTTCTTACCATTTATATAGTGAATAAACAAAAATATAAATCATACTAATCACTAAATTATAGAAGCAAAAGTTTTAAAGGAGTCATTAAATTAACATGGACACACCCTTAAAGTTTAACAATAATAATGACCAACAACTTTAATTAAACTATGATTGGGTCAAGGATGATGGTAGTGTTGTAATAGGATTGCGAGCTTTGGTTTGTGTCCAGTTGAGTCCAGCAGGGTATAATGGAGCCAAGGGATAAGGCTGAGGTGTTGGACAGGGACCAGCTTGGGCTGTAGGGTTTGCTTAATCTGCAAAAAGAACATGAACAAACAAAGAGCATTATCAGTCAATCAGATGAATAGGAGAATAGGAGAAAAGGATTTTAGGATTGTAAACAATGAAAAAAAGAAATCAGAAAGTGAACAAAACTATTACTATTATTTAAAATATCACATTACTTTAAACTTGTAGCTTGGAAAATAATATACAGGTTTTTTGTTTTTTTACTTAGCTAGTTAAATAAGTGCTGACACAGTACAAGCCTGCAATAGGATAGAGTGTGCATACAACGTTACCTCAAAAAAGCAATCCAGCTAAATGTCAGTTGGGTTAATGTGAAAGTTGGCATACCATAGTTACTGAAGATCCACATCACATAGATTAACTGTTTTTTAACCTTTGCAGATCATGTGGGTGTAGAGTTACAGCTGTACTTAACCTTTAAGAGGATATCAAGCATGAACAGTGTCTTCTGAGGATCCTGAGGCTAATTAGGTCTTGTGACAGTGTCCACTATGGGTCTGGAGCTTAGATAATGGATAAAAGTAGGCGTGTTTTTGATCAACTGGTTCAGTGGGTTTGATTGTCAGCAATAATTTACTTTTTTCTTGAGATATCTACATGCATTGTGTAAAAGGAATGTAAGAGTTTTGTATGTTGTTAAAAACACACTTTTTAAAAGGTCCTTCAAAAGTAAAAGATCTTAACTGTGATAGTGAGAAAGAATTCAGGAGCTAAAACTTTTTCTTTGGCTTTTTGAAACATAAAACAAGAAGACTCTCATTGGATTAATGTAAACATGACTCGAAACAAACCTACATTGTTAACATGTTCTTTTCATGCCCAGTTGTTGATACCCTCTGAACCTTCTTGCATTCGTCCAGTTAGAAGCACAGAAGTGATGTTTAAGCACGAGTATACATAGCTGTCCCTAAACATATTATAGGGAAAGAATGAAAATAATCTTTTTAGTAAAACTTTAATTATTATAGCAAGGAGAGTTGCATTACCATTGATGGGTTTTAGTTATGAAATGTTCTATAGCTATTATGAGTTTTGAGGTTGAAAATTAACAGGAGACAGACAATGTCATATCGTAGGATCAATTAATTCAAAAGCAAACTAAAGGCTTTGCACACATAATCTAAAAGGATAGTCCAGCAAGGAGAGGTAAAACATATGGAGCCTAAAATGTGTGATGTTTCAGAAATAGATCATACTCTGCAAATGCCACAGTTGCAAAGACTGAAAAACTGAAGGAGGGCATGTTGGAAGAACGCTGCATGAATACAGAAGGAAACATTTATAATCTCTAAAAAAGAAGATAACAGGAAACTAATAAAAATCACTATAAAATAATTTATACTAAATAATCGAAAGAAATAGTAATCTTTGCAAAGCCACATCAGTTTGGAATTAAATCAATAACATAATTTAACTAGAATGGAACAGATTAAAATTAAATTGGAGCTTCCATTGTGTTTAAACTCAACTTCAGTTCTACATTTAAGAGGAAGTTCAAGATTTTTCAACCAAGGTTTTGTTAAGAGGTTAAGCATTTGTTTTTAATCTCAATTTGTTGTTGCTGATTGTAAAGTAAAATGCTAGTAAATTAAACATCAATAACATCAAAAATGTAGGGTAGTAGGGAGTAGACGTGTTTTATTTGGCTCCTTGCTACTTAAAAGTAATTCCTTATTTACATTGATATTTTACTCATATTTTGATTTCCCTGTACTTTGACCAACTGTTTGGACATTGAGGATGACTAAACCCAAGGCGAATAAAGGAAAGAAGCAAGATAATACTTCAGGAGAGACTGGGCAGCACTTGCTGGAGCTAGCTAGAACCGCGACCAAAGCTGAACCAGCATGTGAGCATGATACAGGATCCTCTACCATCCTTGCTGCAATAAATAACATGAGCAAGACGATGAACGATATATTTAACGATCTTGAAGCAACCCTCACTTCGACCCAGGCATCTTTATTAAGTCTCGTCGACCGGATTAAGGAGGTGGAAGACGCTACATCCAATCACGAGGGCCGCTTTTCCAAACTGGAGAAGACCTGTGCCAAGATGCAGGCAGAGAACGAAGCTCTTCGCGTGAAAATTATAAATCTTGAGGCCTGCTCCAGGCGGCAGAATATTAAAATCATCGGGTTGCCGGAACAGATCGAGGGTGGATGTCCAAGAGAGTTTCTGATGAAGTTCATCCCAGGACTGCTTGGTACGGATCCTTTTCACACAGAGCTGGAGATGGACCGTGCGCATCGCCTGGGAAGCAGGCTGTCTGTTGAAGACGCGCGACCACGAGCAATGATAGCACAAATTCACTACTTCCATGTGAAGGAGACAATTCTACGACTGTCCCGTCAGCAGTTCGCCCTCCGTCACAAGGATGAGCCGATCTACATCTTCCCTTATTACCCGGCGGAGGTGATGAGGCAGCGGCAGGCTTTTGACAGTGCGAAGAAGCGGCTGCAGGATGCTGGAGCGAGGTGCGGTGTCCTGTATTTGGGAGGGGATTTTAACTGCTTGCTTGACTCCTACCTGGATAGGTCAGCTCAAACAAGATAACCACCCTCCTCCTCATCTGTGGTTTTGAACACCCTCATTACCTCAACAAATCTGGTTGATGTCTGGAGACTGCAGCATCCGGGGGAGAGGGACTGTTGCTTTTTTCCAAATATGCATAAGTCCTATTCAAGCATAGATTATTTTCTACTTGATTCTAAATTAAAATCTAATGTAATACCTTCAAAATACCATACGCTTTTAATCTCGGACCATTCTCCTGTCTCAGATGACAAAATTTCTGAATTTGTAGACACTAACGATACAAAAGATGTTACAGAGTCCACTCTATGGGAAACCTTTAAAGTTGTGATCAGGGGCCACATTATTTCTTTTGAAAAGTTCCTGAACAATAAAAGGCGGAAACGCCTTGCAGGAATCTAGACTGAATTAACACTCTTAGAATCTAACTACAAGTCCTCTTTCAACCCCTCGATGTTACAAAACATTCTTGTACTAAAATATGAATATAAGACTATTCTGTCCAGGCAGGTGCTTGATCAGCTGTTTAAAATTAAACAGAAGCACTTTGAGCTGAGTGATTAGCCCCATAAATTATTGGCTCGTCAGCTGCGGGGTTTACAGGCAAACAGGGCGATACATAAAATTAAGTCCAAGGCAGGGAAAATTATAATTGAACTAAAAAGCATAAATTATTCCTTTAAGGAATATTATGAACAATTATACATGTCTAAAACAAAAGGAAATATCTTAAACTGGCTCAAAGATCTAAACCTTCAAAAGATTAGGTGAAGCCGCACGAGAGGCTCTCAACCCAGAGATTGTTGAAGAGATTGTTGATGTAATCAAATCCTTTCGCAAAGCCAAAGAGCCAGGTCCAGATGGGTTTGGAACTGAGCTCTATAAAAGATATGCAAAGGAGATTGCTCCTCCCCTCCGTAGGATGTTCACTCACTCTCTTGATTCAGGTAAATGTCCTCCTAGTATGTATGAAGGTAATATAACATTACTACATAAAGAAGGCATGGAGGAGACAAAGCTTTCTTCATATCGTCCTATTTCATTATTAAATTCTGACATTAAAATATTTGCTAAAGTACTGGAAAATAGGATAAATAAATATATTTCTTCAATTGTTCACCCGGACCAATGTATGTTCAATCATCTGCCTCTGTCCTCACAAATCAGGACAAGTCAGAGCCATTTCTACTACAGCGGGGAACCTATCAGCGTTGCCCCTTAGTCCTCTGCTTTTTGTGATCGCCATGGTGCCCATCGCCATTAGTATTAGAAAACACTCCTTAATCAAACCAATTCAATTGGGAAACATTGACCATCACATTTCATTGCATGCTGATGATGTTGTTGTTTTTGTATCACATCCTGAGTAGTCAGTGCCAATTCTACTAGACCTTATTCAGTCATTTGGTGGGATTTCAGGTTATACCATTAACTGGCAGAAGAGTGAATTTATGTCATTAGGTGAAAGCCTTACTTCTGAATTTTTAGATAATCTATTATTTAAGGTAACTGACAAACTCAAATGTCTTGGAGTTATTCTGCCAAAAGACCCCAAACTAATTTTCAAATTGAACTTTTTAGAAAAAGTGGGTAATCTCAGGAAAGATGTTTATAAATGGAGAACACTTCCACTCTCAATGATGGGCCGCATAAATGCCATTAAAATGTTGTCCTTGCCTAAATTTTTAAACCTTTTTCAGGGTCTGCCTATCTTTTTAACAAGGGCCTTTTTCAAATCGTTGGACTCAATAATTTTACCTTTTGTCTGGGGCTCTAAATCTCACAGAATATCCAAAACTCACTTACATAAACCAAGAGATATGGGGGGATTAGGATTACCCCGCTTTCAGCACTATTATTGGGCAGAGAACGCAAGGGCCTTTGTACTGGCAGAAAGGTGATGCTCTACAACAGTCTGCAAATTCTCCCCCTTGGGTCGCTATTGAAAGAAGTAGTGTTATAAACAGTTCTCCTTTGGCACTTCTTTTCTCAGCACCAATATCTCCTACAAATAGTGGAGTAAATAATTTATTTGTTCTAAACTTTTTGAAAATATGTAAACAAATGAAGATACACTGTAACCTACCGTGGACCTCAATTCATGCCCTAATTTACCGTAACCATGCTTTTCCCCCATCAGATATATCATTTGAAAATTGGAGACTGAAAGGCTTTACTACACTGGAAAATCTGTACATCAACAAAAAGTTTGCCTCTTTTGCGACATTGAGGGAGTGTTTCTCTATTCCTGCTGCCGCTTTTTTCAGATATTTGCAAATTAAAAATTGTGGTCGAATTAACATTCTGAATTTCGTATCTCTTCCGGAAGAAAATAAGATATGCAAAATGCTGTTGGGCTCTCCGGAATCGAAAAAAAGGAATTTCAAATTTTGTTTATATCTTCGCAGAGCGAATTAATTTTTCCACGGACTCATTGAGGGCTGCGTGGGAAGAGGAGCTGGGTTTGCAGATTGGGAGTGAGGTTTGGGAGGAGGGTCTTGGGAGGATTCGCTCATGTTCTATCAATGTAAAGTACCAGTTAATTCAGTTCAACGTGTTTCATAGACTCTAGTATTCTAAAATTAAATTGTACAGAATATTCCCCTCAATATCTTCAAAATGTGATAAAGGTAAGTCAGCTGGTGGCTCCCTGTCTCATCTGTTCTGGTCCTGCCCCAAACTCTTCCAGTATTGGTGTGATATTTTCAATTTCATTTCCGAAGTGTATAAGTGCACGCTGGTTCCAAACCCCAAGATTACACTGTTTGAATTGCAGCACTTCTATGCAAAATGACTTTGGTGTATGGAATGGTAATAGCTAAGAAAGTAATATTAAGATTGTTGAAAACCAACAAGGTTCCTCAGTTTAAAATGTGGTTAAGGGATTTTACTGAGAGTCTTCATTTGGAGAAACTGTGGTATGATGTTGTGGGTTCCACTAATAAATTCTGTGGTATCTGGCAGCCGTTTTTGAACCATCTCTCTCAGTCTAGGGTTGACCCCGACACTCGCTCAACCTCTTATTATGCCAACTGTGCGTGCCTTTATTGACAAGTAGTACCATCCTAAAGTGTAAATGGTAATCAGTTCAGTGTAACCAGTTATTTGGACATATTCCCTGACTTGTTTTTTTTAGTTTTTATTAAAATTTTATGTTTAGCTATTCTATATTTTTATTTTTATTGTTGTATTGCTAAGAGCATGTTTTTATTATACATCAATTTGTTGAGTGTATATATGTACATCTGTTTGTATGTGTATGTATTTGTGTATGTACATGTATGCGGGTGTGTGTGCATTTGTGTGTATAAACAAATGTATATGCTTCATAGTCTTGTGTACGATCTGTGTATGCTGTATTTTCAAAACTTAATAAATATATATAAAAAAAGGGTGTAGGGTGCATGTTTTTATTTTAGCGACATTTACACTAAAACAACACAGGAAATGGAGCTTAAAGGTGATGCACCATCAGTGATATCCCTGCATGGTACATAAGAATGGAACTGACTACAGAAGGCCTTTCAAGGTATAATATCTGTCTTATGCTGAAGTACCTTCATATTAAAATGAAAATAATACAGATGTTTAAGTGAACTCAATTTTATTGACCTGAACTGCTTTTATTAGATCCTTCCTCAAAAAATCCTAAGCAATACCTTGAGTCAGTGTTTCCTAACCTGCATGTCATCCTGCTTTAGCACAACTGATTTTATTCTATAACCAATTAAAAGCCTTTTATTAAATTGAAGTCACCCGAATCGTGTGTCTTAAAGGAGTAAAATGCAGGACAGTAAGCTTTGAGGCAGGGTTGGGAAAGGTTAATAAATAAAAAAGAAATTATTTATGTTACATATATGAAAGAGAAAGCAATGCTGAATATGATAATGTATAAAATTACTTCACAAAATTTGTTTTCGATCTTTGATTTCGCATTAATAATGATAAACTGCAATTTGGCACACCACAAAACTAGAAAACAGCATGCAGTCTGTTTTATCTGTTTGGTCTTTATATATGATGAACAGCTGAAGAGTTGGTGTGTACCTGAAACAAAAAAAAGAAAAAGAAATTAACTATTTAATAAATGAGTTTCAAGAGAAAAAAGGCCTATCTACTATTAAAATTATTTGTAAGGAATAAATTCACTGATGCAAAGATGTCATGAGCTTTTTTTAACATAAATGTTTTGTGAAATGAAACCAAGAAGATGTACCATCATATAAAAACACCTCTTCAGAGTATGAGTATAATTTACTGTATGACTAACACACACCGCAGGACATTGTGTGCCTAAGCTGTCACCCAGTTTTTTCACCTGATCTGAATTAGCTCAAACAAACAGAATTTACAGATGATCACATCAGAAGGCGTTGATTAAAATATGCAGGACACACTTTTCCAACCTGTACATAAAATGTGTGAAAGTTTTTGACATCTTGTTCCCATATCACCATATATAAAATATATTTAATAATTTGATAAAACAGGATTGACTGCCTGGTTTCTTTAATTAATAATGTGCTCTTTTTGTGCTCAATAAATCAAGATTTCCAGCTACTTATTTCCCATTGGCTAATTTCTTCTTGGACAACCTACTTTAAAGAGAAATGTACAAGATTTACTGTAACACATGGAGCAGCTCAATTACCTGCACCTTTGGCCGGGGAGAACATATGCCTACACAGTGGATCAGGTGTTGATGGACCATTGACAGCCTTTCACTGCCTAATTCCAGATTTGTGCCATGGACAATGTCCACTTGCTAAGCGTAGTAATCCCAAAGGATTGGTAAGTATTTTTAGTAATTGATTTACTGACGTCTGTTGATCCCTTGATGGGTAGCGTCTTTCAGAACAGTCTTGGAGGAGTGAGCTGCCCCGCTGAACAAAGGTTTAATTGATGCATGTGTTACTGGGAAGCTTCCAGATTTGTTAGTTATTTCCTGATGGCTCAGGAAGCCTTCTTCAGCTGCAACAAGATTTTTGCAACTTGACAAAAATTAAGTGGCG
>JAVLVB010000002.1:11988920-12019057 GCA_032876305.1 Orestias chungarensis
TAGACACAAAAAGTAATATATAAAGAAAAGTGGACAGTTGTGTTTGACAGTCCTAACTTGAAAAGTGAAACATATTGTAATCATGAACAGATGAGCAGTGAAGTTGTTTGTGCAATTGATGTTGAGGGAATTTTTCTTCTAATTTATTTAAAAACTGTATTTTATTAACAGTGCTTGTGTTTGTGCAGCTCCTTTTTGGAAAATTGATTTTCCAAGTTGAAATATAAACAATCCCTGAGTAAAGATGATGTATCGCTGGTGATCTCCAACACACATTTCTTAATTTGAAGCTTTTAGATATATCCCCTCATTATCTGCACCTTTTCAATGTATGCTCCTGTTTAAATACATCTCTACAGGTTGATATATTGAAGGTTTTAGCTTATAAGAAGTGAAGAGACATCAGACCCAATTGAGTGTACCTGGGTGACGGAGAGGCTGAAGAGAACCAACCAAAACCTGCTTGTAAATGCAGGAGGGAGACATAAAGCAGCACAAGAAGTCTAGCAGGAGAATCTGCTGTCTAAATAGATTATCCCAATTGCTGGGGTATGCTTAAAACGTTCATCTGAGTGAAATGTCAAACATAAAGAAGCAGCATAGGGAATCTTGAAATTGTGAAAATATTTAAATCATATTTAAAATATGCATTATCTTCACTGCTGTTGTAAAAATACTAGACTTTAATACCAAGATTATTTACATATTGTTAAAAACACACCAGTGTGACAATATCAATTAAAATACTGGTACAGCCACACAGCTTCTGAAAAAATCTATTTGGTTTCAGGCATTTCCTGATTATCAGCAGAGAGCAGTAATTATAGGTGTTAAAGCTTTTTCAAACAGATTACACACTACGTGGACAGAGCAAGATGGCAGAAAGCCAACACATAAATATTCCTAGTGAGAAATGGAGAATAACAAAAGATTCTTTTTTTTTTTACCCTTGTCTTTTCCCAGCATTCCTTTTTTTTCTTGTAATTGCTAAGCTTAAATTTGAATAAACAAGATCCAAACACCATGTTCGGTTATTATTGTATGTTTAAAGAAAACGTTTTGAGCAAATTAATGAGCTGAACCTTTTCAGGTATTTGCAAGCTGAAATATTCATTTTGTTGGACGTTCTCCTGTCTAAATATTTGAGAAACAATTAAAAACAACCAGCCACACTCTTGGCAGGCTTATAATCAAGACTTGATCATAGTTAAGCTGCTTCAGTCTGTTTATGACTATTTACTTACTTAATATTAACTCCACTGAGTTGTTCAACATTCACAGAAAATGATATACATTTTTTGTCTAATTTGATGGAAAAAAAGGTTATTCAGCTACAGTCTTTGGCTGCTGCTCATTTCACATTATTTAAAAAAATGCTGATATAACAACAAACTGGTCCGCTTTTATTGCAATATATTTTTTCTCTCTTCAAAGCCTTCCAGTAGCAGTGAAAACAAAGCTGTTATTCCATATTTACGGCAGTGGATGGTTTAACGAAATTGCTTTAATCTGTTCATTGGTATAAAGCAACTACCATTTTGATAATTAATCTGCCTGGCTTCAGCGGAGGGGGAGCCAAGGCCCAAACTCGCTGATGATGAGGTCCTGTTATGTGAAGGGACAGTCCTGTGCAATGTCTGTTTCACTGTGGTGTGCTCTAAGGTCAAGCTGAATGGAAAAGCAAATTATGAATTATTCAACAAGACTTTTTAGTTGCGTTTGTTCACATTTTCTAACTGTAAAAATATGTTTTATGTGTGACTGATAAACTCTGATTAGCATTTTCTGAATAAATAAATAAACCTTGTAAGACATTAAAAGCACTAAACTGAGCCAAGAAGGCCATAGTTGCCCTAGAGGAATTCCAAATATACACAGCTCATGTGGAAAAATATGGAGCACCTACATATTATCTACCATTATGGAAAAGAGGAAAGAAGATAGTCCTTGTTTATATTAAACCTTCAAAATGCCCTGCTTAAAGTTTGTCCTAAATCATGTAGCAAACATGTGGGAGAAGCCGTTCCCATCGGATGAAACAATATTAAAGTTTACAAAATGCTGTGTAGTAAAAAGCCAGCCTCTCACAACACCCTGAACGCATCATTTCCAAAATGAAACATAGCAGGTGAAGCATAATGCTCTAGGGATGTTTTTCTTTAGCACAGAAAAGGTAGCTTTTAGGAATTGATGGGATTATAGATGGAGCTAAATACATGATAATCCTGGAAGAATCCCAAAACTACATTGCAATGCTTTAGCTAGAGCCCTCAGTGGAAGTCCAGAATCTTACATTAAAAGGTCATGTGTACAGCTGCAGCCAAAGCCCAACTCGCAGAACACTATCAATTTAGAGGCTGCAACTCCACCGGATGCAAACTGTTGCTGTATATCAGAGTCAGCCCTTTTAGCTTTCAGACACTGACTGATGTTATAAACATGAGGGGGTATTCAAGAAAATGAACTTTCACAGTCAAAACATACACTGATGGATTGCTCTCAACTTTTTTTTTTTTCTTTTCAATACAAGGAGGTTCTTCAGAGACTGAGAGGTATTACTACTGAAAGATCGATGTGGCATGATATTTTTCCAGTTTATTCAGTAAAACTTTCTCCGTTGTGTCTGCAGTTTTGCCTGTACATTCAGACTTTACTAACAATGACTGGCTATGCAAGCCACATACTGCCCGGCAAAGTGCAACAGAAACATCAGGGAAAGAAAGTAACAGCTGGAAGGCACATATGACTGAGCGGCCCACCACGGGGGAGTGAGCTTTATCGTGACTGATAAGCCCATACATCGGCCTAATTGATGGCACTTTTCCAGGCAGACCTATCAGTTTGACACAAACGCATATGCACATGTTGGCATAAAAATGCGTGCATGAATAAACAAAACAAAAAACAGCAAAAAAAATAAACACTTTTCTCATACTCAATATAGATTGACTATGCCGTGCTTCTAGATTTTATATCCTTTAATATTCCTGCCTTTTGTTATCCCATACACAACTACAGAGGGGTGCTTGTCATGCTATTTAGTTTGACCTCATCATCTTGCTAATAACACAGGCCCATGTAACACGTGGCAAACATCTGGTGTAGCTACCAGTCCATCCTCTCTCTGTCTGCCAGCATCTTTACACCGGAAGGTCATCTGCCTAACATTTGCCTTCTTTCATCTCATTATGCAACAAAGCTTCTATTTTCTTTCTTTTGCCTTTTTTTGTCTCAACATTTTTTTCCCCCACTAGCAAGTTTCAAGGGGATGTTTCTGACAAATAATTCACCCCTTTTTTTCCTCTAAACATTGAAATTTAGGGGCTGCTATTGAATGTGATGTGTGGAATGTAAAAAGTCAATGCATTTTGGACATTTTATGTAATTGACACCTTGTAATGTATACTTTCTAAATGTGGATGCTTTCAAAAATTGTTACAAACAACATCCTAAACAGTGGGGTGACAATTTGTGTTCAGCCACTCTCAAGTACAAACTTCAGCAGCAAATGTCAAATCTGGTAACAGATTCCCCATTGAAAAAAGTCTACTCTCTAACAAATGAACTTTGATCTAAATCGTTCCATTGCTTCCTTTTTATTACGTTTATGGCCATCCTGTCAAAATGTGAACTTCCACTCTAGCCTTGATGCTGCAGCGTTGTCTATCAGTTTTATTTTTTTATTTTTAGATATTTCTTCTGTATTCAGCTACACTAATCTTCCCCATCCTCCCTGACTAGCTGCTTTGTCCCTGCTAAAGGAAAGACAAGGTAAGTTCACTTGTAACACTTTAAAATGTATAAAAATGTGAATCTGAAAAAAACCCGAACTCATACTTAATTGAAAGGAAAAAAAAGTAGGACAAAAGCTTGTCAGACATTATAACATAAAAGGCAAAAATTGTAAAACCACGGAATAAGCAAAGGAGTGAAAGTTCAGCAATTATTGGGAACAGAAGATATTTTCAGGGCGGAAAGTGCAAAACTTTTCTGCACACCTCAGACTCATAGATATGTCGATAGGCTGTCAAATGAAACTAAATCAGGCTGCTCTTTTTAAGTGTTACACTTTGGAACACAGTGAAACTTGCTCTGTTATAACCTGAGGGGTGGACAGGGTTGAAAACTGGAGCATGCTGTTGCCACCACCATTTGTCACAGGACAAAATTCATTTATATTCACTGATGTGCAAAGCAAACATTTCATTGGACCAGATAACCTATGTTTGCTACTATGTCTCCAACAAAGGTTAAGGCCAATTTTACGCAGGATTTCTACAACTGAAGTTGTACTACTGATCGATATTCCCCTACTGACTGATGTGCTCTATGCAGCTCCTCCTAAGTTACCAAATAGCCGTTTGACTGCTTCTCTTCTTAATGTTTTCTATTTGTGCACGATAAACTGAATAGTTTTATGTAAGATGTTCAAAACTGTTAATGATGTTTTATAACCTAAAACAACCCTTGTATGGTATTCGGGTCTGTTTAAAACTCAGACTTACTGGCCTTGGCTCATTTTCTGTGTAGAACATATATTAGAATTCATTTTTACTGAACACCCCCCCCCCCCCTAGACACTTCTATTACATAAAAGGTGTTTGGGTCCAATGGACCCAGGGCTAATAGAATGTGTGAAAATTGATGTTCCGTGTTCCTAAACTTTGTTCTACTGCTGTCTGGGCCTGCTGTTAGTGTGTGCATGAGAGAGAGGGAGAGAGAAAGAAAGAGTGGTTGTTAGTAAAATTCCTGATCTTTTCATTATTCTAGGTCGTGAACACCAACAAGAACAAGAAGCGGTGTGAATTGTGCGGACCCAAGATGGACCGAAAAACACAGTACACATATGTCAAGTACAAAAAGTATATCTGCAACACACACACCGAAAAGCTCTGCTCCTCATGTACTGTATAGGCCAGTGGTTGAAGGCCATGTGCTCCATGGGGTTGATGTGATGTTTTTATTGTTTACTGTTTATGTGTTACTGCTGTATATGTGTTCAGTTTGTCTTATTGCATCTTACAGAAATAAAAGTTAGTATTTTTTAACAAGATTGCTTCATTTGTAAATTTATTTCCACTCATATCTTGATTTTAATAGATTTTAAAATTAAAAGAAGTTATACATGGGGTCTAACAACAGCAACAGGCAAATAACCATATATACTGTTAATACTGTTTTCAATTGGGATGAAGTAAACATCTGTTGAGTATTTTAACAAAAATACTCAACAGATGATTTTGAGGCATTAAAAACCCCAAACTGCAATGGGTCCAACAAACCCGCAAAAACTCTATGAGTAACAACAATATGAATACCATACAAGTTTTCAAATATTGCTGTGTTGTTTTTTATAAATAAAAAACTAACATTATGTATATTTTTTCTTAAACTTTACCGAAAAAGGCTTAAAAGATTCTTTAGATTTTTTTTTTTTGTGTGTATGTGTTATACCTATTATATATCTGTCCCTAATAAATAATGATAAGAAGAGGTAAAGCAATTGAATCGCCGGATTATGTCAAAATGATTAAAAGATCTAAATGATATTAATAACAAATGTGTGTTGCAAGGTCGTTTTTCTTTTCAGAGATTTGAGGGAAAGCACCCTGCTCTTTACACCAACATGTGTCCTGAAAGGTCAGCTCGAGGCAAAGATCTTTATACAGCACCAGCTACAGTTCCTTATCCGATCAGAGATTTATGTTCAATAGTTAGGTGTTCTTTCCTGCAAGAGATTGTCACTCTGTGGGAGACGTCAGCATAAGTCTATCAATTAGAAATCAAAATGTTAAAAATGAAATGATAGATTGCAAAAGACTTACATGTGACTGTACAGTTGTGTTTTTACGGATTCCTATGTTAAAGCACATTTTCTAAAGCACACTTTAAAAATACACGGAGCACCAACCAAAAAACAAAAAAACAATGGGGCAAAAGTACCAAACAGCTAAACACAGTAAAAGTATTTTAAATATGTTCTCCATATTTAAACAAGGTATGTATGCATTTATAGTCAATAATGATGTCTTTCTGCACTATAAAGGTACCTGGCATGAAGTAGATAGACGACAGTAGAACCACTTAATAAAGAGAATGGAGGAGTTTACTTTTACAAATGAAATAAAAAGTCAGTCAGCAGTCTTTGCATCATGTTTAAGAGGAAAACTGGGCACACTGAGTCATTATGTGGTAGTCTACTAAGTGTTCTCATTATCACTAAATTAAAAACACTCCAAGATTTTTTCAAGAAATTATTCTTGTAGTGCTAATTATTTTCTAGTAAACAGATGTGAGCTTGTTTTCTGTTGCCACTGGGATTCTTTTGGGTTCTCCGGGAAAGATAGAACGAAGCTCTTGAATTTCTCAGCTTCGCTCACCAACGTCTGTCAGCCAGGTACATCAACAAGTACACCGAGTTCATCTGACACTCGTTTGTAAACCTAGAAACTTGCCGACCGCTCTACAGCAGGCTAAGACTTGATCACAGACACAACTCGAGTGCAAAGAAAGGACAATCCGTGCGAGACGAGGCTAAATCTGCAGGATTATGATTCAACCACTGGGCAAAAAATGCTGATATGTTTTATAGGATGCATTGCTTTGTAGACTCTACTGCAATTCCAAGCAACACAAAAATCTTTATTTTCTTTAACTTTTATATAAACAAAAACAATATGATCTTGAGGAGAACTGGAACATGTTGTACTTCTACAGTCGTTAATAAATACACAGACGAATATAGTTTTTACCGCTTTTAATAAAATATGGTTAATAAACTGCGTTTGTAGTCACATTGTATTCTACATTCATGATTATAGAATACAGTCAAATCAGTAAAATTTCTATTTAACTTTACTTTTGCAGCTAAAATTGTGTAGTTACGTAAATTTCATTGTACATTTAAAACATAACAGCCGTTTTTGTTTTTTCCAGCCATTTATGGGTTGGTGACTTAGGTCTTTCACACTGCGGCCAATTCTTTTACGAGAAGGTTTTGCTAAAGTTGTCTTCTGCAGTATGTAGGGGACAATTTGTACTTTGCCCAGGATATTTACCCCTGTGAGGTTTTGGAAAGATTTACTTCAACAACTGCACCAGGGTATTTTCTTATTTGACAAACTGCTGAAGCATACATAAAAATTATTTAATCCCGTTTATCACAGATTGTGTATTAACAATATATTTCTATGTCAACCATACTCACAACAGGTAACTTTTTTTAAATCATAAAAACATTGAAAATGTATTTTATTTAGTAGATTTCCGCAATTTTTTTTAGATCTTTCTGTTTCTTTTTTGGTTTTATTTGATACTTCTCATTGTCCCGAAGCTCTGATAGTCTTTATGCTACTGGAGCAACAAGGGGCCTCAGGAAGATAAAGACGATAAAAATAATTCTTTATTAGGATAGATTCACAAAGGTACATAAATTGTCAGGAGTTTGACACAAGAAGCTATTTTTGGAGCACTAGGTTTTTCTGCAAGCATTGTCTAGTAGTGGATCGAGGCTGCTTCATGGCTGACTGTGTACATCTGTAGTTCAAGTGTGGTACAAACTGTTTTTGGGCCTGAGCTGCAACATCCCAGGTGTCTGGTTTGCGTACTGTAGGACACAGGCCCATTTAGTTTGGTATTTTAAGTACATGGGGAGCTAAAGTAGGTCTCTTTCTTCTGTATCATCATTGCTCTGTTTCGGTCTTTACAGTGGAGATTTATGAGGTTTGTCCCACAATATTTATGTTTGAGGGCCTCAAAGCTAATGCCAGATAGTACAGTAAGACCCATTTGACAGATAGGTAGCGTTGACGAGAGAATTTTTCCTTTTTTTATATATAAATTTTGCAAAAATAAAACTTTCCTCTTAAAGTAACTTGGACATTTCTAAACATTATATCTTTTTTTGATCATTCATTACGGTCAATCCCATATGACAACCGTCTGGACAGATGGCACATAACAGATGTTCATGTTTATGAGGAACACAAAATGTTTGCCGGATTTCAAACTCATTACAAATAAAATAAAAAGACGAGGGGGGAGACAGAGAGAGGGGAGGAGGAGAGGCGGCCAGAATACATTTCTGTTTCTACAAGGTCTCTTGCACAGATGTTGTTGTGCAATAACTCCTTGAAAATGAAAGCGCTGTTGTTTGGATTTGGCTTCCAACCTCTGGAAACTGCCAGCTAGCCTCAGCTGTGGGATGGTGAACTACGGGGGGTATAACCCTTGTTACTGATAAATAAACAATCTTGTGCCAAAAGTAAAATGTGAAACATTGGTTAAATAATGATAAAATAATAACTAAACATTTTTTGCAGTCCTCTGATATGCATTAGGTCCACATAAAGTTTCTTTATAAGAGCAAAACACATATAATGGAAATTATAATTTTAAAGTGATAATTTTAAATAGAAATCAGGCTTTCTGTTTAAAAGCAGATCAAATTAACTTTTGCAACACACAAAGTGCTTTCAGAATCACATGTATATAAAACAATTTTTCCGACTTTACGCTTAATGATCTCAGGTAGTGCTGGTTTGTAAATATAAAGTTTTGCCAATAAGAATAAATGTGAAGTTTTTTTTTCTTCTGCTAAAAGCTGCATATTCCTTTATTAGCAGCTCAATAACCAATTTCCATTTAAATGTTTCTTTAAATGGCCTCCTTAGTTGAAATAAGTGACAGCACCTTGTTTTCCTTGGTTTAGGAGTTAAATGAAGATGTTATTGTTAATTACTGTCTTGAATGATTGTTAACAACCTAATAATACTACTATTGAGACCAAACATAATTATATTATAGGAAAACTAATTGTTTATGAACTTGTAGCACTGAGTCATTATGTACAGATAAGAGGGGATTTCAGCTGCTTCCATTCACAGCTGCTAATTCTTTTAGAGTAATTATCTTTTAAATTAAACATTTTGTCAACACTGGTTAATCACCACAATAGTGAATCAAAGGGACTCTGAACTGTATTTTCAATAGTTAGAAAATATTTCTCCTGATGTGATTCCCCTAGACTGAACAAGTCACTAAATAATTCTGTTTTGTGAACTTTCATGCAAGCGGCAGACTTCCTTTTGTCCTGCAAAAGCATTGTGTTATGCACCAGGCATTCCGGTCCAGAGAACACAGTATCAATCTTGGCAGCTTTTCCTCTATCCTCAACTACTTCAGTTCATTTTGTTTACTTAAAAAAATTAATATTAATACAACTATCATATGCGCAATGTCAGCTAAAAAGGCTCTTACCAGTATATAGAAACACACGTCAGGAAAACTACTAAAATAAGACTGGGACAGTTAAGAGGTTATTCCTATGTCCTCAGCTACCATTAAAGGCTTAATCTGCTGAGGGCTTTTAATCTAAGCACTCTTTAATATATTTTAATGTCTGTTTTTTTTCAATTTTCTTTTAAAATGTGAAATATGTTGTTGGAAAGTTCAATTACAGATTTATAGAAATCAATAACAGTTTTCTCACATGTCTCACATTTAATGTTTCTTTCATAGTAATCATAAATAGCTACTGATTTATTTCTGACAGGTGTTAAGCACTGAGTTGACAGGCTGACACAAGCTCAAAGCAGTACACAAGTTGATGAATTAAACAGGTCCACCTGATAGTCACTGAAGTGTTAAGAGTGATTGTTCCAGTCTTTCCAGAGAACTCACTCTGCCTCCTCAGACTCTTTTGCATTATTTATCAGAGCAGTCTAGGTTTGCACCAAAGTCCTCTGCGAGTCACACCGAACACCTCACATTTTTAAGACCATTTAAAAACAACACCAATTAAACATAGCGGTGTGAAAGGATTACAGCAAATGTAGTACATCACTGTTCTTTAAGATAAACAACTTTTGTACTTAATGGCATTATATTATACAAGTACACCAAATCTGCCTGTTCTGTAAATAATTACCAATTGATTTTGAGTATAGCTTTGAATTGTATCAGACAATATAAGCTTGAATTAAATGAAGTGGATTATTTTGAGCCACGTAAAATCATATTTAATTTTAGACAAATAGATAAACACTAGATAATTTTGTGGTGTAAAGTGCCTATATATGATTTGATTGTCATATTTGATTTTTTAATGTAAAATCCATGCAACTTTCTAAATACAAACCGGATTCCAAAAAAGTTGGGACACTAAACAAATTGTGAATAAAAACTGAATGCAATGATGTGGAGATAGCAAATGTCAATATTTTATTTGTAATAGAACATCGGATAAAAAGTTTAAAGAGTAAATGTAACAATTTAAAGGAAAAATATGTTGATTCAAAGTTTCACAGTCAACAAATCCCAAAAAAGTTGGGACAAGTAGGGATAAGTGGCTGGAAAAAGGAAATTGAGCATATAATGAACAGCTGGAAGACCAATTAATACTAATTAGGTCAATTGACAACATGATTGGGTATAAAAAGAGCTTCTCAGAGGTTCAGTGTCTCTCTGAAGCCGAGATGGAAAGAGGATTGCCAATTCCACCATTGTTGCACAGATAGATAGTGCAGCAATACCAGAATGGTGTTACCCAGCGTAAAATGGCAAAGACTTTGAAGTTATCATCATCAACCATGCATAACATCATCAACAGATTCAGAGGATCTGGAATAAACATTGTGCGTACGGGTCAAAGCCGTAAAACTCTACTGGATGCTCCGGGCCCTTAAACGTCACTGCACCTCAAACAGGAATGCCACTGTCAAGGAAATAACAGAAAGGGCTCAGGAATTCTTCCAGAAAGCATTGTCAGTGAACACAATCCACTCTGCCATCCGCCGTTGCCAGCTGAAACTCTACAGTACAAAGAGGAAGCCATTTCTAAGCAAGCTCAGATGTTTGCACTGTGCCAGGGGTCTTTGAAAATGGAGTGGGGCAAAATGGAAGACTGTTCTGTGTTCAGATGAGTTACGATTTGAATTTCTTTATGGAACACTGGTACGCAATGTAATCCGGACCAGAGAGGACAAGGATAACCCAAGTTGTTATCAACGCTCCGTTCAGAAGCCTGCATCACTGATGGTATGGGGTTGCATGAGTGCTTGTGGCATGGGCAGCCTGCATGTCTGGAAAGGCTGCATTAATGCAGAGAACTATGTTCAGGTTCTAGAACAACATATGCTGCCATCTAGACGTCATCTTTTCCAGGGAAGACCCTGCATTTTTCAGCAAGATAATGCCAGACCACATTCTGCAGCAATCACAACATCATGGCTACGTAGGAGAAGGATCCAGGTACAGAAATGGCGAGCCTGCAGTCCAGATCTTTCACCTATAGAGAACATTTGGCGCAAAGAGGAAGGCGCGACAAAGAAGGCGCAAGACGATTGAACAGTTAGAGGCCTGTAGTAGACATGAATGGGAGAGCATTCCTATTTCTAAATTTGAGAGACTGATCTCCTCTGTCCCCAGAAGTCTGTTAAGTGTTGTAAGAAGAAGGGGGATGCCACACATTGGTAAAATATGGCCTTGTCCCAAGTTTTTTGTTTATTGGTTTGTTGAGGCCATGAAAGTTGGAGAAAACATATTTTTCCCTTAAAATTATACATTCTCTCAGTTTAAATTTTTGATCTGTGATTTGTGTTCTATTCTGAATAAAATAGTAGATGCTGGCACCTCCACATCATTGCATTCAGTTTTTATTCACAACTTGTTTAGTGTCCCAACTTTTGTGGAATCAGGTTTGTAAATAAATAATTAAATGAGAATATAGTAAAAGGCAAGGAGACTAATTTGGTTTAATTCTTTTAAATTATAATAGCATATCTAGTAAGTATATATTCAATCATTTTTAAACACTCTAACCACAATGTCAACACCTGATCTGTAAAAACAGGAATAAACATGACATGAAATAACAGAAATACAATTTCTCAAGAACACGCAACATGAGCAATGGCTGTGTACTTTATCTGCTCTGTTTCCTGTCAAGTACACATCTGAGTAGTCTCAGTCATTTTGACAAAAAAAGGCAACAACACCCACATGACATCACCGACTGAAACCAGAGTCTTAGTTGTCTCTGATGTCCACAGGTCAAATGCTGACTATCTCGTGTTGTCATCGGAGACAGGGGCGATGCCAACCAGTCAGTTTAGGCAGACAATCCCATCACAGCCAAGGCACACTGTAAAGGTGTACTTGACACGTTTATGGTAAATATGGGTTTATGCTTTTATTTTGTTAATTTCCTGTCCCTGACCGGAAATAGCACAGAACAATGGTTAGCAACGGTTAGCTTGACAACGGAAAGAAACGGAAAGAAAAAGACGAAAAGAAGTCAGCTAGCTTTGGAAATCAACAGAAAAATACGGTCAAACAGAAAGGAAAGAGATAATATTATGTAGCTTCAGTCGGAAAGAGGAACACGGTTTGTTTTATTGATAAAAGTTTGATTTGATATCCTAATACGGTTATGCCAATGTATTAATATGGTAATTTCTGTTTGTTGTTTAGCTCTTACGTTGGTTGAATGACTTGTTTCATGGGTTTATGGTAACAAATGGCGATTAAAGACATTCAACTATCAGTTCTGGCCTTCTGTAACTTCGACTGGATGCTCCACACACAATGCATCCCAGCTATTCACTGCTGAGATGAAATGAGCTTCTCTCATTGGTGGGTGGGAGGAAGCTCGTGTGCATGGGCAGGGGATCAGGTGACCAGTCACATTTAGGTTTGGTCTCAATGAGGTCACACCCTCCTTTGACTAATTACAATGTCAGGAAGGAGAGAGCAGCTTAGTCAGATGCAGGAAAAACAAAAACCACAAACATCAGATTTAAAAGAAGTGGCATACAAAAATATGTCTTATGTTTGTTCTGTATTATTATTTTGTTTTTATTTAGTTGAAGTTTCTGCAGAATGAATTCATATATAAAAATGAACTAAAAATAAAGCAGGGTCACCCAAAATTCTTCGGTTGAAAACTAAAGTTTTACGTTCTCCTCTCTTTCTTGGACCTTCATAATTAATAAAATAAACGAAGGAAAAAAAACAGACAAAAAAACACCAATACCTTAATGATATGCAAACCTGAACATATCTATCAGCACAAGAAAAGTAAAACTAGTTTTCGAGCTAAAACAGGACATTTTTCAAGCCTCAGGATATTTGACATTTCTGCTATTATATGATCTTCACTTTGATGCACTTTGATTTCTGACAAAGAGGGAACCTTTGTCACTTCCTGTGATGAGTAAGATTTTGAAACTAATTTACACACACACTGTCAAATGTGAAGTCCAGCTCTGCTTTGAACAGGTGTATGTGTGTGGAGTAATTTGACCGCATGCTGTTTAACATCCAGCCTGCTGTCACCCATGGGACCCAAACAAGCCGAGTCAAAGAAGCAGCGACAGAGATTAGCTGACAGTGATCTGCATCATCAGCTATATGCTGTTTGAGTGTAAATGATGACGCCTGCTCGCTCTCAGGGCTCTTCTATACTCTACACGCTCGGGGTTGAGGTTGAACACGCGATCACACTGCCCTAATGTGGGGAGAATAACTGGTTCATAGTATTTAAAAGCAAAACTAAAATGTTTTTTCATGCATTAGTTGAAATCGCTTCAAATTCTTAATATGTTATATTGTGTTTGAAACATAACAAAGTAAAAATATTCACCCCAGGACCTTTTCACTGTTTTTCCCTTCAAAAAATAAACAAGCACTTTGTTAAGCAGATAAAGATAGCAAAAGGGAAAACCAAGGGGCTTTTTTCCTCCAAAGTACCTTTGAGTCTAGATAATCCCTTTTTAGAAAAGAGATCTGAATCTGATTAGAAAACGCTTTACTGTTCTGGCATGTAATTCCTGCCCAGATATTGCTGTTTTTGCGTCTTAGTGTGTTTTTATGTCCTCTTGCGTTTGCCCGAATGCCACCTGTGTCTGCAAGCATGATATTTAATGCAACCAAACCCAAGTCCACACCTGCTTACATCCTGTACACTCAAAGCAAGTCTCGAGAAGCGGCACCAGGTATGTGAAACAAATCCCCAACATCTTTTTTTGTCTTCTTACCACGGCCTTCCCAGAGTTGTGTACCTGTTCGGTTGATAGATGGACGGTATATTTATACCAGGCCAGTCTTCTCAGGAGAAACCTCACCCGTCCAAAAAAAACCTTTCAGCTGCAAGGCTGCTGACGGCAAGCTGAATTCCGCCTTACTGGCCACACAGCTCACAGTGAAACAGATGGGTAATAAGGTCACGGCAGACGTCTCACCAGCGCGGACAAATTGCAGACACACCAGCTGTGCTGACTCAGTAAAACATTAAACTCAGTGGAATTCAATTAATATCTCTTTTGGTCAAAAAAGGAGAGTTGTTGTTCCGTTTTATTTCCCTTTAATGGGGAAACTTGTGCAAATGGGAATTCAGCTAAATGTTTTTAAAAGCCAAATTAATATTTATATATTACTTATTATCCAGTTCCTTTCCCTCTGGAGTCCAGCTTACCTTTGATTTTACCTTTATATTTCACTTTTAAAAAAATGTTTACCTTACATGCTTTGTATCGGTTTTTTCAGCACATTGTTCCCTTTGAGGATTTACATTTATCTTTCCATTTTGACCAACTATATTGACACATTGGACCTAAAAATCACACTAAAAAACAAAATCCGAGTAGAAAAAAAAAGGTAATATTTTTTACTGTGACAACCACAAATATGATCAACGAACCATTTTAGTTTGTGAAAAGCTCATTTTTCCACACACACACACACACACACACACACACACACACACACACACACACACACACACACACACACACACACACTAAATGTGATGAAAATATTCAGAAAACAGTATGGTGTGAATACTTTATCCGAACTCTGGTTTTAAATGGCCTATCAACACAATTTAAAAACTGATATGTTTGAGGTCCGCAAGTTCTACACAAGTTGAAACATCACGCTCCTTTTGCTGCTACGCCATGTTTAGTCGGTGAAGTAATTTGGATGAGGCATTGGACTCCAGAGGGTTAAGATGTAAGCTCCTCACTTTCGAGCAGAAAAAAAAAAAGCCAAATACAGAAACATGAAAACATCATCAAAATGTTAAATTACATTGGTAGATCAAGCGCATTGAGGGTGAAGTTAAAATAAAAACTATGGCCCCTCATCTTAAAATGTAAGTGTTGCGTTATTTCCTATCGCCTGTTTAAGATTCTATAATGTACATGGGCCACTGACATTTTTCCACCATCTTACTTGAAATTGTACAACACAAATGTGAAAGCATCTGATGACAATTACTGAGGGCTCTGTGTAAATAAACACTTAGATCTTAAGTGCATTGCAAATGTATTCACATCCACTAAGACTTTTCCCCCTATTTTGTCACATTGGAAATTCCAGACTTTGACTGGGCCATTCCATCACAGAGTGTGCCACTTTAGTTACCTGCTTATACTATAAGTCACCTTATCTGTGAATGTAGACACATTTGTGAATTTGGCTTTAATTCAATGAAATGACGTTTATCTGGACGAGCAGTTTTATCTGCCATATAGTGTTTTGTATGTTGGCCACCATCTGCTATTGTTACGCTGAACACATTGGAACAGCAATAATCACTGTATAATGTGCAGCTCGGGGTCCATCACAATATATTTTAATCCAGCTCACTGAAGTTTAAGGGTATGTGTATGTGACGCCATAAAAAGATATGAAAAACACAAAGGCTATGAATACTGTTACATTGCATTGCATGAAAATCAAAACCAAAACTAAATGCTTAAAAAGTTGAACATAAATTGCAAAAAAGAAAAAAAAATGTTATATTTAAACACTTTTATTTTTAATAAATAATGTTGACTACAGTCAAGTGTGGTAAACCATCACAATATACCATCTCAAACCAACAGGCACATTATAAATATGTTATCAAGGCTCAGTTGTCTATAACAAAAGTCTAATTCTAATCCCTGTAGTAGCACTGCCATCTCTAGAACTATGTGCACAGAAAAAAGAAGAAGAAATAAAACGCTTCATCTCCTTAAATAAAACAACATATAAACAGAATGATACCGTAAAAGTTTGGCAAATAAAAGTCCTTGTTCAGTGCCTCATGTATGCATGACATTGGAGCAGATACAATCATGACCCTGTGGTCTTAACCTTTCACTCCTCTGTGTCTGAGCTCTCTGCTGGCTCTGTGTTGTGGGTCAGCATGTAGTTATCCATATCGATGGAAGTGCAGTTGTGGATCGAGTAGCGCAGACGCTCAGTGAGGATGGCCTGGCTGGTATACGGGGGCAGGCGGAGCAGGAAGAAACAGGTCTGAGCAGTTGGGAGTCCATTAATGGGCTGATGGTAAAGATATAAGAAATATAAACTGAGAATTATGTTTCCAATTGGATTTTAAATTAATAAGAGCTCAGAGTGATGTCTTACTCTGTCGACCTTGATGATCTGGAATTTCTGTGCGATGTCAGCCGGGTTGGAGGGCAGCCGGGACCTGCCGGAAACAAACCGTAGGAACAAAACCCGCTCCTCGTTGGTGAACTCCTCCAAGCTCTGCCAGAACCAACAGATAAGCTGGTGGTTGTCCGTGACGTCCCGGTAGCGCACAAGCTTCTTCAGCATCTCGACGGACACCTCCGGCAGGCCACAGACCAGCTGCTCCAGCTGCTGTGCTGTCAGCAACGAGAGGAGGGCGACGGGGATGATGCTGGACATGCCCTCTCTGACTGCGTCCACCTAAAGAAAAGAGGAACAAACTCAGCTTTGATCCTTCTGAGGACGAGACATCAATCAGACTGTCAGCTGAGTGCTAACAGACACGGATAAGGCTGGTCCAAACATAATTTGTGGCATTATTACATAATTAGTTTGGCTAAGTGAGCAAATGTTTTTGGTTAAAAGTCAATATGTGTTAAAAAAAAAAAAAAATTGTAACATTGTGAAAGTCCAATTTGCATTTTTAAAGAGTTGGTCTATTTGCTTAAAATGGAAAATAATGCTTAGGAATAAAAATCGATAATTGAAAACAATATTAAATGCTTTAAGCTGATATTTTGGCACTTTTTGTGACAAAAATGTCCAGCTAATAAGAAATAAATATAAGAAATCCTTCCAAACTTTATTATATTTTATTAGATTGTTTTGTCTTTTAAAAGTATCTTTATTAAAGAATTAAGCACTTGATTATTTGAAAATAATGTTTAATCTACCTACAAAATTTGTCCTTCTTCCAATCAATCCTAACGAATCGTATACAGTTGTGCAAGTGATTATTATTTTTATTTTATCACCCTAATCCTTTTAGATACTCAAGACCCCCAAACCTGTGAATCCATTTCATGCAGTCTGTAGTCCAGAGCTCTCTCTACATATTCGGTGCGGTTAGCAAATGTCAGGGAGATATTTTGACCTCGAGGAACCACTGGTACGAGTCTTCCATCTGCACTGTGAGCCATGAATGAGTCCAGAGGGATCATCTACGGAGAGAGATTTTATACAGAAAAAAAAGTAGAGGAAAAAAGATGATAATCTCTTCCTATGATGGGTAATTTAAGCAAGAATGTGGTTTTAACGGCATCTCACCACATGGAAATTCTCTTCTGTGATTCCGCTGTTTTCCAAGTGAAGGATGCCTTGGAGGGCGCGGTAGGTAAGCAGGTCCACCTCCTCCAGGTCACCTCCTGCCAGTGGCATGCAACAAAGCTGCTTCCAAACCCACGGAGCCAGATGCAAATCTAGAGGCTTCTTGGTGCGTATGGCCACAGCCATGAGGATGCCCAAGAAGCGAAATTGTACCATGTGATCCTCTGAGTGAGCCCCTGGGTTAAGCAAGAACCTGTAAGCGTTGGAACCCATTAAATGTGGCAAGATTGTTTCTTACGTTGAGATTTTTTCTGCTTTGCAAAACTAAAAACAACCTGTTAGACTTTTACCTGTCAGTGTTGCAGCCCACATCTGCAAAGCTGTTGGGAGTGTGAATGAGGAGGTCCACCACACCAGACTGTAGCTCCTGGTGCAAAAATATCACACTGCGTCACCTTTCAGAAAATGCATGGCTTGTTGTCTGTGATCAGGTCAGACTTTACTTTTCACCTACCTGGCACATCTCAGTAATGGTGTCGTCAAACACTCCGCCAGCATCGTCCGCACCCTCCCCAACCAGTTTCACTTTCCAAGCTCGGGATGCCAGTCGCAGCTCCAGAGGGTTCAGGTTCACCACCTGCTTAGCGATCTGCACGAAGATGGGCTTGCTTGAACGTCCTCTGTGGGAGTGCACGAGTGTCGGGTTTAGATAGGAAAAAAAAAAGGAAAAATTTAATAGGCCTGGTTGGCCAACTGAAAACCGGTTTAGCTACTGGACTGTACGAAACGGCCATTACCTTGTGGAAATCCGTTTCACTGTGATTTGTGGCCCATAAGTCTTGCCCTGTGTCATGGTTCTGCCGATGGAGCGGACAAGAGGCAGAGTGTTGACCTTCGGTGAAAGCAAACCTCTTAGTTCACCCTGGAGGACAGCTGTTGCCGCAGAAGTGTAGCGGGAGGTGGGGATCTGCACAGGAGGAAGGTAAGGCATCTTCGATAATAGCGTTGTGGAAAAAACTGATAGAAAACGAAGAAGTTTCAGTTGCAACAAACACGGGTGGATAGTCTTGTGAGCACTGATGGTAAAGATATCTCAGAATGAATTCAATGTTCGGTGCAGTAGCAGCAATTTAGGACATAAAATTCAAACTTTTAAGTTGTTTATTCAGGGAGGAACATTTTCAAGTTAAAAAGCTGATGCCCCTCCGAATCCTTTAGAAATAAATATAACAAAAATCTTACAAGGTTGTATTTTTTTGTGTAATCTGTCAGATCGGTGTGAGATTTTGCTACTTTTCACACATAAAAAATGTCACTAAAAGGATTAAATGTACCTGACTCTTGGTGTCCAGATTGAGCAGCCTCCAGGACTTATACATGAGATCGGAGAAGTGGTAAAGCACCCTGAGACGCATGCTGAGGACATCTGGGCTGCAGTCCTTCAAAGTGTTGTACTGTGGAGGAACTGCCTGGGGAAGGCCCAGCAGTAGATGCCCAGAGCCAACTGCCAGGAAAAGTGACATACATGGTTCCCGGGTCTGTCATAGATCAATGTGTGATTTGAGTGCACGTAGTAGGACTATACCTGAATTTTTTATCGAGACTGAAGGGGTTGTCCAAGCTGCACTGTGGCAGCGCCCCACAGAGATCTGCCTGATATTTTTACCCTGCAGTGCAGTTATGAGTGTTGGCTCCTTCACTTGATTGGAGTGTCCAAGGCCAAGCTGGTACAAACACATAAAAGTGAATAACTCAATCAAAGAGTCCTACATGTAAGCAATGAATTTCAATTCCATAGTATAACACAACACGCTCTGTACCTGTCCCTCACTATTGCAGCCCCATGCGTACACGTCTCCGGTGGAGGCCAGAGCCAGCACATGTTCACAGCCCACAGCAATGTCGCCTATAAAGAGCCCCTCCAGAGCCGGCACCATCTGTGGCGTGGATTTATTCTTCAGCATGGGGTCAGGCAGACCATTCAGACGCTCTGAAGGTTCAACACAAACATGGCCGAAAAAACACACATTTGCTTTTCTGTTCACATATTGACAAAAAATTTGGAAAGTGATTTCCCTGTGGTATAACTGCAAAAATGCTTCGAGGAGATATGAAGAATTCAAAATGGTATGAACTAAAACAATGTTTCACAATGGGTTACAAAAGCAAGGCACTTCTTTACAACCACAACCTTTTTTTTTTTTTTTTAGGATTTGGGATGGAATAAAATAGTACAATTCTAAGAAGAAATAGGAGTATGAAAAGTGTGATTTTCATTTATCAGTACCCTTATATATGTTGACTTTTTTATGTAAAATTCTACAATTAATTTTGTTTTAAAAGGCTCTAAAACTGACAGTTTGAAGTTAAACATTTTTAAATATAATGTTGGAGTAAAATAAAGTCCTCTTTCTAGTAACTGATTGCAAATCAATACACCACTAACAGTTTAACATACCTTGTCCAAAAGTGTAAACATGTCCATCACCGCTCAGCGCCACAGAAAACTGAGTCCCACAGCAAACTTTCTTGATTCCCTTGTTGCAAAGCTGTTCCACTTTCTAATCGTAAGAGAAATTAAGGAACGTTTTTTCTACATCCTATTTGTTTTTAGGCATGAATAATTTTGAATATCTGTTGTGATAGCGTTAACATACCTGAGGGTAGTATTTTGCAGTGGAAGAACCGGTTCCAAGTTTGCCATAATCTCCATCTCCAAAAGCCCAAACAACAGTTCCATCCAAAGATACAACTAAAGTGTGGTTGAGACCACAGGACACCTGAGAAAAGTAAACACCCTTTCTTTTTTGTCTTTTTCCCTACACATGGATACCAAAGCAGTAATTTAAATTGAACCCCCTCATTCCTTACCTGTCCTACATGATATCCCTCAAGTGCAGCAACCCTTTCAGGAAGCATCTTATTGGATGTTGACCTAAGACCCAGGCGACCAGACTCACCGCTGCCGAACGTGAACAGTTTCCCATCCGCTGTGACCACAGCAGAGTGCCTGAAGCCACAAGCAAGCTGGACAAAAAAATAAGCATAGAATTTTCAAAATGTAGGCAATAAGAGTTTCTGTAAATATTTCCTCAGGAACGATGGAAAATATGGTTAAATCCCATGTTGTCTTAACAACAATCTGCTATTAGCTATAATATTATAGCAAATACCTGACTCAATATTTATACTCCCAAAGTTTCCTCTGTAATCAGAGTTCTGTTCCAACAGAATGAGTAACAATGAAATTTGCTGAAACTGAGAGACCCAGCAGGGTTTTACCTGGATGACCTCTTCTCCCTGTAGTGCATCGATCTGTTTTGGTCTCCTCTGCCTTTCACTGTTGCCATGGCCCAGTTTTCCAAAATCTCCATCTCCCCAACTAAACACCTCCCCAGTTTCTGTCAAGGCCATAGAGTGTCCATCTGAGCCGCAGGAGGTCACCAGCTGAGTCACCACATATCCTGAATCAAATAAAGTCAGGTCCTGCTTTAGAAAATATCTAACTATTCCAGCTATTTGTATTACATAAAAACACTTGAGGAGGTTCAGAGCAGAGTTCTTAAGATAAATACTGTACCTTGAAATGCAGAGATAATAGTGGGAACATAAAGATCGTCAGAGTTCCCCTGGCCAAGGCGACCATATTGTCCCTCACCAACAGCCAGGACTGTGCCATTGGTTTGGACAAGAAAAGTGCAGTTCTGACCACAAACAACCTCATAACACATGGAGAACACAAGAAAAAAAATCAAAAATGGCAGTAAACAGAAAACTTAAACTACATCCTTAGTCACATAGCGCATACCTGCTGGGACTGTAACAGGGAGGGAGCTACTGTAGGCACCATCAGGTTGGTTCCAATTCCTGCCAACTGTCCGTAGCGTCCATTACCCCAGAGGTACACCTCACTTTTACCTCCTTCCTGCCAGTCCTTAGGTACACAGTGAATCACGTGCAAATCGGGACATTTAGTATTTAACAATATTTGCTCACGAATACCGAAGAAAAAATAAACCCAACCTCTGGTCTGCTGGTGGCCCATGACATCAGCTGTTCATCCATTTTGAAGCTCCACATGCTGTTATCCTAAAAGTAATAGTTAAGGATATTAGCAATAGACATTTACATACTTTTAAGCAAGCCAACATCAACACTCACCAATGCCTTGATGACATTTGAATCGTGGACGTCCAGAAGGCCAGACGCTATGAAGGATTCCGGGAAGGCAGTACCACTGGCGATAGCCTCTGCACTATGGACAGTGGTGGCATATGTGAGCAGCCAGCTCCACTCTGACAGGCTGGGTTGGGAATCAAGGCCGGTGTGATGAGGAGGCCGTGGATAAGTGCACAGGTGTTTTTCTAAGGACAAACCACCAGCCAGGGAAGCCAGGTTCTGCAGGAAGGCACTGTGGACAAGTTGATCTCCGGCTGCCACGTGGCTCTGCATTCGCAAGACACGCGAACCATCATGTCACAGTTAGCAGCCTATGTAGTTAAACTATCAGAACAGAGTTTTGATAATGACCCTCTCATAGGTGTACTGCTCCTGCAGCAGTAGCGGCAGCCTTTCCAGGAACACGGCCAAACACGGCGCCCGATTCAAGCCAAAGATGTTCTGGCTTCTGAGGAGCATTCGACAGGATGCCAGCATGTGGTTTTCACTGATCCAGTCGGGGGTACAGCAAACCAACAAAACATCCTGTGAATGCAACAATAGGAAAAGTTTAGAGCCTTCTATTTTCCATTTAACCGCTTAATATGAGAAAATCCTAAAATAATCCTGTTGCACCTTCCAGCTGAACAATGCACATTAATTTACAATTTAGTATACAATTTCAATAGACTAGCATGAATAAATTCCTTCCTTTCAGATTTAGAAAACCACAAGCCCTCTTCCACTTAATTAGTTACTTTCACGTAACATTCATTGATGTTTGTGGTGGAACCGTAACAATGTGAGAAAGTGAATACAGAAGCCAGCAAACAGAATGTGCACAAAAAAAACAAAAGCACAGAAGAGACATTAAAGCTACACATATTAATTACCTTCGATCTCCCAAAGCAAGCAGCGACACCCAATTTCGGTATCCATGTAGTGCTGACAACAGAGCCGAGTCCTGTAACGGTGTGTAACACGGAACCATCCTGCAAGAGACAGCAGGTCTTGAGATGAGACATATTTATATTGGCACAGAAGATGCGATAAGCTGATCCTTTTTTATGTTTGACATTTGTGGTGTTGAGTTTAATTTGAAGACATTGCAGTTGCAATAGATTGCATTTACCTGCAGGGACCAGATGTTGAGCAGTCCTCCTATCCCTCCAGAAACCAGCACCAGGCCGCTGGAACAAAATGAAAGAGACTTCACCGCTGTGATGTGCCCATTAAGTACAAAGGCACACTTTGCACTATCCTGCTGCAAAAAGACAAAAAAACACAGCAAGTCACACCACACCATCTATTTTTTAAATCATGTGAGTTAACCAGGCATTTTAGCAACGACTGATAAATTTTGAAGCACAAAAGCCGACAAGAAAGTCTCGGAGGATCCAAACTGACCTTGACCTCAAAGCTTTTATCCTGGCTTGGCGGGCTGTTCAATATGTTTGGCAAAGATACAGATGTACCCCCCTGGGGTAAAGTCCAAACATACACAGAACCGTTCTGACAACCACTGCAGAAATGTGTAAAAAGAATTTAATTTAATGATTTATTTTATTCTACATTTAAATAATACACTATTCTACTAATTTTTAGCAGTTTAAGCTGCTTTTTTTCTAGAGAGTACTTGTGCTTTTATAAAATTGCTCATTATTCATTTTAAATAAACTCACACAGCCATCATGAGTCTGGGACTGGGTGCTCTGCCAGCGAGCGGGCACCACTCCGCAATGTTAACAGTGCTGGTGTGATACAGAGAGTGGAGGGTCACCCAGGTTCCACCAGACCGTCCCAGTACCTTCACGACCTCTGACCTCCCCAAACACAGCAGCAAGTGTCCAGTGGGGTCCCATTTGAGGCAACTTACAGTGTCCTGTAAGGAGAAGGACACAATAGGTGGGGTATCAAAAGCATGAAATAAGAGGAAAATTGCTGATAAAGTGTTTCGGATGAAGAAAAATATATGTAAAACAAAAAACATGTAAATTAAATTAAAATAGGTAATTAAAAAAATCAAACGGTCAGTTTATCTTTGGTTTCAGTAGAGAAACCTCATAGCCGTTACACCAATTGCCAAGTATATGAAATATTCATGTAATATAGTTGAAAGTTGTCAGAGACAGATCGGAATGCATTTTTTCCGTTAACATAGTACGTTTACAATATATTTACAGCGTGTGACTAACCTGGAAGAGAGACAACACAACAGGCTGTGTGTTCTCATAGCTCTCGGTTGTGCCAAGCAGGATTTTCCCGCTGGGATAACCCACAGCAAAAGGCTTGTCTTCTGAGTGCCAGGCCACACAGTTCGGGGCTATATGAAATGACATCAGTTTAGGTGAAAAGTAATTTTCAGACAAATTTAAGACATTTTGAGTTTAGAGATGCACTCATAAATCATAATGGCAATATGTTATCATTCATAAAAAAGACCTTACTAAGTGATCCTAGGTTGGATATGGCTACCAAGTAAAAAAAAAAAAAAAAGTATCTTTTAAATATTGAGACATCTCAGGTATTTAAGGCTTACAGAAAGATGTCAAAGATTCTTTCAACATCCTGGAAACTGCACACAAACAGCATGGCTCACAGTGAACTGTCCTGAATCTTTTTGTTTATAGAATTACATCAAAAAAGATATTTGTATTTCAGCTGAACTCTGAATTAACACAATACAGTTTTGCACTTGGTAAAGAAGATTTTTCTTATTTATCCAACTGCGTGTGTAAGCCCTCTCCTCACATTCTTGTCTCTGGCAGTGAGTCAGTTCAGTCCTCTTCACAAGCAGATCCAGATCTTGCATTGTAACTTTCAGCCAGCAGAGGGAGCCATCCAGTCGTCCCACCAGCAGACTCTCAGCAGGCCTGTTCCTAGAGGCTACAGATTGGTCCAACACCCACAGATTGAAGCCCTGAGCCCAGCAAAGAGCCGTGACACGAGAGCTCTGATCTTCTACATGGCAGAGAGATCCTGGAATGTGAGAGAAACTGTTGGTGATCATTTATTACCTTTAGGAATTAAGTTATTTCAATCGTTTTTGTAATGTCAAATATTTATACAGAAAGTAATTTCCCCAATATAAATGTACCCCAGCAGTGGAATTATGTTTAGCTTCATCCTGTTGCTGTATTCGCAGTTCAGGTTTTTATGGGCAATAACTTATTGACTATAATAGCGCTACCTACATGCTGAATACCATTTAATTTAGCTGAAATGTATTTTAACAGAGATACAATGTTTAACAACTACGTACTAAAAAAATCACGGCTTATCAAAGTTGTACCTGTAGTAGGAATATACAAATTTTCAAGCATTTCCAAACCATGATGGCAAGTTCACGCTCACATTAACGCTACAATTTTAACTTTAGGCTGACATACCTCTGAAGTTCATGATGTTGATGTGCTTGTTCTCAGGAGCAGCCAAGAAGTTCCCCCCGGTACTCCAAAACACCGGAGACATGTGCTGACATCTGCCGGCTCGCTCTGTCTTACTGCAATGGACAAAAACACTGAAATCAAATATGTACCTACAACAGTCAGTTGGTGGCAAAGCTTTGCATGCTTGTTACAACTTTCACTTTGTCCAGACAGTAGAATATGAGACAGATCTGTCAAAAAAAGCAAGTCCCTATGGTTTCTCTCTGTTGTCCTACTGCCGTTTACAGAATTACAGTAGTCTAAGTCTGAATCACCAATCAGCAAAGGGTTTAGCATTGTCATTTACGTTCATCTACACGCTACTCAACAACTCCCAGGTCAGGCGCACCCCCAGTATTATTGCAAACTGTTGTAGAACCACAGGGACAAAAACCAAATGAGCTTGTGTTTTTAACAACATTCTATGTCTCATATGCTGTCACGATGTAGTGACGGTTTTTAAACAAAATGTAGAAAAGAAACATTTTTAATTAATAATGCAGCTTTGACAGCACATAGTTGTCCTACATTTTGTCATTTTTAAGTTATGATGTTGCCGTTTGTTTCTTGGTTGTGAGTTAATAGCTTTAACACCTAAGTTTGTTTAATTTTTTAAGTAAGAACGTTAATGGAAATACATTTTTAAGAAACTTCAAAACGAATAAAATCAATAGCTCTATAAAAGTAGGCCTAACCGTTTTAAGCATATGTTACCTGACAATGCAGGAGAAGGTGGTCTGCAACTCCACAGTGGTTTGGTTGACTCGCCACAACTGTACCACCTTGTCCTGAGAGCATGTAGCAAGCAAATCCTGGTCACTGCTCCAGGAACAGCTCGCAACCTTCATAGAACAAAGCAAAATCACAAAATCTTCCAGTTACTTCCAGTCAAGCACCGAAATGTAGCTCTAGAAAAACACTGGTATGCTGGGGATAGGTTGTAGATAATAAATGAGCCAGCAAGAATAGCAAAAAAAAAGGCTTTTATAGAGCACCTTGTTGTAATGTCCCTCAAGTCTCTTTAGAGGACATTTGCGCAGATCGCCAGCCAGGTCACTGTATGTCTGAGGCCGGTTTGGACTTTCTCTCCCTGCAGCTGCCAAGGCTTTCACCAGCTGCTGGGCTGCCCATTGTCGATGTTTGCTGCTAAGTCGTGCAGAAAGGACACACGCTGCCAACGCGTTAGGTAGCTCCAGAGGGCTAATTCTGGCACTCAGGTGAGGTGAAGGAGAAGGAGACAAAGATGAAGAAGCCATCCCTTCGATACCTCCATCTGGGCCAAATGGATACATGTGGAAGCGATGAATAACACCCAACATATTGGAGCCAATGGCAAAGACATTTATTACTCACCATTAGTTTCATGTTCAGTTCTATCAAGGCTGTGAGTGTGGATGCACTTGTCAGTGAGCAGGGACACCAGATGTTGTGTGACCAAGAATGTTGGAGGTGTCTGTTCAGCGAGGTCCCTCTGGTGCGTGGCTGCTTGAGTCGAAGTGGTTAAAGTTGCTCTCTGCTGTGGTTCCGCAACGGCTCCAACATTCAGCCCAGTAGCTGCAGCCATTAGGTCCTAAAGGCAGCAATGTTAAACTAAACTAAAAAACAAGTTATAGTTCTGTCTGGAAATTTGTGACTATGTGAGAAGTTACTATAATTCTGCATGAAATAATGTTTGTTAAATGATTGCTCAATGGGAATGGAGTAGGTGTGGAAAATGTTGTGCCTTCTCTGCCACTTGTAACAGTTCATTTGGTTTACAAATTTAAACAAAAGCTTAGTTTAAAACCTTCAGACCTGAGTGCATATCTCCACCAGCTGCCTGTAGGCAGCAGGGCTGTGGGAAACCACGTTGCCGATGGCTGAGGTGAGAAAGCTGAAGCAGTTAGATTTGTGGCGCTCCGTCACCAGTCCCTTCCCTCCTGGCGGGTTGTCCACACAGGTGTGCGCCCTGCCCCCTGCAGCCAAAGTCATAAGACGCACCAGGATCCGGATATCTGCCAGCCCCAAAGACTCCAGTGCGTTGGACTGGCTGCACACTGATGTGCTGGACAGAAAGAGAGAAAACAGCTGCTAAGCTACATGTTAACTAAGTGATAAAATATGGTCATAGCAATATTCACCTTGAAGCTGTCTGAGACAGCGCCCTCATCACCAAACTGTAAGCTAGGAGAATCTGTGCAGTGGACGTGACTCTTCGTAAAGCTTTCAGTCGGTCGGGTGAATCTCTCAAAGACACAGCCTGCTGCCCGAGGGTCAGAGATGTCTTCTGGTCAGTAGCCACAGTTCCTGATAATTAACACGAAAAAAGTGAAAGGGTGCAATACTGCTTTTTTATTTAAAGGCGATTTCTTTGTATCATAAAGAAATTTTATACGACAGACCAACACAATGCACAATAGCAACGTAGAAAATGCCAGCTTCTTAGAAACAAAAATATTAAAAAGTGTGTTGTTGTAGTAACATTGGATCTGTGTTTTCACCATTTTGTGAATTTTTGTTTTTCCTGCCAAACGTAGCGTCTGGCCTATTGGCCTTAAAGTCAAATTTGCATGAATGCTAAACAAAAAAATATATAATAATATTAATACCTTTAGGCACTACCCTTGTGGGGCAGGATGAGCTGTAAACAAGAGCTCCAAGAGGATCTGGTTCAGTAAAGACAATTGGATCAGGGACCAGCTTTTTCTCAGTCAGCCCCAGTGGTCTAAGCAGGAGCCCAAAATCCTCCAATCCTGTCAGTTTTTCTGGGTCATCCTCAGTTTGGTGGCTCATTTCCCACTCATCTGAGAAAACCCAAGAATCATTTATTTTTCTCTTCACAAGTATTAATAGTGAATACGCTTGAGTGCATTCTTTTTTAGAGGGAATTGAACTTCCTTACCATCTGAAGTGTCCATTTGGCCAATCAAATCAGATGTCAGACCCTTGATCCTGCAGCAGAATGAGCACACAACCATTAAAAATCAGAAAACATGAGAACACAGAGTGTTCATGTCTGGTTTTCTCATCCACCTCCTGTACCTTTCATATTTTGAATTTGGATCACTTGCATTAGCAGCAAGATACTTTTCTCTGCAGGAGCCGCACAGAAGGTAGAAGGGGAAGTTGGACCCACACTCTCCTTTAAACCAAACATCCACGTAAGCTCCAGTGCTGTCGTAGCCTTTTCGGGCAGCGCTTTGTCCACACCCTGGATGTCGTCGCTTTATGTGATTGTTAAATTGCAGGGTAAAGGTGTTGCACAGCTCACATTTCACCATCCGACTATGTTCTTCTCCAGCCTGATGAGACGGTAGTATAAGGGACTCATTAAATTGAAAACATCTCAGGCTTTTTAATTGCATTCATAGTTGAGATTTTGTTTCATCTAGGTTTGTGCCACCTCCACAATTTGTAGTGTGTCTCTCTCCAGGCTAAAAAGTGAAGGGGTGAGCAGGTCCTCATAGGCTTCCCCGTGGTATGGGTCATCCATGTAACTCAGCTCGGACTCCTCTTCAGTGGAGAAAAGATGGAACTCTACGTGTTCTGGCCAATCAGCGACTCCTGCGTGGAGTTGTGGGAGTGGGCTGGGTGATGGCAAGTCTGAAAACGAGAGAGCGGTTCGGATTAAAATGTATACAAGTAAAAATATGTGAGGTTTCATGTTTCTGGGATGCAGCTTTCACCTGGTCTTCGGAAAGAGGTCCTCTGCGTAGGTCCTGACCGCCTCCGCCGTGCAGGTGGAGGTCTGTTCCTAGTGAGGTGGACATCTAAGAAGTTCTCCCTCTCTATCCAGTCAAGCCCTGGTAACAGGCTGGGAACAAAACAAACCAAGTATATACCAATACTCATATGTGGCTCAACCATAAATTAATAACCCCTGCCTCAGTGTCTATAAGGATACACGGCTTTGAGGTAATAGGAGTCCATCACTGCCTTTCTATCTACCTGTTACTGTAGCAGATGTAAGTTGATCTCTAGCTAAACCAGAATAAAACAAACAGTCTTTACAGCTTAAAGGAAAAATATGTACTCTATATTTACACCACTATGAGGAAATCTATCTAAATACCACAAAATGTCATAGCAATTAAGGCTGCATGATATTAGAAAATCATAAAATGGTGATAATAATATAATATAATATAATATAATATAGCGATACCAGGTGCTACATAAACTGTTTTTTACTTTCCTCTTCTTCTAATCTTTGCTTCCCTCTGTACAGAATGTCATCTTTTACATTTTTACAATATACTTTGTGACAGGTGTGAGCTAAATATTGCATCATTGTGCACACTGATACTGCCATTATATATTCGTGATATATTTTGCAGCCCTAGTAGCAATGAATTAATCATAACCCAACTTACTCAGATTCTTCACCCTCCTACACTGTACATTCCATGACATTCATTTCAATATTCAATAGCAAAAACAAACCAACAACAAAAAAATATATATTGCTCATCATAACCATATTTAAAGTTTAAATGTGGTTTATCCACCTTCCTAACATTTTTAAGTTTGTATCCTCATTTTATAACTTAAGCCGCCATCTATTCCTGTACTTCTGCATGCAACAAAATTACTCTCTAACTAGTCACACCTTTCACTTGTTTCGTTGGTGAGCCTCTCAGGGCACTGCACAGTCTCTGGCCCATCAGGCGATGGGGTTTCAGCCACAACCCCGAGTCTTGCTGACTCACTTGTCTGCTGGTCCTCAGTCAGGGGGTGCTCTAGCATCCAACTTGCCAGAACCTCGATTGTTTGAGAATCTAAGTCACCCGCTACATCTTAGAGGAAAAACATTAAGGTTACAATGTCAGATTTTAAAAATGAATGAAGAACTCTCTAGTTACTACCATTATGGCCGTCCTAAAACCTGACAACTGTTCAGATATATAGCATAAAATTTTGTACAAAAGAAGTGAATTTACGGAAGAAGATCTGTTGGGGGCTCTAAAGTAGGTGGTCTATCAAACCTCATGGAATAAATCAACA
>JAVLVB010000002.1:12019157-12049314 GCA_032876305.1 Orestias chungarensis
GACCGGTGACAAACATTTGTGTCCGTTCTGGTGGTTGAAGTACAAAAAAAAAAAAAAAAAAAAAAGGTACACAAAAAAAGCAAGAAACAAACCAAGCCCATACCTCTAGTCTGATATTTACACCAATACGAAATTTTGTTTTAAATCAACTGTTATACTTCAAATTGTATGTCACCATATACTTACGCCAAATTGTACTTGTTCACAAGGTTAACTTTTTAGTTTATAGTTTAAACTTAAAATAACCGTGTCTGTTACCTGAATTTAGAGACACAGAATTATTTTTTTTAGCAAAGTTAGCAGCCGTCCACCAAGGCAGCTTACCTCATGCTTGTGAGGCTTTTAGTAAGAAAATACTTCATTCTACCACAGATGTTCGTTTATTTATCTGTCTTGCAGATTTTAATCCTAAATTATATAACTGCTCTTTCACAACAAACGTATTTAGATGTTAACTATTAGCAGCACCAGCATATTTTATCCGTGTATATAAACATTTGGACTTTATTCAATCATCAGATCTGTAAGTATTAATAATTTGTTAATGCCAGTCTTTTTAAAATACTCTTTCCACCCTCACTAACATCAATATCTAAAGTGAATTACAGGCAGACCAAGCAAATTAGAGTGCATTAGGTGCCAGACTGATAGGTCTCGAAGTTATGGCTGTCAACAACATTTAACTGACTTCTTCCCTAGATTTGGGCTGTTTAACAAGCTTTTAAGCTTTAGTCTGCTATCAGTACTATTGCGAGGACATCAGATTCGTCCATAATGTCATTACCTTTTGACAATTTGTGTCTACATGCTCGGCTGCCTTATGCTTACTTTGCTTTCTTTTAACGTAATCCTCAAAACTATTTCTTTAACAATTTAAAAAGTGAGATTAAATGTATAGTTGCAGTGAAAGTGTAAAAGTGATTATATGCCTTTTAAGATTGAAAGCAGATAAAGTTTTCAGTTCTGTCTAAAATGGTTAAAAAAGTGACCACAACATAATTGATGATGACAAAAAGATGCCATTCAAGCATGTGGGCGTATGCATGCCTTTATGTGTCTACAGCAGATCAAAACACATGCTGTTTTGAGCAGCAGATTTGGTGTTGCCAGTGACTACACATTTAAGACCATGCAGAAGATTATTATTCAATTATCTTATCTGCTTTATATCACGGTAAGGAGTGAAATATATGTCCAAATTGTGTTTCAATGACTTTACATCAATTTTAATAACATCGATCCAGTTCCTCTGAGACATGATCTCATCCCCCGACCCACCCCCATATCCGTCCTCTATCGCTAACCCCTGGACTTGCTCTTACCCAGGCTGCCTCTGGCCTGTGTGCTGCAGGGACCAGGCTCCATGAAGCTGGTCTGCTGCTCTGTGAAGGCATCACATGCAGCAGCGCTCGCAAAGCTGAAGCACGGAGACAGCAATGGCGGAGTACTATCCAGGCCCGTAAGCGTGGGGAATCGAGTTAGCAACACGTGCCTAGAGGAGGTGAAGATTTAGTATGAACAGTAACAACAAAATGGAAGCTTTAGATATGTCAACACCATGTTTAACCTGTCCAAGGAACAGAGGTATAATTTAATCTACTGTCCCAATTGATTAAACAGCTAAAATTGTAGTAACTGAAGGTGGTTTCACTGTATGTTTATCAGAATAAGTTTGACAACCCTTCTTTATCATCACGCAACATGATTAACCTCAGACAATATGAACGTTTATCCTTTTTATTTTTTAGTTGACTCCTATTAAAATGATCAAACAACCCCCAGTAGTCACTTCTAGGACACTGACTCAGCGCTGAAACTCTGTTAGCTTTCGCTGAGAAAAATACTCATTAAGATTACAGTCAGTCGGCTGGGTTAGAAAAACAAGCCGGTACAGCTGCAGCCTTGGTTATAGACAGAGCAGGTACAGCCTCTAATACTTTTGAAGTTACCAGCAGCACCTAACTCACCCACTCCCTGGACCTCAGAATAGCAGCTGCTCCCAAATGATTCACGTCTGCAGTGATCAGTAACAATGGAAACCCTAAGTATTGGAATTGGTTTTCTTACAATTTTACAGTCAACCAGTTTATTTGTGAACTCCTCAAGCACACGTTAAACCAACTTAATCTAATCCATATTTCTAACTTATTTTATACTTACTGGAGGAGGCTGATGGGAAGAAAAGGGTTGAAATTTTCAAGTCCATCCACCTGCAAGTTTGTTTGCAGCGAGGATGCCAAGTCGTTATTGGAGGAGGAGGCAGAGACTCTATTTGATTGGCCGAAGATGGCAGTGCCTTCTGAACCAGCACTGTACAAAGACACCGAGCTGGAGGATTTGGAGATGGACTGAGAAGACATGTGGCGCCCTGATTCTGCAATGAAAGGTGGTGATGCAGTTTCAGAAGGTCCTGAGTAAAGGATCGTCATTATCATCACCAGGACAAATCGTAACTTCAGAGTAAATCTTGAAGCCGATACAATCTGATATTGGTTTTTTTCGGCTGATATTGGAGAGACCCTAATTATTTCTTAATAGGAGAAAAATAAAGACTAAGTATACATGTTTGTTTTCAATTTTTACACATTACCAGTCATAGTGTAGGGTAAATATTTGTTGACATCTCTGTCACTTCTTCAGCTAATCAATGCAATGGATGGGGAAGCAAAAGCCTAAAACTAACTCAGTATATTTGTCTAGTCAGATTTCTGGCTAACAAACCTTTGCGCTCTTTGTCCTCCTGTCGTCTGCTCAGGGCTCCTTTGAAAATCATGACCTGAGCTCTCTCCAAATCAGCAAGAGAAACCGTCTGCTTGATAGGACAAGGCCTGACTGCCCACTTCACCATGCTCTGCACTACATACTGCAGCACTGATCTAAGCTCAGCGTCTTCATCCCATTGGTCGCTCTTCGCCTTGGCTTGGACAGCGATAGGGCTGTTCAGTGGAATCACTGGGGAGTTTGGAGGATCATGTTTGGACGCTAGCAGCAGATCTGACAGCTTCTCACAGGTGAATAAAACAGTCAGGCATTTTAAACCTCCAATAAGGAGATATGAGACTCTGACTGCTCTCATTTCAAGTGCAAAGAAATCCAATTTTAAAGTCTGAGATGTTTGACTAGGCTTAGGTAAGCAGGACAACTCCTCTGGGTCAGCAGTCTTTGTAGGAGGGTTCAGAGACGGAAACAAGTCTGTCTCAATATTCTGCTCCTTAAACCTCTTCCTTTGATTTTCAGACAGCCATCTTCCACCCTCTGAGGAATCTTCATCCAGGGAGCTCGCTTTCTCTTCCTCATTCAGCATCTCCTCAGAATATTTCCTTCTAGCTGGTAGATACGCCCCCTGCCAACCCTCCTCTTCCAGAAGCCTCATCAAATATATCAAATCCAACAGCACCGCCGACTTGACACCTCCGAGGCGCGAGACGTCACAGCAGGAGACGTCGCATGGCTCCAGTGAGATGATCGGAATGTCGCTGGGTGACCAAGAATTCATGGAGCTTAGTTATTAGGGAGGATTGGAAGAAGATACAGCATGGAGTGACATCAGGACGAATTCAACGAGGATTAATGGTTCAAGAATGAGGAGGAAGAAGCAGGGAGAAAGTAAGACCAGTAAAACGTTGAGCAATAACAAGACACAAAAAAGATAAAAATTATGTGAAATGAATCAGAGTACATTTGAAATGATAAAGGACCAAGATGACATAAAAAATGCTTGGTGAAAACAAACATTATAAGGAAAAAAGTGAACAAACGTAATTATGAGTTAGAGGATAAAAGAGTGTATTTCTATGATACCTGACAGAAAGATCTGATTCCTCCCATTGGAGCTTAGCCAGAGAGCTTCCATTTTTCAAGACGCCAAGCATAATAGCCCTGCGACCACTAGGCTTGTGCTGACACAGACCCCCGGCACGGAGGCCACTGTCGACCCCTCCGATCACGGCCAGCACTGGCCATACATCGATGCAAAGAGCGGTCAGCTTGGCCTCCGACAGCGTCTGACGATAGGATGCCGTTTTCCCGCTCTCTTCACCAGACATTTCTTTGTCTTCCTTATTGTCTTCCATCTCCGTGCCGGGGTGACTGGGGCCTGTGGGAACATATGTAATAGTAAAAAAATCATTGAAGGAGTAGATTATGCAAATATTTCAATAGAGCAGGGTAAACAATCTTTGAGTGTGCCTCTAACCTAAGCCTTTAAAGTTTCCTGGGTCATCTTCTTTTAGGATGGCACCAATGAGCTCCAAGTGGGAATGAATGTAGTGGTTAACGTGGGAGCACCATTGATCGCACTGATGGAGACGACGTATGAGCTGCACGGTTGACTCCAGCAGCACGGTCGTCCGAGGGCTGCATAGAGGCTCTCCTGGCAAAAGATTACTGGGCATGCCTCTCATTTGTAGGTCACGCAGTGCCACCTGTGATCGACACAAAAAAAAAAATGTGTTGATACAGTAGGGTTCAAACCAATAGACATTTTTTATCCTTCCTTTCAGATGACGTCTTATCACTTTTTTTATTCTTTTGAAAAGGCGATTATCTGATCAACTTGATTTACAAGTGGGTTGTTACTAATGTGTTCTCATTTTTCCACCATGGTGTATATTCATATAAGAATATAATAAAAGTGTAAACTTATTTGAACCTCATCCTTTTGTTTTATCTGTATTTTTCTCTACACAAAATTCCGTGTATTATTAATTTAGTCATTTTCAATCAGAAAGCAACATGCTATGAAACGGTTACAAGACTTACAACATATGCAGGGACCAGAACTGCAAATATTGGGATTAGTCTGATATAAATGTAGGAGTCATTGTAACATCAAAAAAAATAAAAATAATAATTATAAAAAAAGGTATGTTCATATGTTTTTGTGTCTTGATTTTGATGAGCACTCCGTGTAATTTAGTACCTTCTCTCCAGGATTGCTGCTGTAGAACAAAACACAGGGGTAGAGTTCAGAGGCGACTACGGCTTCAAATGCAAGCTTTGGCTCCTACAGAAAAATGCAGAAACACAAATTTGGTTAAACAAACATGAATCAAAAGAAAGTTATGAGCACAGAATCATCGTATGATCCAAACCTTATCATTCTTTGCAAAATATATAGTGTGGGCTTCCATGTCCAGGATGCAAGTGATGGTGTCGCCTTGCGTAAAGGAGGGAAGCGTGCGGACGAGCTCCCCTCCGTGGTACAGGTTGCCACTGTAGGCCCGGTACAACCACATGTCAGTGGTGGTGTGATGGTTGTGATCTCTGACTGGCCAGCGGGAAACGCCGATACATGTGCCTTCGTTCCCTCTGTTCTCTTTGGTAATGTAAAACTGCAGAGGCAGAATTGTATTAAATGGGTTGATAAATATCCGATCAGTTAAAGATTTATTGCTCTGATTAGGATTTTTGTTTTTGTTAACCTTCCAAATGAAACATCCAGAGGTAATGCCAGTGGTTGCCAGGCCATAACCTTTTCCGACTAAACCATGGGATAGGGTGTTCCCACTTTCCAGAGAACAGCAGACTATCTTGTCCGGGTCGAAGGAAAAATCTCCAATCGGTATACATTCATCAAGACTTCCAGGACTCTGCAGAAGGACGGATCAGATACAAAGCCAAAGGACAAACCTTATGAAAGAAAGAACGCACTTAGCAGCAAATGGACACTGAAACTTTACAAATTGACTTTAAATAAAGATAAATTAATAGATTCTATCATTTGAAGAATACAAATAAGTACAACTTTAACATGGATATAATTCTATTACAAGCAAATAGTATTTTTTATATAAACACAAATGACTGCATTGTGCAGTTTCATCATAAAACAAGGAATCATTAATCAAACAAAAAAACAGACTGTGAAAACCTAAAAGCTAAATATTGTAAACAATAATGCCTTTGTATAGTTTTGTCTATATTATATTTTCAACTGATACACATGAAGAACTGCTATTATTTTACTCTTTCCTCTCATTTTACCGCCTAAAAAAAAATACACTGTCATTGAAAGGGCAGACTTGACTTTTTTAATGAAAGTATTTATACCACTGTGTCTTTTTCAAATGTCTCTTCATAGTTTCGATCTGCTTGTGGTTCCTCCCACATATAAACAGACAAAAGCTGGAATAGTTGTTCGACAATCTAAAAGACAAAACAGCAAAAAGAAAAGAAATTAAACATGCATCCGTAATTTCTTTCTCAAAAGTTTAATGTCATATTAAGTGAGTTCAGTTACATTTTTTTATTTTTTTACTCTCCATACCTGCTGAAGCTGGACAGGTTCAGAACATGCGGGTAAAAGTCGTTCTAAAACATGGAAGGCCAAGAGCTTGGTGCGGAGATTATGGAAGCATGGAGATCCTAGAAAGAAGAAAAGGTTGATAAGTTGTGGTTTGAACTACTGAATATTGATTTTTATTAAATGTTTCCTCTTTTAATGTCCGACCTGAAGAACACTTGGGTGAAATAATGGCCATGAGTGGCTCGATCCATTTGACAAAGGTGGAAGGTCTTTTCAGTACTCTCAATGACAATACTCGGCGTAGAAACACCAACAAATCTCCAAGCTGAGATTCAGTCACCTTACTGGCTTCTAGTAAAACAAATAAGAAATAAAAAAAAGTTCAACTTAAGATTTATTTAAAGTAGCATACATTTCATTTGAAGTAGCATCAAATATAAAATAAGCTGTTTCCTATTTCTAATTTGTCACACCAAGTTTTTTGCTCCTGCTGCCCTCCATATCGGCTCCTCCAACTGCTAATCTCTCTGCTGTCTGCTGTTGCTGGAGATTTTGCATGATGTTTATAAGCTGCTCACACATCACCTCCATTAGAGCATGGGATATTTCCAAAGGTAGAAAATCCTCACAGGAGCTGTGAATTCACATGGAATGGTAAATATAAACAAATATAGATGAATATTAGTAATTCTTTTCCGTTGTCGGGCATAACTCTTACCTTGCAGCTACCGTTAGTATCTGAAGCAAGCGAGCGCAGGCTAGTTTGACTGCTCCGTTGAGGAGCATTGGTCCAGAAGTAGAGGCAGCCAACCAGCCTTGGTTCATCAATGCGCAACTGCTGTTGGTCAACATGGAGAGGATTTCTAGGATACCACATTTGATGATCAGCACCAGATCCACAGGCTGGTAACAGAAATTCAGTGCAAACATGGTGGCTAGAACGAGGTGCTGGGAAGACCCTGAGTTGGACAGAAGACGATAAAACACAACAGGCTTTACTTTCTGCTCTGAGAGAAACAACTTTTTCATCCCGTCACCCTAAAGCTTGCTCTAAGGAAATCAAATTTAAACAATTTTTGCTTCTGGTATGCCTAAAACATTTTAAAATAATTATAACTTTTTTAGTCACTAATAAATCGAAGCAAGTATTTACACCTAAAAATATTATATGTGCATGTTTTTCCAGTGACTGAATTATGATAAAGTTAAGCTCCAAATATAGGAACAGATCATTTAACGTAGCAGATAGGGCAAATTAATACCCATTTACATTTTAGTTCAGTATCAGAACCTTTAGGCTTGAACATTGTAGCTGGCAAAGAAATCAATGTAAGACAGTGAAGTACGCAAAACAAATAAAAATACAGATACATTTCTTTTAACCAATGTTTTGTAATTATACCTGCCATTATTACCATAGTTTTTATTTCTTGTACTTTTGATATTCTTTAGTTATGAAACATTATATTGAATACCTGGATGGGCCTTTTCTAATTGGACCTTCAATCTGAGGACATGGACCACTTGCTGATAAAAGGTATGGGCTGCAGATTTTAGTGCTCTCTTTGTCTCCACAGAAGCTGCATTAGTCCCACACTGGATTGACATGAGAGAGAAGGTTAAATGTTGTGTTATACAAGGATATTTTCAAATACAGAATGTTTGAGGTGGTTTGATTAATGGCTCTACCATGTAATGTTGGGTCTCATAGTCGGCTCCTGAGTGAGACCCTATGATTTGTGTTCCCAAGGCAAAACACCCAGACAGAAACTGGAGCTGCACAGACTGGAGCAAAGCAGGGAAGCGTGTGGAAACGTTGTTTTTCTCTTCCATCTTAGCCAGGAAGGCAGACATTTGACACAACGCCTCCAAACGCACCTGATCAGAATGAGTGAGGCGTTAGCTGACGCTTAACAGCTCACATTTGTAACAGCGTTCAAAGCCAACTTCGGCTCCTCCATTTGAGAAAATATATTTTACTTGCAGGGACTAATAATATAAATAATAATATTTCACTGCATGTAAAGGCAGCAGGAAATGTATACATGCTGGCGGGTTTGAAATTTTCCTTAACAATAATTTATTAGGGCTTTTATCGCCGAAAAGTAAAAGCATCTCAAATACCTCAGCCCGTTGTTGCTGGTGCATTATGGCTAAAGTGATGGATTTTGGATCTGCCAAACCACAACGTTGTACTCCAGGCAAGGTTGGTGGGGAAGGTAGGAGGGCTAAACCTCCACAGGTGAACTGAAACACCTGGTGAAGAATAGGTAACGTGTCGGCGCTGCTTCGGGACATGGAGCCGACTGGGCTGATGCACTGCCGTAAGCGATCCCAAGCCTCTTTCATTATCCCCAATGAACACAGAGGTAATCCTGAAATGGCAAGAACAAGATTCTTACCAAGAGTTTATGCATACTCATCATACAGATGTCATTTAAATAGGGCGTTAGGTCAGCAATTTATCTAGTTGAATTGAGTTTTCAGCATATATTCTTCCTCATACATGTGATTTCTAATACCAAGAACAGGATGCACATGTATTACCTTAACATGGATTTCCTCAAATCCAAGTCCCAACTATATATAAAAACTCTAATACACAAAAATTAACCTGTACTAATATGGTTAAAATGAGCCTAGGAAGGTGAGGACAAACGTAAACAATTTTTAAAGATATTAACAAGGTCCTAGCATGATTATGTATTTTTTCTTTAAAATCTGACCTATTTGTTTTCCTTATGTTTTGGGGACAGCTTGGGTCAAGATAACCTAAGATAAATCTGACTTAAAACATTAAATGCAGTTTTTTCCTTACTTTAAAATTGTGAAGAAACAAACCACAGAAAAATAATTATAGGGTCACCGAGGAGGAGAGAGTTTGTGTTTTCTGTGACCTTCCCGAGATGGAAGAGGACTGTCATTTTGTTTTTTAATGCTCTTTATTTTCTGATTAAATAACTATTTTTATATGATTGTATTCATAGAAATAACACTGATAGTTTTTGGTTTTCAAAGGATAACATTTCACTTTAGCATTTTATGATTTTGTCTGCAAAGCCTGGGATAGACAAAACAAAAAAAAAAGAAAAAAAAAAGAGTGCTGTATCCTGCCTAAGTAATTAAGCGAGCTGTTTTTGTGGAGCCTGTGATCTGTATGCGGCTATTTTGTGTTCTATTGTTTGTTTTGTTTACATGAAAACTAAAAAAAAAAAATCAATTAACACACTAGGAGGAAACTGTCAAATATCTCAGGACCTATCTTAAAAAAGGTACCAATTTATCCATCTCATATTCACTGGACATGCTTTTAAAAAGGATAATGCTTCATGAGATTCAGCTAAATTACAAAAGTACTAATCAACAAGCAAAGCCTAAAAGAGATCAGCCCAACTTTAATTCAATTAAAATATGTTTTCAGTGAAATCATGTTCAGACCTGAACTTTGTTTACTCACCCATTTTATTTGCAGAAGATCCAGCAGAGTTTTTTGACAGATCAAACTAAATCAGACAGAATAATAAATTTAAAAAATGATGAGACAGATAAAAATATTAAGAGTGAAACTCTTCAGCAGCAGTCAATTTACCTGCTTTCTCCCAATAAGTGAATCTGACGATAATCTCCTAAAAGAGAAAAGAATGATGCAGATCCTTACTAATCAGAAAAAAATAAAAACAAAAAAACAACCTGACACACACTGCACAGTGCAAACGCTACCTTGCAACAGGGTTCACAGCTTGATTATCTTCCCCTTCACTGGGTTCTACCCAAGCAGGCCTGACTCCCAGCAGGAGGAAAAGGCATCGGGATATCACAAGCTGGCAGGCGGCAGTAAACGACAGGCCTTCATCTGATTCACAGCGATTTTCCCACTGTTGTTTGGAATTCGGCTGCGTCTCTGGGCTGACGGGGGTCTCCATGCTGCCGGGGAGGGTGGACGTGCCAAATGACTCATAGACTGTAACATTCTGCTGCACTTGCATGGCTTCCCGTGTGGCCATGAATGATTCAAGGACTTCTGCAGAGGTGGAATACATTCAAGATTAAGATACGTTGTGATAAATCTCAGGTTAATGTGCCTGTAAGTGTCTTTCAAAACAGGAGAATTAAAAACAAGACACTATTAACAGAAATGCATAATTAATCCATACCTGACAGGTACATTCGACTGCTGTTAAATCTGTCATCTTCTGTCAGTTCTTCGTGGTTGTGGTTTGGCGTCGGGGGTACTTGCACCTCCCGCGTACAGTAACCCACTGGCTGCTGCTCATGATCTTTTCCTTCCAGCTCCATTGACATGCATAGCACTTCACTGTCAACATCGGGACTTTGGGGAGACTGGGAGTCCTGCATTTAAAAAAAAATCAAGACATTTTCTTAAGATTTTTATATTAGTTTATATTGATAGATTGTAAATACTTGGTTACCTGCTTGGTCGAGTCTTGCCTCCGAGACCTTTTTGGAGCATTTTTAAGAGCCAACAAGTAGCTTCTGAGTTTTAATATGGTTTCATAGACCTCGACCAGCATTTCAGAAGGTTCTTGCCTGTTGAATTAAAAAGAATAAATGGTGAACAAACAGCACTTAATACAATGATCACATTTTATTAATAATAATAGGGATGTCCTGATCTAATCCCAAACATTAGATTGAAGTCCTCAACAAGACTGTAATAAATAGCAACTAGCAGAGTCCCTGACTCAACTGTATTACAAGGCCCTGATTTTGGTGTACTTTCTGCAAAATATCATTTGAATTGTGCATAAAGTCAAAGAGAGACTTTTTTTTGTCGGCAGTACATCCATGTGCAATGTACTCAGGTATTCCCAGAGCTCTGTGTATGGAAGAAAAAGCTTAGCAGATAGCAGCCAAAATTTTAATTATTAGAAACCTAAAATGTCTAAAAAGGGAGTTAAATTTTGAATGAAGAACAATTTTTTATTTAAGTTGTATCTACTGAAAGCTGGCGCTCCTAACAACTGTATAACGGGCCATTTCTTTCCTATGTTGAACATAAACCCCTCTACAGCTATAATGGTTTGGTGAGCCAAGCTGGCTACAACTTTATATTTGAACAGATAATTCTGATATTGCTTACTGACCTAAAAAAGGAAAGGATTAGTCTAATGTAATTCTTCGGGCCATCCTTAACATCGTTCACCACATGAAAACATTTGTTTGGTAAAAATAGAATTTCATGTGGAGTTATTTGTACTCACCTGTCCTGCCAGCAGGCCTCATTCTGCAGCCCCGTGTGCTTAAGGAGAGCAGCAAGACTGCAGCGGCAGACAATCGGGAGCATGTAATCGTCTGACGATCCTCCACTCTCCCATTCTGCTTTCAGAGAAAACACCAAAGAGATGCAATACAAGTCACAAAGTGAACCAATCACAATACTCATTCCTATTACATAAACCTCTAGAAAGAGGCAACGATTTATCCTCAAAGACACATAAGCTAGATTACCTTTGCCGAGAGCATACTCCTCCATCTTCCACCACAGGATACCCGCAAGTCCCCTGGTGGAGCCCAGGGCCAGCTCCAGTAAAGTCCTGGTTTCCTCAGTCAGACTAAGCTCTGTCTGCTGGGCATCACTGTTCCCCAGCAAAACGACCTCGCTTAGCCAAGCCATGGTAGAATCTAAATGAAGACCATATCGCTTACCCCATTAATGAAAACCACAACTCACATTAACATCTACAGCTGACTTTCTAAGTGGCATGAAAATCTAATGGACATCTGAAATATTTATGGACTTTCTTTAATGCACTTGATTACATAAGATGTCCATCTCATAAGATGTTCTGAGAAACCGGCAGAAATGTTTATTTCTTTCTGTTGTCAGAGTGAGAAAGGTTTGATGTCCTGCCTGATTATGGACATTCATATAAATTAAAAAAATAATGGAATAACATCTGCTTCTCACACATGAAACATCTGTCCTAGAGTTTCCTACCAAGATGTTCAAAGTCCATCTCCAGACCATTCCTGAGGAGGACGTTCGATAACCACGTCTCCGACGTTTTCTCGTGGAGGGAAGGCGACGGGCCTTGAAGCATACCGCCGAGGCAACGTCCGACGGCCAAAGCAACAGTACGCTCTAGGTCTAGCATCCAAAACCATCTGCACTCCTCCTCCTCCTCCTCCTGTTTCTCCTTTCCAAGGTTTGGGCTTTCTTTGCTTTCATCTAGAAGATAATCTATTTTATTATTAAACCAAATGCATACATTTGAACTCAAATGGAAGGCAAACACCTAAAAATAATATGCCTAGGTAGATGTACGGGGTCACAGAACTAACCAGAGGAAGCTTTTTGAGCCTCTACGTCCAGTTCTTGTTCCTCCAGGAGCAACGTGTCAGTCAGCAGACTGTTTAGATCATTAAGGTGCTCCAATAAAGACAGCAAGGGATTCAGCAGAGGTTGAACTGTGTCCAGGGGCAGCAGCAACAAGGAGTACATTACCTGGCACAGCAAACTGCCCGCAACTGAATTGTATAACACAGCTGGGACCAAAGGTGATGCAAACAAAAACAGAGGATTAAAGTTATTTAGCACACTGAAAATACAGTCAAAAAGGGTTAAATAGGTTTAATAACTAATAAGTGGGCTCGGAATACAATTTTGATGTTAACTATCATTCTTACTATGCAGCCTTTTGATTATTTTTTTGTCGTGGGAGCTCTTTTTCAGCAGCTTTGTGGATCTCTTGAGAGCCTCAGCAGCGCACGGAAGCAGCAGGTGAAGGTGCTCACGAAGCAGCGCTACGCTGCCGTCATCCTACAAATAGGCAAAAGAACGGCATCATCCTTAAAAAATCCACTAAAATTAACGCATGCACATTAACATTAAAGAGCTCAGAAAAATAAATAGCATTGGCTTATTAAAAACTATTGACAAACATAAAAAATAATGAATAATTTCCCCAAACTGGGCAAAATATTATTCAGTTCTGTCCAATAACTATAAATTTGGACTTGCAATATTTTAGGGAAAACAGATGATGCAACTTCAATTAATTTTTGCTAATTTTCATTAAGGTGAAAGGTTTTTTGTTAATTAAGACAAAGCTTTGAGCTCTCTCTGTTGTCATTGCCCTGCAGGAGCTTCCTTTTGTGTCCATATTTTAACCATCTGAATCTAACTGAGTCCTTTTATGAAAAGGTCAGAATCCTTAAGAGCAACCAAGAAGTGCCAAGGCTCATATATGTACAGTAGAAGAGTGGTTCCGAACCCACCCTGGACCTATATATAGAAGTAGGGTTATATGTTTTAGATGCATCTGTTCCAGCATGTCGGATTCAAATGATTGCATGATCTTTCCTGCAGCCATCTAATGCTGCTGAAGCCTGTTGATCTCCCAGTTCTTTCAGTAGAAGTGTGGCAGCAGGGAGACACCTAAAATCTGCATGGCAGGGTGTCTTAAACACCACGATTGGGAACCACAGCACTACACAAGCTGGAATATGTGTCTCGTTTTCAAAATTAAAGTAAGCTTTACAAAAACAATAGTGCTGATACACCATCTTGTCCGGGGAGCTGAACAAGAAAAACATCCCAGCTTTAAAATGCACACATTTTAGATTAACTGAAAATTGCAACAGCACCAATTGATGTGGCAAAACGAGAAAAGCAGGCTGCAAACTGTTGTGTGTTTTTGTTGTTGTTTGTTTTGTTTTTTTTGCAATGGAAGTCCACATGTGTTGGACAAGGGTAAGGAAAGGATCATTAGTGATTTTTTTTTAAACTTTAACACATTATTTTAACCTTTTTTACAAGAGGCAGATTAGGGTGTTTTGATAAAACAATGAATCCAGAGACAGACCATAATATATCGCTTCTGGATTTAGTCTGAAACACATCCTATTAACTAGTTTCAATAACTTCTACAAACTCTGCATAGACCAAGAGTAGTTATGCCAGATGCTCATTGATGGGCAATAAAAGACAAAAGAACAGGTCAAACAAATCCAAAATTAGGTTAAAGTTTTAAAATCATTTGCACTTATTAGGATACCTCAGGACTGGACTGAATGTAGCAGTGGGCAAACAGGTGTTTGTGAAGTCCTGACAGCAGCTGGTGGAACTGAGAAGGAGGGTCAGTTGGTCCCTCACCACCTGCGCAAAGCTGTTTATCGCTGTTTTTCTCCAGTTCACCGAACTGTTGCTCCTGTATAAGCACACATAGGCACACATTGATGATGCGTATTTTCACTAAAAGCACTAGAGATATGAGGTCCTTCTATTTGTACCGTATAGAAGCCGATGCTGAACAGAAGTCTTCTTAGCAGGACCTCTGCTAAGTGCAGCGGTTCGTAGACATCGACCGAGCTGGAGGAGGAGGGAGGTCGAGCGGGCATCAGTGGAGGTCCGAGGCCGGTCACATCCCCAAAATTGCTATAACCAAGCAGAGAAGCGACGTGGCTCTGATCCTGAAGGCTGCTGAGGACCATGTCTAGCTGCAGACGCTTTGAAAAGAACGTGGAGACAAGTCATTGTTTTCACAGTTACATATTTTCATGCCCTTCCAGCATTCTTTCACACATGCAGCCAAGCAACACTTCAAAATGGGTAAAGTGGTTAGAGAATCTCTTGCTGTATCAAGCAAGCTAGCAGCAAAAGAATCTCAAACATTTTTGCCCTGAAGAAAATCCTTTACAAAAAATCCTATACATACCTGGCCTTTGGAGAGAACGTTTAAACTCTGGGGCCCTTGAGGAAGGAGTGAGAGGAGCAGCTCGGTTCGTTCCCTAAGTGGAGGTAGCAGCAGGGAGGCACCGATTGACAGCGTGTTTAAAACTGCCTGTTGAGATTCAGGAATACCAGTGTAATGAGAAAACACAAAAGAGCCAATACTAATATTACCTGCATAGATTATAAATTATACTTATATTAGAAAGAGAAATATGTTTAATCAAATTTTGCTGCACAATATGAAGTCAGGATTTGACTTGACTTTTGGAAGTTGTTACAGAAGGAAAGAGATTTAAATTATTGTTAGTAAGGGGAAACTCATTTAGAGGTTACTCTGTTGTACCCATTCTAGCTGTAAAACTCTCTGTATCTCTAACCTGTACACATAAGTGTGTAGAAAAGGATTTACTTGTTGAATGGAGTCTGGTATGTTGGTGTCTATGAGCCTGAAGAGCAGATTTCTCAAGGGCCTGCCCTGAGCACCTAGAACCATGGCCCCTGTGCCGCCGGCATGGGCCAGGGACAAGTGGATAGAAAGCAGCTTCATGCACAGCATAAGGAAATGGTGATGATCCCTGTTTGAGCAGACAAACGACAGCTTTAGAAAAGAGGATTAAAGTAGCCATCATAAAAAATATGTGACTGTTCATTGTTAACGTGGGCATGAGATGGTGGTAAAGAATTTTGACTATCAAGACAACAATAAACTGCCAGGATTTCTGGATATTACACATTTAAATGCAGTATATTTGACCTGATTTTAATTTTTAACTTCTTCTAATAAATTTAAGTATTTCAAAAAATAATGCTTGCCTTGGATTCCAATTCAAATACATATTTCACTTCACACACATTCATGTCATGATGGTACTATTTGATCACTGGAAATAGCAGCAAGGTAACCTCTTACCTTTTAGATAAAAATGGAGCAGGGGGTGTATTGTTACCGATGCCATCACAGTACATTTCTAGAAAGTTGCGTAAGTAAGTGAAAGTTGTTTCCTTCAGGTCGACACAAAACGGTCTGTGCCACGCCACTAGTTGCCTAGAAAACGGACAGAAAATGATCTAAAAACCCCGGCATAAAATAAACATAAGGGAGATATTTGAAGTCATTTTTTACTAAGAGATATAATATTAACCAACATTTACCTATCAGTAGGCACTGCAGTCCATGCCAGACTGTGAGAGGTGCCAGCTGTTATTTGCTGAATCGAGACACCCTCTAAGCCGAGCACCTTTCTGGGTTTGGTTATTGGTGTAGAGGTGTGCCCTTGCCCACACTGGCCCATTGTGTTGTTACCCCAAGCATACACTTCATTCTCTAAAGACAGGAGAACATACTTCAGACACCTTCAAACACACAGAACCTCTTTTAGTGGGAAGCAAATTATTGGTAAGATTTCTCACCATGAGACAAAGCCAGACAGTGGCTGTCCCCACAGGAGATGTCTATGATCTTGGTGATACCGAGGTCTTCTATGAACCTGGGTCTCAACGAGGTCGTTTCAGAGGAACCACATCCTAAACACGAGCCACAGCCCCAAGCAAACACCTAAACATACAGGAGAGGTAAAAAAAAAATAAAATACATACATTTGACTTCCTAAAAATATATTAATTCTGGTAACATTTCCCATCAAAGTTTGCTGATTAGTCTTAAATTTAGAATTAGTAACACATAAAACATGCCTTTTGTTTTTTAGGGTTAAATATTTTTGCCATGTTCATTCACAGATTACTCAAGACTTTTTAATATTAAAGGATATCAAGGACATAAAAACCTGTATTTGCTGAAAAAAGGAAATGTTTGTAGACAGCCCTAAGCTTAAGCTTGGGATTTGAGGGAGGTAGACATTGTACATTATACAATTTATAATTCAGGACTGTGTGTTTGAATACCTGCTAACAGTTTGGAAAGACTTTTAAATAGAGGGATTCCACATCATGTCACTTTCTCCCTTTCACAAAAGTCTATGTCTCTTCTTTTATGATTCTTTAGGCTTGATGAAAGCTGAAGCTAATCAAAAGGTGTAAAAACTGTTAAAAATGAGCAAACAATGTTGTCAACTGAGAGGAGACTAAACCAGAAGACTGAAACCAAAAAGTTAAGAAAAGAATGTTTTTAATACATCTCTGTCATTGTGTTTTTTTTACTGTATCCTGTAAATTATTAAATTTCAACATTGTTGATATTACATCCTGTCTAAAACTGATTGTGTCAGCAGATATATGCAAGTCTTCCAAATCTTACTTGTCCCGCAGAAGTGAGGGCCAAAGATGACTGGCTGCCTGCACACACTTTCCTGATGATAAATCCATGAAGGGCTTCAATGACTTTGGGCCGATACACACGATTTGTGTCTCCATGACCCAGTTTACCTGCAAAGATGAGTCACACTCCAGGTTTTCACTGCACCTACACACATTTTCTTAATAAAAAAAGGGAACCTAAAAATACTAAGTCATGATTAGTTAAATGCATGTAAATGAGCAGATTAGGGTGTCAACTTTTTCACTTCAAATCTGATATTGATATTTCACTCTTCAGTACTGTCCGATATCGATATTGACCCGATACAATACAGCATGAATCACACAAAATGTATTACTTTTGTGGTGTGGAATGTTAGAAAAGGCTTGATTGAGGGATATTACTCAGACAATAATGGTTAACAACAATAGCTATGAGAAAAGCTGATGCTTTTATTATCAAATCAATGGAACGCATAAATATTCAAGCTTTTTCAAAGAAGAGTCTATAATTGAATAAAATAAAAGCAAGCGAGTTTTGCAAGTTTACTAGCTTTGTTGATGGATTAAACGCTGGAACAGACTTATATTGTAAATTTTAGATGTATGCCAATAAAATCAATCCATATTCATTTTTTGGGATGACATAGGACGGATATCTTATACAAATATTGGATTGGGACACCCCTGAAGCAGATAAAAAATTGTTCTTCTAGATGTTTTCAATCAAGATGTCTCAAAAGCGATAGGTTACCATTGTCTCCTCCCCCAAAGGACCACACTGTGCGTCCATCCTGCGCCACAGCAATGGTGTGGGAGCTTCCACACGTTACCTGCGCCACTCCATTGATATCCTTCACTAGTGTGGGCATGTTTCGACTCTGGCTATCACTGTGACCTGAAACAGATAAAGCAAGCCATCGGAAATTCTGTGAAAAATGTATTAATTGATCCAATTTCTTTGATAAAGGGAATTCATGGTACCTAGTCTGCCAAAGTCTCCTTCTCCCCATGTATAAAGCTCTCCATCATTAGTAACTGCAGCACTGTGTCTGTAGCCGGCAGACACGCATACAACAACCTGTCAGAGAATCCGGGAAAAATAAAATAAAAAAAACTAACGGGACACTTTTAAATAAAACCAGAATAACACAGATGCATGTATAGTTTATGCCTTTCTTTTAATAAACAAGTTCCTTTTTTGCAGACTTACTTTCCCCCCCAGTGGTTCTTGTATGATTTTGGGGTATTTCTGTGTAGCGCTGTTGCCATGACCTAGTTTTCCATATTCGCCATCACCCCAGCTGAATACCTAAATAAAAGTATTGCTTCCAAATAAGATTTACGTGCCAAACCTTAGATATTCATTTAACATTTATTTAAATAATGTGATACCAGTTTACAACTATAACAATAGTCGTCCTCATAATAAAAGTATATCATATAAGAAAGATGAAGCTTGAAATAAAATATGCACAATATGTTTTTACCTCTCCCTCAACAGTGATGGCCAGAGTGTGTCCATCCGAGCCCTTGGAGGAGGACACTTTCTTCATGTTCCTGTGGGGCTCCAGCACTAGTTTTTTGGGCATGGACTGATTGTTGGAATCCCCAAGGCCCAGGCGGCCATAGCTGCCTTTCCCACAGGCTTTCACGGAGCCATCAGCAGACACAGAGAAAGTGCAGTATTGGCCTGCTTCAATCTAAAAGAAGCCCAGAGTAGATATTCTCATCATTGGAAGATAGATTTTCAGCCTTCAGAACTTTGTTTAATATATATTTTCTATTTACGCTACCAGTACTGCACACATTTGTGAATGTGTTCTTGTGCTACCAATGCAAGAATGTGTGGTAGATAGTCTCAAAACACTAAAAAACATAATATACAGATTATTAACTGTGAAATAAAACAAAGCATACATAAATATTACAATACAGGCAGCATAATGGTGAGATCTTTTTCCTATGGTTCGGGATGATAAGCATTTTTTTATTGCATTTAATTTCGAAAATTAATAAAATGCAAGTGTTTCCTTTCTGACTTTAGAAGAAGCACTTTACATTAATTAATTTGTTTTGATGATTCTCAGGAAAGTCCCAACCCGCATCCGCAAAGCTTTCAAACATTGTAAAGATTTTCTGACAATTTTCACAACCTTTTTTGTTGCAGCAGTTCTAAACTGATTCTCAAGAAACGTTTGTGAACCTCCATCACCTTTTCAGCTCACTATTTTGTGGAGGGTGTTTGTTTCTCCAAATCGGCAGCTAAAGCAACATGATTTGATGCATTAGTATGTCTTTTCACAATTGTGTTTGTTTGGCTAAGTTGTTGATTTTAAACCTAATACTCTTATTTTCAAGTTAATTAGTAATTACATATTACTCTACTAATTAAATTGAAAGTAAGAGTATAATTGAGGTCTAATTCAATCAGCTAATAATCAAAAGTTTTATTGCAAAACAATAATTTGGGAAAAAAGCCATTATTAAAAAACAGTTTTGTCTGTGGCTTTCAGTCATCTTGATCCTATGCTAATATACTATCATACCCCAACTGTAGCCTCCGGGTGGTAGATATTACATATTTGAGTTATACAGTTCTGCTAAAGTTTTAGGGTCTATAAAATTACTTTAAATAGTCATTTGCCTAAAAGAGCAAAAACGTTTCCTTGGCATCCAACAACAGAAAATACGAAAGACTAGATATAGAAATGGAGCAAAAAAAGAGATCGAATGATCTGTATTAGTCATACATATTTGGTTAAACCTACCATCTGTGCATCACTGAAGCCCTGCGTCAGTTTTGGTAGTAGGATTTTCTCCAGCGTTCCTTCTGCCAGCTGATGGCTGCTGTTGCTTCCCCAAACATAAACCATCACTGCGTCGCTCTCTGTACTGGGAGCAGCCGTGTCTGTGCTGCAGGAGCACATGCAGTTTGATGCCAGGTTACAAATCTGCCAAAATGGAACAAGGGACAGTTTAGTTTAGGTAGATTCCTTTGTCTTTAAGGTAACATAAAGAAATTAAGAATCCATGCTCTGGTTTACCTCCTCAAACAAGTAGAGAGCCGCCTGAGAGAGTTGACAAAGTCCATCCGCGTCCTTTGTTAGCACCTGAGTGTTCACGGGGTCTCCTCGGTAACCCTGAAAAATTATGTGTTTATTTTTCATATTTAAATGGCTGGTAGAACCTGCACCTGCCATGTAACAACAAGGACCATAATTAAAGCACTACACCGCAATCATGAAATAAATCCGGCACCTTTACATCTGTATTTGCCTTTCAGTCAAGTTGTTTGAAATATTGACAAGATAAAAATTATTCGAGTAAAAAAAAAAAAAACATGCAGAGACATGCATCAGTCCAACACCTTGAACACAGCAGCCTAGAATGCTAGAAACAGCCATCTCTGGTCATCCTTTGTTCAAAACTACAGCAAAGCTGATTAGGATGATTCAATAGGAATAACTGTGGGCACGGGAAGAATGGCTTAGTGTTAATCGTTATTTGCACACTAATGTATCACTCCAAAGTTGAATTGAGATTCTTAGTTTAAACAGCAGTATGCCGAAATGTCGGACTAAACCTTCTAACCAGAAGAACTATTCAGTAGTTTGTTTGTTTTTTTAAGTTGTCATTTTAGCGTTTACTAATTAGAAAAAGGCGCAATTAATACTGTTACAGCAAACGACTGGTGGGATATGTTTCAAATTCTATTCTCAATGCCTATTAAACATATGGCCTGTATGACTTTCACTGCCCTACAGTGATTGTCACAATGTACTGAAAAGAAAAGGTCAAGAAAAATGAGAGAATATCAATAAAGTCGAAGATATCGATCCGACATCTGTTTGTATGACAAATTTCCACCTTAGATTCTGAGTTGAGGCAAGGGAATCTGCTTTTTGCCGCTTTACATTCAGGAATGGACGTTTATTCAACAGGCATATCAGATAGCCACTGTCACCACTGATGCATCACACCTACGTTTAGAAAACAACACTGACATTAGATAGAGGTGTTAGTTATTTTTTGTCATCAGTAATATTTTAACTGATTTTTTTGTTGTGGAATTATTACACCACTATGTGCAAAATACTTTACTATGCAATGTCAGGACAGAGGAATCTTAAACTAGCTAAGAGGCACTCTAATATATCCTGCAGTCTTTAATGTATGGAAGCAAATCGTTACCATAATTCAAATGAAAAACCATTTTCAGAAATGCTTTTTCCTTTTAAGAATGTGGCTGTTTATTTGACTCATAAATAAAATTAGTAATCAATAATCCAGTGTGCATTTTAATTTTCTTCTTTAAGACTGCTCATTCTTTTGAGATTTACTTTTCAAAATATACCCCAGCAAACAATCTGAATGTGAAATTGAGTATGGCAAGCCGTTTAAACATAAATTCGGTTTCGTCTGACTATCCGTAATACATTACGATAGTAGCACTTTCAGCTTCTTTAAGCCGTTTTTCATAGCATTGTGTGTGTCGGCAGAAAGTAAATCAGAAATTCTTTGCAAATGTTTTAAACATTCTTCAAGTACACTATTTTCGGGTTCTCTGCATTTCCCATACCGAAGACATTTTCTTACAATTTTGTCCACAACTGCCAGCGCCATTGAATGCTCAGAAAATTGTTTGGACACCTCAGTAAAGCCAAAGTCAAAATGCATTTCTATATATCTGGAATGTAATTATGGATAGTCAGACGAAACCGAATTTATTTTAAAACGGCTTGTCGTACTCAGAATGCTTTTCCGTTTTTTGGAGTTATGGGCAGTACTTTGATGGGCAGAACAAGAAAACGAAAAAGCAATGTACGTTTTTTTCTTTCTTTTTGATTATACCGTAAAATGTGTGGTCTTCAAGATGGAAATAGGATGGTTGATTACTAATTGTATTTATGAGTTAAATAATGCAGCCATATTTTTAAAATGAAAAAACATTTCTGAAAATGCATTTTCATTTTTAAATTTTACATTTCAAATTGAATATTGGTAACTGTTTGCTGGGGCATATTTTGAAAAATAAATCTCAAAAGTCTTTTTCATTTTAAATTTAATTAAGTGAAAGAATGAGCAGTCTTAAAGTAGAAAATTAAAATGCAAACAGGAGGATTGATTAATAATTTTATTTATGAGTCAAATAATGCAGCCACATACTAAAAATGAAAAAGCATTTCTGAAAATGGTTTTTCATTTGAATTATGGTAACAATTTGCTTCCATACTAATGTGGTGTAAAGTAAGATATGGTAAATGGAGCAAAGGCAAAAATAGAGACATTATCAGAAAACACTATTGACGACTATGGTAAAGATATGCAAGGAGCTTTAAAATAAATTCATTTTCCAGTGCACAGTTTCCAAAATCACAATTCAACTTTGAGTCTGAGTACTTTAAAAGACAAAACTGTATAGGAATAAGAGTAGAAAGAAAGGGAAGACATGCAGCGAGTAGTTTAGGCTGAAAATCAAATCCTCTCCGACAGCAGGAATTTTTACAACAATCGTGTTGATTTAGTACCAGGGGAATAATCAATCTTGGCATCACAATCAATCTAAATCTTATAGAATTCCTGCTAATATAATATCCACATTTATTTGTAAAAATATATATATATATATGTATATGTGTTATGGGAAACTTACTGAATATTGCCTCATTTGCTGAAGAGTTTGCTGAATGCGTTCAAAGCCCACGCCAGGTGACTGCTGAAAACTCAGCGGGGGTGAGGAAGACATGGCTGAGGTGGAGGAGTGCATAGAAGCTGCCAAGGCTACCTCCACCCACTCCAGCAGAAATTTCAGGGAGCCCCTCTGCATGGCCAGACCAAGCAGCAGCTCCAGCGCTAGCCTCCGGCCAGTCGGGCCTGCCGCGCTGCTCCCGCCGCTCACCGATGTCTTCTTCAGAAAGTCAGCCACCTGTCCAAGGCAGTCCAAACCCACCGATGGGATCTTGCTTTCATTAGCCAGAGAAAGCGGTGGCAGGGAAGCCAAGACGGAGGACGCTGTGGCCAGCACATCGTTGCAAAGCGCAGACTCTGGTTGCATGGAGGCTGCGTACCTCCAGTTCTGCTGCAGTAACGAGAAGAGCAGACTCAGACCCGTCCTTACACCCATTTCTATCAGAACGTCCATACTCGACTTGATTTTGGAAACTCCCCCCGACAGGCAAGGTTCTGAGGCCAGCTCAACGGGCCCACTGTCTGCCCCGCTCTCCGTGGACTGCGAGGGGAGCTGAAGGCGAAACTTGTCATGATATTTGCTGTGAAGTGCGTAGTAGATCCTCTGCAGGACTACCATTCTTTGGTGAAGGCCCGGGGTGTAGGAGGTTTGCGTCAGCATGCGGTGAGCCAGCCATCGCTGACTGTGAAGGAGAGACGTGAGGTACTCTTCCTTCTCGGCCGACGTGCTGGATTCACACTCGAAGTCGGGAAGCCTTGGGCCGGCTAGTTCCTGAACAGGCTGAGCCAGAGTCACCACTTCCTTGTTGGAAAGGAGCTTATCGTAGAGCACGGCTGCCCCGTGCCTCCTGGCCGTCTGCAAGCTGTCTTCTGCAGCCCAGGAACTGTTGAAATGCTCCTGCCATTTCAGCAACACGTGCGTCTGACAAGGCACCATCTTTGTACATTATCTATACTGCATTTCACTCCTGAAAAACAGAAGGAGTAAAAATGTCATTATGCATACAGTATTATACTAGCAGCTAACATGTTTTTAAATGAGCATCACTTTAAGGCAACCGTTTTGTTTCTGTTGCTAAAAAACTTGTTTAATAATTTGGTTCCCTTCCTATCAATTTCACTGAAAAGGTGTCAGCTTTGTCTTTGTTGCTGGCACCTTTCCACACAGCAGTCTACATCCAGGTTAATGCTACAAGCCCAGTGGGTTTCAATGAAATAGGTCATCCTCCTCCTAATGAGGAGGCTTGTGACACAACACAAGGGGAAGCAGAGTTGCAAGACTTTCTTCGCCATGTTGTCATCAATTAATGTTTTTTTTTGCATTCTATATACCATGATTAAAAGGAAAAATGGTTCAAGATTGAATTAGATTGGCCAAGGTACACTTTATGCGTCTTGGAGGTTCAGTTGAAAGCCTCGAGGAAGAATGACAAACAGAAGTGATCAGCAGAGTACACTGAACAAAACTTAAATCTGGTTTATGATTTTTTTTTTTCTTTAAATCTTTAGATAGCTGACAGCTCTTTATTGTCATTTTGTTACAGCTACAGTCCCCTGTTGCATAGAACACTAAAATGATCAATGATCCCATCGATCGTCAGTGAGGGGTTCATTTATTTTCACGCTGCACACCACAATTCACACCTACTAATTTTAAAACGCTCGTGTAGCATTTACTCTTGTATACCGACACCAAGTTATGTCACTTTTCTTTAAACCACAGGATGAGCCTTTAAGAAATCATCATGATGCCAACATATGAACTCTGAAATGAAAACCACCAGCAAGACATGAAACAAGCTAAATCGTAAAACACTGCTAATGTTTCACTTTGATCCTGCATCTCTTGCAGGGCCATGAGACCTTCGGAGGGGTGGGAAAGGGGGCTATACAGTTTCCACCCAGTCCAAAAATAACAGCTAGCTTAGAGATAGTATTAGGCTCACCAGTGAACAGAACACAAGCAAAGCTACAGGGATGTTAAGCGATTTTGTTGCTAATCTCTATTTTATTTTTCATAATTTTTCATGAAATAAAATTTTATCTTTATTAATTATTAAGATAAATGTATTTTTCACATTGCTTTGAGCTGCACTCAATACTTTCCTACAGGATTAACGGTTTCATCAATAGTGTCGACAAGTACAGATTACGTGTTTTTGACAAAGAAAAAAAAAAAAGCTATATTAGTTTTACACCTTAAAACATTGCCAGAATCAGAAGAATAGTCTCTAAACCAGACCTAGAAACACTTATCCATGCTTTTATCTCTAGCAGGTTAGACTACTGTAACGGCCTACTCACTGAGCTTTCTAAACGGGGCTTAAGACAGCTTGAGAACATCCAGAATACTGCTGCTCGAGTTCTGACCAAAACCAGGAAAAATGACCACATTAGTCCAGTGCTCAAGTCTCTGCACTGGCTTCCTGTCATTCAAAGTATGGACTTTAAAACAGCCTTGCTTGTGTACAAGTCTCTTCATGGTTTAGCCCCAAAGTACATATCTGATATGTTAGAGCCATATGAACCAGCCCAGACTCTGAGAACCTCAGGTAGTGGCCTCCTGCTGATGCCCAGAGTCAGGAAGAAAAAAGGGGAGGCTTGCCAATTACTGCATTTCCTGTAACTTTTTATTCTGGGCTCATTTCATCGGTTGGCCATCTATCATGTTTGCTTACTTACTACTCACAAAAAACAAAAACAATGGCTTTCCTGATCCCTCATCCATAAAGACTACGACATATAAACTTGGTTTTCCACCTGAGATGTGAATCTCTGCAGTTTTTCCAGAATTTGCAGTGACCTTCTTGGTTCCTTCTCTTATTATTGTTATCCTTGCACAGGGTGTCAGGTTATGTGGATGTTCGTGTTTATATAGACTTGCAGTTGTGCCGCGTAAGGAGGTGTCCCAACCCAATATTGGTATCGGATATAGGTCAGATTTCACCCAAAAAAAAAGGAATATCTGATTATATCTCCATACATCTATAATCTCCATTATCAACCCTGCAACACAACAAGTCTCTACCAGCATTTGATCCATGCCCTCTTTGCAAAATTATTGACTTTATTTGTTTGGAATAATGGAACTTTGAAGAAAGTTTAATATTTATGTAACCCGTTGATTTATATTAAATAATTTTTTCTTGTAACTGTTGTGATGAACTATTATTTTTTTGAGTTATATCACTTAAGTCCTTCCTAACAACAAAAGTAATAAAAGTCTTTGAGATTATTGCTGATATCGTTACGCTAATGGGCAATACTGAAATATCGGCATCATATCGGTAGTGAAAATGTTGTATCAGTGCGCCCCCAGGTCGTGCTTTTTTTCTTTTTTTGATAAAAAGTTAAATGAAACTTCAGGTAGTATGAATACTTTAGCAGGGAACTGTGGAGAGAAATCTGAGCTCTTGTGGAGGCTTATCTTAATCTCTTATGTAACCAAAAACCTTAAAGGCACATTCCTTAAAAAGAGACTTATCACTGCTGTTTCCACGTGAAAAAGAATACACTGCAGGTGTTAGTCATAATAAAACAGATATTCAGATATTATTAGTCTAGACACGCTCATATTTCAGGCTGGTGCCAAAATTGGAGAATTTATGACCCGGGACGTGGGGGAGACCCAAGTCAGGTCGCCCGTGCATAACAGGGAAGCACAAGATGAGCACCTATGCACATTCACTGATAAGTGAGGGTAAGTAAGGGAGACCTTTTACTATAGGAGAAACTCAAGAGTACCCAGAGAGAACCCGGAGAGGAGACGGCTCACCCTGGACACGTTGCCTGTCAATCTCAGGGAAACATAGACACAAACAGGAGAAACAGTCGTGCACACGCACTACTAAGGATAATTTAGAGAATACAGTTAACCTAACAGTCATGGTTTTTGGACTGTGGGAGGAAGCCGGAGTACCCGGAGAGGACTCACGACAGGTCAGACATCAATCAGTGGGAAACACAAGTCAAGCAACCATGCACATAAACCAATAACTGAAGGTATTTAAGGGAGACCTAGAATATTGAAAAAAGCAGGAGTACCCAGGGAGTACCTACACATTTAAAGGGAGATTATGGATTTTTTTTTTTTTTTAAGAAAGAAAGGATTTAATCTTGAGATTTTCTTGCCGCACTTCAAACCGCAATCCTTTGGCAGCCTTATATCAATAATAATAATAATAATGATGATAATAATAAGTGCATCCATCCATCCTACAACCCAGAGCAACAGTGCTACCACGACAGTAACAAGCAGCCTGGAGAATAATTGAATTATTGAAACATAACGACATTATTCTCTTGCTTCTGCGCCTCCTTCCCTCCCGACCACCATCAGTGAAAGGGTTGGGGGGTTTTTTACGTTTTTTTACGTTTTTTTGCAAGGATCTCTTTTTTTCTGGCTCGACTGACAGAAACATAAACGCTGCCGGACTTGAATCCCGGGCTGTAACGTTATTCTGCATCCGCGGTGACAGCTGAGCTGCAGCCGCTGTCTGCACTGCAGTCTCCTCTATAGTCCCCGGGACGCACCGACCCACCACCGGCACCGCCAGCCTGTTGTTGTTGTTTTTTTCCAGACAGCTCCAGAAACAACTCGCTGTGTGACATAAAACGCTCCGTTTTATTCGTAGTTTACCTTGCCGGCCGGGACGGAACAACAGCGGGCCGAAGTGACGGGATACCTGCCGAGAGGTCTCACTCGGACGCAAATATCGTGTCAGCCTTTCTCTCCTGTTTACCCTGCTTCTTCTGCTCGGCATCGTCCCACTGATGAGAGGGGGGGTTGAAGCTATAGCGCCACGGCGCGTCTCGGAGTGATGCTCACAAGCAGTCTGTTCCAGTCAATCAGTCATCAGTTGACTTGGAAGAAATGATGCAGCTACAACCATATGTGGGTTATTGATTACTAATTGGTGCAGTAATTGCAATGCATTATTATTATTATTATTATTATTATTATTATTATTATTATTATTATTATTATATTTACATCATTATTCTGATACATACTTAAGTATGATAAGTAACTTTTATGGATAAAAAGAATGCTTCAACAAAAGAAGAAATAAAATCACGACACACAGATGCAAACCTACAGTTTGTGTTAAACCGGGACGTCTTGTTATGAAATTTTCTATTTGGTGAACATTACACTGTATACAGTAAACAATACATATTGTCACTGAAAGCCCTGGAATGTGTTGTAAGTACTGGTTTGATATGTTTTATGTTGCAAAAGTAAAAACGTCTTCTGCTTTAACTTTGTATAACTGTCTGTCAGATGACATTATTTTGTGATAATTAGTGGGAATAAAACTGATCTGATTGTCTGAAAGGTTAGGCAGTTATTCACTATCCTCTTACAAATCACTTTTTTAACTCGTAGTTGATACATTTCTTGGCTGGCTGTATTTTAATTTTAATTAAAATATTTGGAAGTACTGCTACTTTTAATATAATACAATTTATTTTGCTATTTTGGCTAAAGCTATTAATTTTTTTCCTCTCAGATTAAGTGGTTTATTATTTGTATCCACTGAACATATGTTCAATGGACCAAAAAGGAAGGTGTAATTTTCCGTTTGTGGTTCTCGCAACACTTGATTTTGCAAGGCTGCCTATGTTGCAAGACAGTTCAGCAAGATTTCCATGCAAAGACTTTAATCTGATACGAAATATGAACCCTTTCAGCATTTGCATTTAGGTTTTCTTTGCTTCAAACAAAACCTGATTGTTAGAAGTTTACACCTAAACTCCAAGGCCTTAGGAAAAAAACTAATTGAGACATTCATAAATATTTAGGCTACATTACAGAATTTGCTTTTCTGTAAAGATCTTTGTATCAATTTATTATTAGTACTCATTTATTAGATGAGATATTCTTAGTACTAAGAAAACCTTCTTTCGGGGCAAGTTTCACAAGAACCTTTTCAAGTATAGAAAGAAATCAATGTTGTCCTTTCTATAAACTACTGCTGATGATAATCAAAATAAAAATAGGCCAGCCTTTTAAACAAAATAAAGCAAAGGGCTGACAGTCTAATGATACAGCAGTTCCTTGTCTACATCTGCCTTCCTTGCAGGGTTGCAGGGGGACAGGTGCTTATCTCTAGCAGTCATTGGTTACATTCTGACCAGGTCACTGTAGGTCACCACAGGCCAACAAAGTGACACACAGGATACACTCACACTTTTCTTAAACATTTTATAGGCCTGTAGACTGATAGCAATGCATTTGGTCGATGAGAGGAAGCCTGGAAAGAACTAACTTAAACACAGGGAGGACATGCAAACGCTTTGCAGAAAAAGCCTAAGCTGGGAATCAAACCCAGGACCTTTTAGCACAGGATATTAACTACACCACTGTGGATCCATGGGGATCCATAAACATGGACCAAAATACAGATTTTAACATTTTTATTATTTTTTTAAATAAAAATATCACATTTAAAATAAATATTGTAACAAACATACATATGGACATGAATCTTCAATCATTTATTTATAACTAACAACAATAATATTATCTGTCAAATGTATAAGGAGCCACCATGCATAATGACTCAAGAACAAGATGCAAGGACTCTATCACCAAGGTTGCAAGAATCAATGTTGTGTTTACCATCAGATGTCTTGGTAGGTTTCGATGGGTTTACCAAGTTTACCTGTATTTCCTTTGTTTAAAGTAACTTCTTATTAACTTTGTTTCATAAATAACGTCATACATTTCAAGCTTCTCCAGAGAAAGCCCACCAGTGTTTTGTCTCAACCAAAACATTGTATTTCTCTTTAACTTGTGTGAGCTTGTTAAGTGAAAAAACAGAGCATCTCTGCTTAATGTTTTATGGTAAAATGTGTCTCTTGATTTATTTTTATTTTTTTTCTCTTTTCTTTTTTTACAGAAACATATCAGTGATACCAATTAAAAAAAACTATACCAATAATTCAAATAACTAGAGAAGACTGGAAATTGATAACATGTTTCTCTTTTTGACGTGTTTTCTTCTTTGTAGTCAAAAAAGAAAATATAAATCACAAAATTATTTCACAATTTATCACATTTTTAAAGGGGATTCTGTTAGTGCTTTACTTGTTTTAATTATTTAATTTTCATGCATATTGTTACATTTTATTTTTCAAGCTAATAGTTGCAAAACAAGCCAGTGTGTCACCAATGCCTCATTGGTCAGATGTATGTTTAAAAATTGTAATCAATGTTACAACATCTCCCAAGATAAATTTAGAGTAGTAATGAATAAACACATATT
>JAVLVB010000002.1:12049414-12060498 GCA_032876305.1 Orestias chungarensis
TAGCCTAACCCTGACCCCAACTATTACCATTACATACCTAACCTTAAATCTGACCCTAACTCAATTCCCACCATTGTACGTCTGACCTCTGACCCAGAAACAGTAATTTTCCTCATTGGTTACCAGGCTTTGGAGCCCATAATGAAGCACAAAACAAATACACACACAGATTTATATTTGTACTTATATTCTGAGTTTGTATTGGCATCCTGAATTCATGCCTAACCCAGAAATTTAACCTATCCTCACTACTACAGTAGAATGTTTGCACTAGACACTTTTTGACTGTTTTTGTATCATTCTACAGGTCTGAAAAACATCTGATATCAAAAAGTATTTCATCTGCTTAAACGTTTAGATTTTTTAAAACAAATCAAAAAGAAAAAAAGTAATATTTGAAGAAATATCTGTTTATAGTTTATGGCAATCTTTTGTAATGTTTCCCATTTCTGATTTCTTTTTAAACTCATGTCATTCTTTTTCCACCTGTGGTGAAATTTCTCCTTCCTCCTAACAATAGTTTTTATATTTCTAAATTATCAATTTCTGCACAATTTATTACAATTAGGTTGTGACTTCATTGTAATTGTAATGATCAAGATGATAATCAGAAAAGTCTTTACTTTCTATTTTCTTTTTAAGTTTTTTTAATTGAGTTTGTTTTTATTCATTTGATAAATGCTGATGTGTCAAAGATTTCTCTTTGCAGCAACCTGCTCACTTAAAGTCACATAGATTCAGTAAAAAGAAAGAATAAAAAAAAGCCACTTTTGTTGTGTCACTTAAAGACAAACTAAAAAAAACCTCACAGCCTTAAATTCCTGCCCTGGGTAGACACAACAACAACAGGAAGGAGCGCCATTTTCACAGGTGTCAGGAAACGCAGGAAATAAACAGGCCGAATACTGGAAAAATATTTTCATACCAGTAAGGGTAAGAGGTGAGGTTAATAGGAGCTATTTATACCTAAGGGAAGATTATTGTGAGAATCTTTCAAATTTAGGGATTTACGAACAAATTTGTTTGTAACCTTAACATGCTTGTACTGAATAAGCTCTGTTAGCGAAGAGGCTTCAACATGTCACGAGGTGACAGCCTTTATCAATAGTACTCCATTTCCATATGAATAAAGACTTAAAAAACTGTCTAATGATTTATATTTTTTTCAGTCCTTATATATTTTTATATCGCTGAGACACTTTGCTTTCCTGGGAACACATCATTTTTAAATATTTCAACTTGTGGATGCAAGTAATTATAATTCAAAAGTCGAGCATGTAATTAAAAAAAAAGGAAAATCTTTGATTTATGCTAAGCAGTTTTGGCTTTTTATTTTGGATATTTTATGTCATGAGGGTTTAGACAAACTTTCCCTCCTCAGTGTTTCCTTCTTTGCCATCTTAACTATTTGGCACAGAATGTTAATCTCCTCAGCTTTTAATATGTGAAACAGATCTTTGCGGTTTCTCGGCTGAGAGACCGTTTTCCCATGGCATTCTTTTAGTTATCTCTAGGTTCAAAAATAAAGTTGGGCAAAGGCAAGACAGTAGGCTATGAAGAGAGTGCTTAAAAATATTAAACTAAAAGGTTGCATGAAATTGAGTTAATTACTTTCACACAAAACAGATAACTGAAAAACTCCCTGAATTAGAAGAGTGATATATAGACACAAATACATTATACATTTTTTTATTGTGGAATAAGTTTATACATGTACAGAGATTTAAATGTTATGTTGTTCCAGTAAAAACAGAATATGTATGAAATTAAAAGTGTTAAATTAAACATGTTGGTCAAATACACATAAAAAAAATTAAAAAAAAGATACACAATTGAAAAACCAAAAACACAAAACTGCACGCTTGTTTTCTTTCCAAACAACTTAAATATACGCAGAGAGTGTTAATCTTACACATTAAGTTGGCTTTTCATGAACATACGACCCAGTGCAGGTTAAGAATTTACTTTTCTGGTTCGAAGGCATATGGGGTTTTGACCTAAATATAATTTAGGCAACATGGAAGTCTACTTTCCAATAATTCTGGAAACTTGACTCCATTTTCAAATAATGAATAAGATTTCTCTTTGTTGTTTGCGTTAACAATCCTGTCCACTTTGCTTAATGAAAATTGACTTTGCAAATGTTTTATATTACCAACCACTGATAAGAATGCAATATAAAACACCTAAACAAACCTGAAAAAATATGATAAAAGAACAGAAACGTTTGTTTATAAATTAATGCTACATTTAGACTGACCATCTGAAGGATTGGTCGATTACTGTTTTTGTTTTTGTCAGCGAGGGTTGAGCCTTTTTGGAGCACTGGATCTGTCTGTGCTCTGTGGGGAAGCCACTTGTCCTGAGCCCACTTCAGACCCTGAGAAAATCAAATAATGTAAAGATGTTGCATCTGAATGTACAATAGAACCAAGCAAATTTACATAAGCCAGTTCCCAGAAAGCAAAAAGTCACCTGTTTGTGGTCCGCTCCTGAGCTTGCTGGCAGTTTTGGTGAAGAAAGTGAGAGTGAGACAAGCTCCAGTTTCCCTGTCACAGATGCCTCCTTTGCAGCTGCAGGTCTTGCGGCATTCGACCCCATGTGTCCCATATGGACAGTCTGCAAGGAAAGACAATAGTCCTAATTGAATACAATGAGTTTAGAAAAGAAAAAACAAATATTGTTTGCAAATGCTAATTTCAAAATTTCACCACGAATAATCAAAGGTGGCTAAGGTTTGGGGGTTTCTATAAAGGCCAATTCCTGGCCTTTGGTTGGTTAAAAAAAAAACCCCACATCAAACACACACATCGTTCAAGAGGCAGCAATCAAACAAGTACCTCTGCAAACCCCGTACTCGTCCCCGTACTCGTCCTCGTCCTTGTAGAACTCGCAGAACAGCCCCGGCCCGCATTTGACGCCGTGCATCCCGGACACCGTGCGGTAACAGTGCTCGCTCCTGCCGGCCGCGCACACCTGGCAGCAGCCGCAGTCGTCCAGCACCGTGCGCGCACATCGCTGCTGCTGCTGCTGCTGCAGCTGCAGCTGGTGCTGCTCCTGCTGCTGCTGCAGCTGCAGCTGGTGCTGCTCCTGCTGATGCTGCGGCTGATGCTGATGCTGCGCGTCGCCGCAGCGCTCCGGCACGCATCCGTCCGGACAGTTCACCGCGTACTTCGCACCGGCGCCCCACGCCTCGGCGTCACGCGGCGCGACGGAGGCGAGCAGCGCAAGGAGCAGAAGGGACATGGTTTGGGATGCGGGTTTGCCTGTTGCTGGCAGAAGGAGAGAGATATGTTGAGAAAGAGAGAGAAGAGCTGCTGCTTCTCCCACCCTCCACGGTCTGCTCTGCTTCAGGTTCTAAGGTTATCAGCGATGGACAAGTTTGTTTTGCTCGCGCCAGATTTCCTTTCCTTTTTGCTCAGAGATCCGGCGTGGAAGTGGGATAAAGTGGGAAGCTGCATCCAGGAACTGGAGTCGATGCTGGGACCTGATGTCATAAGTTATCTTTGGTTTGTTTTTGTCTCCGTGTCACCTCAGAGTCAGATGGGAGCAGCAGAGGGAAAAAAAAAAAAAAAAAGTAAAATAGAAAAGGGTAGAAGGACGTGGACATCCAGCTGGACTGCAGCAGGAGTCGGGGCCCTACAAAGCAGTGTATGGGGGACACAGGTGGTATAGGTTTTTCATTTATTTGTATTTTCTTGTAATCCAATAAATTCAAAACGGAAACTCTTTACATGTTTTGGCTAATCTAATTTTCAACAGTCTCAAACACCAGGATGCCACAATTTACTCCACAGTCAGTTTAGCTGAATTGCAATAAAAAGGAGACTTTATTTTTGTAATGTACAAACTGAATGTAGTGCAGTTGTCTATATTTTGCACATAGGCACCAATAACATGACCTAAGCTTTGACTTCTGAATAAACCTCAAGCTTTACTAGATTTTCTATGTTTCTAAAGATGCACTGACTACAACAATAAACTGTTAATGGTGTTTTAAGGTTAGGGGTAAAGTTTATAGTATACATTTGAAATAAGAAAACGTATCATATCTTATCTTAGCATCGATGGAAGGGAAAGTAGATTCATTTCCAGGTTTTCTCACTTAAAACAAGTTAATAAAAAAATATAGAAAACACATTTAAAAACTGCCAATGGAACAAATACCTTTTGTCAACACCCAAATATTATTAGTGAGTTCCTTATAATTTGCTTTTGTCTTATTTCAAGTCTATAAACATACTTGCACTAGAATTTTGTGGAGATTGGGCGTAAGATGGCCTCTCAAAGCGCATTGATCATTGCTGTAGCAACATGCTGTCTGAGAGGGAAGAAGGAAAAGCTGTGTAGCCACTTTAATGTACTGTTACCAATGATAAAAGTTTAATTTTAAGCCTATATTTATAGCACTACAAATTCTCGAAAGTGCAAATGTTATTCAAACCTGATCTAGATCTTTTAGCCATTTATATAGTTCAAAAGATTTACACTTAATTTCTTTTTGTTTTCATGACATAGTTAAGAAATGGAAAAGTCTAAAGTCCTGTTGTACAACTGTTTGGAAATGTCTGTGGTAGAACACGAAAACTATTGGGATAAGGTAAAAATCGCTTTTTTAATACTTTATGCAACTGCCTAAAGTTAATTTGTGCTCCTTATGTCAATGAGTATGTTGAGGAGTGCAGTGCTGCAGTAAGGTACAGTCGAGCAATGTTAAAATCAATCTAAACAAATGTACCATGATGAATTTTCGTAAAAGGATTTAAAAAGGAATTAGATATAAATTTTCAGCCCTACACACAGGTATGGTTGCAGTGTCTACATAGGGGCAGAGGCGTTCTCAAGTGCTCAGACACAAGTGTTCCTGCTATTCCCTTGAGAACTAGCAGCCAAAAGTCCTGCAACCAAACAAAGGAGCTTTGAAAATAACAGGAAAGCATTGGTGAGAAAACCTCTTTATCTGACTCCCTGAGCACGTCACCGCCGCCTTTGTAAAAACAAAGGTGCGTGAATGAAGTAGTAAATAACACCAATTTACTGCAAATAGATGTTCTGGTATTTACAGTCTGGCCCTTGCCTCAACAGGTTGTTTACCACAGCTGAGGAAGGACAAGGTTTATTGGAAACAACACAGCCAAAGTACAAACAAGGAAATTAAAGTATGCAATTGATTACATTGATTAGAAACATCCAAACTAAGGCCTGTGAACAGAAACAGGAAATGCATCATCTCACTGACTGGAACGATGAGAACTAAGTGGGATGATTGCAGTGTTGGGCTCCGCCCTTTTTCTCTCTAACCATTTTTTGCTTGGATAAGCTTAATTAAGCAGCTAACAAGGATGTTTTTATAAAGTTAATTCATGTATATGTAATGAGAACAATAAAACATGTATTGCTTAAATTCCAGAAGTTGTGTGAGCTGGAAAATATGAAAAATTTTGATTTTTCAGATTTCTTACCCAAATGATTTTTTTTTTTGCATGATGAAACAAAATCATCAGTTTAATTTTCAAATGTAGAAACATGTGGAGTAACTAAAAAGCAACCTTTTTTATACACATTTTTTTTAAATGTGTATAAAAAAGGTTGCTTTTTAGTTAAAGTAAGCTGATTCCTGAGGAGTGAATGTTCCAAGGCAATGACTTGATTCAATCTGCTGGGTTTCCTTAGATTGGAAACATATTTTATCTGATTTATTTATTATGTATTTTGGATTTGAATGGAATGATTTTTGGTTAAGTGCCTTGAGACGAAATTTGTTGTAAATTGACGCTTTATAAACATATCCTTGATTCTTGTTGCAATACAATTTATGTTTATGTCTTTGATTCTATTTTAAATATGAGCAACAGTCATTGTATATTCAGTAACTAATCAAATTCCTGATATTATAAGTTTGCATCATATGAAGAGCTGTATTTAAAGCAAATGTATTGCCTTTAAGAGCAAAATACATATCAACAAATGATTCATTCAAAATGTGCTGCTTGATTTAAATGAATCTAATGTTAAATGGTTAACATGTAATTATGAAATCAAATGCATTGCTGCATTGATGAAGAACTCATTTTATTTTCTGTCTGATGTCCCATTTTGATCAGAAGTCTGCCAACTTGAAAAATATTCACTTTTAAAGCCAGGAAAAATGATAAAACAACAACATTTTAAATATGTGCATCAGAAAAAGAAATGCTGCATCAGGGTTTTGATGCAAGTATCACAGTGTATCATAGCATAATGGTTCAACATATAACAAAACTTTTAAAACTTTTCCATTAGTTCAGATGCAGCTACTTTATTTTGTAAGTTGTAGAATAAAACAAATGCTACTCTGCACTTCTGATCAACCCAATACCTTTATAATACATTATCTTTTTATAAGCTACATTTAAAGCAGATTGAATCATGTTTTCCTTTTCTTCAGTTTAGCTCAATTTCCTGAAAAGTTTTTTTTTTTCCTTTTATACAGGTTCAACTATTTATTCAAACAGGTCAAAGACGATTAGGGGTTATCATGGAACACAATAACCATTATTATATAAGATAGTTTAACAAGCAAGGTTGCATGAACGAATATGTGAAACCAAACTTAGTGAAATATCTAGATGAATGGTGCTAGAATTCACCAGCAGAGGGAGCTGTTACAATATGAAAGAGGTGACCTTGAACAGAATGAAAGCTTAGCCTATCTCTGAGAGGATAAAGGATCCTTATTACATCCGTGTAGAGCATATAGCTGATAGATTATTAATGCACCATAATACAGGCATCTGTACACTTTATGCCTACAGAAGTCCAAGCAGGTTGGATTTGTAACTTTAATGTAGAGAAGCAACAAAATGGGAAATTAAAGATTTCTTTCTTTCCTTTAGGAAGTATTTACATTTTTTTCAAGCATAGAAATAAATACATGAAGTTGAGAAAAGCTATGCTTTTCTTTGCAGAAATGTAGTTTCTGATGATGCTTTAGAAACCATTGTAATCCGAAAGAAACTAAAGTTAATGCTTTTAAAGGTGTCAGTCATTATACATTAGTTATTTGTAAGCAAGTAGGATGGTTTCTTTCTTTCTTTATAAGCTGTAGGTTACTTTGTATAGTTTTTTTTGTCTTTGTTGTGTAATCTGTCAGATAACATCTAATACAAGTTTAATCAAGTTTGATGCTGTGTTGTGTTGAAAACTAAACATTTCTAAAGTATTTTCAGTGTATTTTTTTAGGTTTAAAATAGATCATAATATGTAATTCCCCATTTTAATGAGATGAAATGGGAAAAAATTAAATATGTACTTGTTTCCTGCAATGACAACACTTTTTGCAACAGCGATACCTTTGCAGCATTCTGTAGCTATTGGCGGTGTCCCAATAGAACTTCTTAACTTTAGATAGGATTCTGATATTGCAAGTTTTGCCTAATACCGACATTAACGTACAATACAATATGTACATGATTATCATGAATCATACATACAAACCGGATTCCAAAAAAGTTGGGACACTAAACAAATTGTGAATAAAAGCTGAATGTAATGATGTGGAGGTGCCAACATCTAATATAATAGAACACAAATCACAGATCAAAAGTTTAAACTTAGTGAATGTATCATTTTAACGTAAAAAATATGTTGTTTTAAACTTTCATGGCGTCAACAAAACCCCCAAAACGTGGGACAAGGCCATTTTTTACAAATGTGTGGCATCCCCATTTCTTCTTACAACACTCAACAGACTTCTGGGGACAGAGGAGAGCAGTTTCTCAAGTTTAGAAATAGGAATGCTGTCCCATTCCTGTTTAATACAGGCCTCTAACTGTTCAATTGTCTTAGGCCTTCTTTGTCGCACCTTCCTCTTTATGATGCGCCAAATGTTCTCTTTAGGTGAAAGATCGGACTGCAGGCTGGACATGTCAGTACCTGGATCCTTCTCCTACGTAGCCATGATGTTGTGATTGCTGCAGAATGTGGTCTGTCATTATCTTGATGATAAATGCAAGGTCTTTCCTGAAAGAATTGACGTCTAGATGGCAGCATATGTTGTTCTAGAACCTGAACATAGTTGTATTTATTAATGGAGCCTTTCCAGACATGAAAGCTGTCCTTGCCACAAGCGCTCATGCAACCCCATACCATCAGTGATGCAGGCTTCTTAACGGAGCGTTGATAACAACTTGGGTTATTGTTGTCCTCTCTGGTCCGGATGACATGGCGTCCCAGTGTTCCATAAAGAACTTCAAATCGTGACTCATCTGAACACAGATCATCTCCATTTTGCCACACTCCGTTTTCAAAGACCCCTGGCCCAGTGCAAACATATGAGCTTGTGGATATATAAAAACAACATATATTTCCTTTAAATTGTTACATTTACTCAGATTAAACTTTTGATCGGTCATCTATGTTCTATTATGAATAAAATATTGACACTTGCCATATCCACATTATTGCATATGGTTTTTATTCACAATTTGTTTAGTGTCCCAACTTTTTTTGAATCCGGTTTGTACTTTCAAATGATTATTTTTTTATTGTAAAATGTTACAAAGATCTTAAATATGAGATATTACTAATGTGGAGAACAGTAATTTAATATGCTGGAGTATTGACACTCCAATATAACCCAATATTATTTGTTTTGCTGACCAATACTTGATATTGATATTGGATCAGGACACCCTTATGTCAGGGTTACAACTTAAAAGCCTTAATGTCCTTGTGTTCAAAGTAAGCTTTGCTGGTGCATCAACCCAGCGGCATGTACTTTAGAGCATTTTTAGTGTCTAAAAGGAAAGGACAGAGCAAACTATACTTGGAGGTGAGGTTTTATTTATGATCCGTCTTCCAAGACAGACAATAAATGTCGATTTTCAAAGTCGTGTATTCTTAGATTTCCTGGGATAAAAATAGTTTATTATGCAAACTGGAAGTTTGTTTTTACGATAAATTGAATCAGTGGCAGCCAATTTGCATATTGAACCTTGATCAAATGGGAAATATCAATCTTCCAAGTCTAGATTCCAACGTTTTGCTGAAATTCACATTTTTCTTCTAACTTCAAAATAAAAATGCTTTGATCATGATGTGGAGGTACCCTACCACCTCATGTTGTTCAGTGGACATTAATACCAATTTTTACAGTCAAGTATGAAGAATATCTCAAGCTTTAAGACAATGGAACTAAAGGAATTCTGTTCCAGTCCAACAGGAAAACCCTTTGATCTGCTTGGACCTCAAAAGATTCCATTTCAAATTTCCAGAAGTCACCAGAAGGCCATGAGAACCTCCTGTCTCAATGAGAAAGATGCAACTCCCAGAGGCACTTTGCATGAGGGTCGCTTGTTCTGGTCTTATTAGATGACCATCAGATGAATTCTTCATGATCTCGAGGGAGTATTTGCAGCTACAGATTGTTTACAGACTGCCTACTCCTACGTAATGAGGTCATGTTCAACATTGCTTGTACCTCAAATATAATAAAATGTGCTGAAGGACGACTCAGCACAGATGGTTCACAGCCCACTGTTGTTTGTTCTCAATGCGTCATTTGTAGTAAATATATCTGAGATTCATATAACATCCAGTAAACTCACTTTTAAAGAATAAGTTTGACTTATTTTTTTTCAACCTATGCAGCTTCAGTTAAAGAGCAAAAGCAAATCACATAAAAATCAACTGCAGATCGAAATTTTCCAAAGTAAAATTGTGCAATGTAAACACAACACAATAAATATGATTCATACAATTGGGCAACTGAGAAATACACCATACTTATGCAATGAGAGATAGCTGTACTTGTTCCTAAAAATCAGCAACAACCTGTAAGCAGATGCAATATACGGATGTCCTGTATGGGGCACAGTGTAGGCAACTGGCTACTATGAATGTAAAATCTCCTACAATCAACCTAAAATTAAACTAAACAACTGTAATGATCAATATTATATACATCCTAAGTCTGCATCTCTTATAATAATTAGTACTTGCATTTGTCACAATTTGTTTTTTTGCAAATATGTGTGCTCCCGTCATAATATAAAGTATCAATAGCCTAAGGAGTTTTTTTCACTAATTGAAAGCACAGTCCCCAAATGTAAATCCAAAGAAAACCTTTGGCATAAGTGGTGACAGCAAGAAGGACTCAGGAAGATTAGGTGATCAGGATTATCAAAAATTCACTCGGCTTTGGTGTAATTAGAAGAAGAATTGCTGACTTTTGGAAAAATGGACAAAGTCTCTGCAGCAGGTATCAATGGCTGTCCCTGGAGTTTTTATACAAAGGTATTATTTGTCAATAATATATTTATGTAAAATTTTCAACTAAATGTAAAGGCTTTATTTTCTGTGTTAGAGGTTGCTGGCAGTGATACATGGATTTATATTAAACAAACATTTGATAAACTGTATATCTGAGGGTCAAATCTACAGAAAATTCAAGATATTCACAATCAGTGTATAACAAAACGCTTTGCTTTTTTAAAAATTGTCTGATTCTAAAAAGTATCATAGGAGTTTGTAAAATGAACTCATGACAATGACTTTAATTTTTGAACACCTGTTCTGTTGTCTGATAAAATTAAAACCTATTATTTATTGGATCACCACTGGGTCTCTTTGCATCTGACTTTCTCCTTTCTTTTGTCCATAAACAAATGAGAACGGTAGCTCTCGAACTTTTCAATGAATGAATGTTTGTTTTAAACATTTGCATCAATACCCAAAACATTTATTTTTCTTCAGAAGTAAAAAAAAGTATTTTCTTTCATTATTCTGGCATTTATTAAAAAGAAAAAATGTTGACCCTAACGGACCTGAAACAGGAAGATTGGTCAGATTAAAGAAAAGAAACCTGTGTGTTTCATACTTTGTATTTAAATATATGATTTCATCAGTAAATGTAATTGTTTGTATACATGCTTGCAGGGAGAAAAAGGCTGTTCTAGAAATGTTCTTGTGAAGGAATCGCTGCATCACTATGGAGCTGGAAAACATTCAGAGCAGTCCCAAATAAACAAAATGGTTTGCCTGGTGTGTATACAGCTGGGTTTTCGCCAACGTGAGGACAGAGACTAAATAAATGTTTGTTGAGC
>JAVLVB010000002.1:12060598-12078773 GCA_032876305.1 Orestias chungarensis
GTGTGTGTGTGTGTGTGTGTGTGTGTGTGTGTGTGTGTGTGTGTGTGTGTGTGTGTGTGTGTGTGTGTGTGTGTGTGTGTGTGTATGTGTGTGTGTGTGTGTGTGTTCAGGATTAGTCACAGATGATAAATGGAAACTTAATTAAGTCTTTATTATGTTTCAAATATAAATGAAATTCTATTGATGCAGCTGTTTGAAACAAGCAAAAGATCATTTAGGAGTTCAAACGCTACCTTTCTCCTTTGTTTATTGAGGGAAAAAAAGGAGAAAGTCAGATGCAAAGAGAGCTGGTTTGAAGCAAAGCTCACAGTCCTAAGACTTCCTCAAACATGCTCATGCACTCTTTCCCCTCCCTCTCTTCTTCCCTCCTCTTCTGTGTAACCACTACACAGAGCCTGAGTCTCACCAAGCAGAATGACTGGAGGAGTTGGGGCTGCATTTTGAATTGCCTGGAGTGTATTTTTGTATGTCTGCAAATCTCTGGGCGGACTTATGCCAGCAATGTGTGTGTGTGTCTATGTTTGTGCCTGTCTGGGCTGACCGTGACAGTCACTCTGAGCACAAGAAAGACTTTTTTCTTTTTCAGAATGCAGATGGTATGAGCAGTCAGGGGAAAAGTTTTTAACAGCTCGTCTGTCCCTCAGCTAATTCAGTCAGTCCTTTCTGCACAGCCTGACTCGATCCATCAAGGGAGCAACAGCAGCAGCGGGAGCAGCTAAGGAGGACCTTGACTGGAGCTTGCCTCAGACTTGGATTTCTGTCGTTGATTGGTTACCTGTCAGTGGACTGGAGACTCAAGCTGTGCATCACCAATCAACAGAGCTGAGGGATTTAACAAGGCTGTCTGGGTAGAAGGTGGGTCTGTCTCTGTCCTGGGTGGTTTTGGTGTGGATTATTGGAGGCACAAATATCAACAGTTTTAACCATAATTTGTATATGAATAAGAGAATCCAAACAGAAAATATATAAGATATATCTAAACATATATTCATGCAAACATTCAGTTGTGCCATATTTTTCCAGCTTTGCAGTACATTACGAACATTGCAATTAGTTAATTAACAGAAAACATTAGTTGTGTGGTCAACAGTTTATAGACATGTGTTTTTACTATAATCACGCGAATTTAAGCAGAAAAACACATTATTATGTTATACGTTAAAGATCAATCATGTAAAGTAATGTAATTCATTGTTACTGTTTTACATTTTTTTAAAGCTGTTTTGCAAAATATTTCTATATATTTCTGATGTTTCGCACAACTTCAAAAACAGGAGCTTGGCTTTTGAGTCAGTCAAATATAATAAAACTGTATTATCTCTGGATTGGTTTACCAGTTGTGTTTCAGGTACCAGGTGCTGACAGACTACACAAGATAAAACTTGAATATTGAAAAAAATGTAGAACAGGTGGAGAAGAGCTGCAATGTACTGGTCAAAGATGTTGCTAAAAAATTGCCAAAAGTAATGAAAAAATCCATCTCTGCAGCCTCTGTCCCCAGCTAGCCTGGAGTATTAATGAAAAAGGAAGATGTGAAAGCAAACAGGGCATAGGCTGAGGTAAAAGGAGGGATGATGACCCTCCTGCACCAGGAATGTCTGCAGCACACAAGCTGTCCTGCTGGAAAGCTGCAGGGATCAGGTTCCCTGTGTCAGCTGCTCACTGATCTAACGTTATGTTATCTGTTTATTAAGGGACAGAGGAGAAAAGCAGTAACATGAGTCAGAAAGAAGTACAGATTAATTTGGAAAATGACAAAAAATATAGAGATACGTATGGCGAGGGAAGTGGACGGAATGTTTATTTTTATTTTTGCTGAGGTTTATTTGTAAACATTGTGAAATAATGTGTAAATACAATCACTCCACAAAATTTCAGGGCGCACTTGATAAAAACTGCGCTTCTGACCTGTTTCGTCATATAGTCCTTTGCAAAAGTATAAAACTATGAATCTATGCTGCATTTTAACATATTAAAAACACATCCATGTATAATTTTTCGGGATATTAGGTTAGTAAATTATACCTGTGAAATGGTAATAAAAGTGCAAATGGTTGTAATAATCTGCTGTAAAAGAAAGTCTAAAAAGATATTAGTTGTCTTCTTTTAATTTGAAACCCTTTACTCAGATGCCAATCGACACATAAAATGTGTCAATTGACCATTTAACTGATAAACAGAGTCCCCCAGTTCATTATTAGTACACTAAATAGATCTGCCATTTAAATTTGTGTGAGAACATTAGAAAAAAGGCAGAAATAACAGAAGAGAATCATTTAGAAAAGCAGCCTAGAGGTACATGGTGAATCTGGAAGAGCAGCAAAGATTCACCGCTAAGATAGGACAATATGCTGAGCCAATGTTACAAATCTGAGCTTCATGAAAGAGAGTCAAGAAGAGTGTTTAAAAAAAGGCAGCATCACACTCTTGTGGAGCTTTTCTTTAGCATTATATTTCCTTTTTTGTCCTCTCTACAATAATGTCTTGATATGATTTGCTTGATCACATCAAATCCTTGTGTAGAGGCTTAAGAAATACAAATTCTTCTCGATACTTGCTTGCCTTCATACTTGAAATATTTTATCTGTTCCTTTTCTCTGCACTTTATGTGTTTTCATGGATTTGAAATAAAAGTTAAACTTAAGTTGCATTTTCATAAGAATGTGATTTAAGTTTGCCTTCAATTTTAAAAGGCAAAGACTGACTTGTATTTTAACTTGATTTATTCACATGTGGTTGCCCTAAAATATCCCTATAGAAGAAGCATAAACGTATTAGTGTACCCAGTCCCGTTCGAAAATAAAATTCTCTCAAAAAGGCACATTTCAACCAGATAACAACAACCACAATGGTCACCAACAAATAAATTGTTCCAGTAAATCTTGTTCTGCTGGCTTTGGCTTAGTTTACTGTAGAATTTTTCTCTTTGGGTAGAAATCTGATGTGTGACACCCCTGAACCATTGCAGACAGATCTCCAGGGGTGGCAGTGGACAGACACATAAAGGCTAAATCTGAAAGGGGAAAAAATACCCAGAGTAATTAATCAGTACGGACAAACAGCGGGGTGTGGAGTCACGCAGCTGAGAGACATATCAATAGTTAAAATAGAAACAAAAATGAATGCAGCAACAGCAGAGAAACTGCCTAATAATGTGAGTTCACATTATTACGCACAATGAAGAAACAGGAGGGGAGGAGGGACAGGAGAGGTAAAAATTATTCATCACAGTAAAAATGAGACTTGTAACAGTGCAAGACCCTGCAGTTTACTGGATCTCTTGCCATCTCTGATACATCAGGAGCCACAGATATACAGCACATACCAAATAAACCTCTTGGTTGGAGAAACAGTAAATGTTACTCTGAATAGAATTTGCTCACACATTCCCAAATACCAAGCAAGGTAAAGATGCAGATTTAAATCTCCCAGCTTTAGAGAAAGTTAGAATTTCTAGTCATGCTTCTGGCAATCTCAGAGGTAAATAAAACTTCCCATAAAACTTCTGGATTTATATTTGCTCTCATTGGTTTGCTTAGCTGTGAAAGGACAACAGGGATTACTGGCACAGGTCATCTTCATTGCAAAGTAAACCTGAAAGTAAAAGTGTGAGATGCAAAAGGATACTTTCAGAGATGGATCTCCCGTCCTTGTCCTCATGATCTCCAACACAGCTTTATCCAATTACTGCATTACGTCTTTAGAGTGCCATCAAGTTTGGAAAAAGCCAAGATATTTGTTTAACTCAGCTGAGTTGGAGAGGGCTTGCATCTACAACCAGCAGCACAATAGATCTTATGAACTATGGTTAGAGAGCACTACTTCACCCACATCAGTATTTGGGTTTTGTGATGTCGATAGCCCCTGACCTTTACCACATTTTGGCGTGCTAGAACCACAGGGTTAAATTGGTTTAATGTATTTTATGACAGACCACCACAAAGTGTAGTAAAATTGTTACATGAAAAGAACGTTAAGGATTTTAAAAAGGAATTTAAAACAATATACATTTGTATTCACTCTCGTTAGGTGAGCACTTTTTAGAACCTAATTTAGACTTCTAAATACTTCTAGGGTCTCTCATTTTGTTCCTTGTCCGTTCCGAAATTCTTTCAGACTAGATGTAAAAACGGGAGTTTCTGTGAACATTTAGATCTTGCTTCAACTTTCCTACTGCATTTAGATCAAGACTTTGAGTGAGGCTTTCAAAAACTTAAGCAGTGTTCTAAACCACTAACTTAACGTCTGAATGAACCGTATAAAAAACTGGGTTGAGAATTGGAAAAGTTGAATAGGTAGGAATAGGTAGACGCAATTTTTAAAAGTCAGATCAGAGTCAGTTTGGTCTCTTTCACACAAGTTAATGGAATAATCTACAGCACAAAGGTTTTTTTTTCTGTCATAAATAAGTCACTCATACATTTTCCAGCATTCACAGCATTAAAAAAAACAACCACATCAGCAGTAGCCTACATTGAGCTGTAAAGGTCTGTCAGACACATGTAGAATGAGTCAGCCAGACGAAGTCAAAGCATAACCCTTGTCTGTCCGCAGGGCTGCTGCTCAAGCAGTAGACATGCATTGACACATGGCAGGGCAGAGCTTGGTAAAGGGCGGGCCAGGGGGTTTCTCTGTATCACCACAGAGTTAGAAGAGGGACACATGTGGCATAGACAAAATAGACAGTGACTCATCAGAAAGATTACTGGGAACACCATTCACTATTGAACTGACCCTTCTGTCTTTCACCTCTCCCTGTTTCTTTCCATCCATCTGCTTTATTGAATCCCAGTGAGCTGTGTGGGCAGTGATTGCTCATGAACTACATTCGTACCCCTGTAATGCAGCACTGTCTCAAATCCTGACCTTGTAACTGAAATCTACCTTAATCAACAGTTAATTCTTGCGAACGATGGTTTGTTTTCATGTGTAAAAACATTTCCATCTGAGGATGTTCTGAAAGCTGTTCCTCTTTCACATCCCTCCCTGATGATCAGTGCAGCAACAGCACAACTCAGCAAGAAGAGACACCTCTGTGTCTCTCATGGCAGGAGACTACCAGCAACGGACTGTGCTTGAAGTGCAGCAGTTTTGGCAGGCAAGGTTTATATTTGTCTTCGACACATGTGGGTCACAGGGGGGACGTATTTTGTGCCAGCTCTAAAAAAAGGAAGTTACTTGGGGATATTTAAAGCGCTGACAAAAGTGACTGACAATGTAAAGATTGTGTTTCCACTTGTTTCTCGTGTCTTTTTCATGATTTTGCTGTTTTATTCACTGCCCTCTGTGGAAAAAATAAAGAAATTTTAACAACAAAATATCGACAGGGTCTGTTTTTAGGGTGGTTCTGTCAGCTTTTGAAACATGCAGAGTAACTGAATAGTTACAGTTTGTGTTTGGATTTTATTCTAAATACTAAGGCAGTAGGCTTTGGTTTATTGAATAAAATATATGTAATTAGCAAAGATTTTGACTTTATGTTTTACATTCAATGTGGGCCAGTGTTAGAGCCTGTGCTTCAGCTCAATGACATCAGTATAAGACTACTTATATGTTGAGGTGGCAAAAAGATTAAGTTTTAATATTAAACACAATTTGTGGCTACTAGAAAATTCAATATCTGTAATTGAAAACAAGGCTAAGATATCCAATGTTTATATCTTGTAAAAAATCTGCTGTTTGCTAGTTAGCCAATCCAGCCTATACTTACAATGCATCTTCCTCTTTATGGCTGAAAAGTGATTGGTGGACTGTTCCGTTCTTCTCTGTACTCACAAGCCTTGAAAACAGGAAGTGAACAATGTTCATCAGTCAACTTTCAGAACCGTATTTCAGAAGTTGAGTAAACACATATAGATTGGTATAGTTGCAGAAGTAAACTCATGCATTTTTAATGTGTGATTGCATGAAGAAGAAGACAAAAATGTCCAAACCGGAATAAAACACATTGCAGGTTAATACGAGTTCCACTTTTTTTTCAGTTCTTGGGTGGCTTTTAACACAGATCCTGAGAATGCAATATGTGGCGCAGTAAAGAGGATTTTATTCAAGGCGGTGATCATGCGTTATTATTATTAGCATTTTTTTTAGATGGCTTTGCTGTTTCAGAGCCAGCTTTGTTCTTCTTCAGTATATTAGATCTCATTGCGCAGTGCAACATCCTCCTAAGGATGTTTTTTTTTTTTTTGTATTTTTTTATTCCAGTTGGTGACATGTTTCTGTTTTTAAGGCCTCTGCTGCATCATTTTTCTTGATGTTGTCTTTCTGCATATTCTTTTGAGTTTTAAAATAATTTTAATAAAACAAATGGACACAGTGTTTCTCTTCCAACTCTTTAATTCTGATGGATTTCTAAAGTGACCTGTGATTAGTTACTGTTGCTGCCTTTAGTGGAAAGGGTTAGGGGTTTAGGGTTTTGTGATTGAGCAATAGAAGTTGTTGTTCTGATTGGCCTGAAGTTGCAATTGTGCTGGTGATGTAGCTGTAAAATTGATTCATGTGACAACTTTCATGCTATAGATAACATTAGGCTCTTTTGATATACAAAGTTGTCCATATTTTCAAAAATGTGTCTTTAAATTTTAAGTGGAAACTATACATAGTTGTCTGTTGTACATGTTTGACATCTAACAATCTGCAGTGTCCATATAAAAAGCAGAAGTATTAAAGGGGTGTCACTTAAAATCCATCATTAGTCGTTGCGTTTCATTGTTATGCTCTACGATGCTGCATGACTTCCAGTTCAGTTTCCCCTCAGCTCTGTCATTGCGTCGCAGTTGAAACCGTCCACTTCCTGTGGTCGTAAAAATTCCCCGCTCTGACCAAAAGATTGGGAAAACTGTCTTTATAGTCTAAAAAAGCCTTTCCCAAGTCTAATTTCCCAAAGGATGGGTTACACTCTGCAGACAGGCTTCAATCTACATTCCCTCAGAGTCACACAAGTCAAACAAAGACATGTCAAACACCAGGCTTTTGTGTGCTTCAGGGTGCAGGACTTTTCCATATAGAGAGCAAACCTTCTGTGTAAGCACTCAAAACCAGCAATCTTTGGACAGTGCCTTTGTGACTGCTCCTGTTGAGTGATTTCTGAAAGATCTAATTTCTGTGATTCATAATGCAGCTCACATCTGGTGGATATGAAAATCGTAATGTTATATTTAGTACATGGTTGCTTTTGCTTTCATGACCACCATCTGATACATGACATGGCTTTTTATGATCATCAAATGTTGGACTCAATATTAGGACCTTTTTTTTTTACTTAAAAGTACAGCTGTCATAATTGCGTAAGAGGCATTAAATAGCTGTTTTTATGATTTTGCGGACAGAGTGTTGTTTTTAAATCGGCATGCAGACGTCTCTGCGTCTAACGCCATCTGTCCGAGCATACACTACTGATGGACACGGATAGATATGGTCGTAATCCCAGTGTGAAAAAAGAAACACAATGATAAATTGAAAAATATGTAGCTCTCAAGGAAACATCTCTCTCTTTTCTTGTGTACTTAAAGTTTGTGAATGTATGTGGTTTAACGTGACTACCACAAAGCCACAAAACAGGGTGCACCCTGCAAAGAAATTACACGCCACAAACCTTCAGAGGTCTGATTTGCAGCTATCCTTGTCCTGTACTTCCAGGCGCACAGTGTTTATGGATATATCAGTCCGCTGTATACTGAGCTGTTGTTGTTTACACAAGAGGGTCAGAGTGGCTCTTCCCACAGATTTCTCGGAATGGTGAAAGTCGGGAGGCATGCCGGGAGAACATCCTGGAGCATGCAATGACTCAAGATGTCACAGGAAGTTCTTTCATAGCCGCAATGGGGGAATAAACCGGCAAAGATGCATCCACTAGTGTATTTGTCAAAAACAGTGTCAATAAAAACAAACCTGTGTAATTAAGCTTGGATCTAATTTTGTAGGGTTTCACATAATGCAAAGTGCTGATAACATCCCAAGAGGCACAAGAATCAGTAGGAAGTTGGTAAACACCATAGAAGGTGACCAAACTTTAATTTAGTGTTGCTGTGTTTGAGGTATTCACCCATGTTTGTTTAAGTCAGTTTATTTTTGATAACCTCCTCCCACACTCAAAAAAAAACCTTTAGATGGCAAGACTGAAGCAAAGAGTGAAGATGACAACTATTGCCTTCATAAATTTTCCACAAATCTGTTTATATTCCTTTTATATTGTTTCCATCAGATTTAAATTCACCACATAGAAAATCATTAAGTACCTTAATCGGCTTGCATTATTTTATATTTTTCCGTGTATTTGCACTGCTTGCAGTTTGAACACTACACTAAACTATGCTTCTAACCCGCAAAAACCAAACCTGTAATCTAAATGGTGTCCTAACCTCAATATTGTGGGCCAGTGCTTCAGCTCATTGGAACAATTTTCTTCCATTTGAATGCTTGGATCATAACGGCAAGTGTTGCCTGGAAATATTAGGCTTTGGATAAGGTGATGCTAATTGGTTGGATTTGGCTCATTAGACATCTGCCTGCAATTTTTGTAGGAAAATGCAGAAGTTATGCCGAAAAGAAAAAAGTTGTTGGGACTTACAAATTTGTATTAAGGAAAGTTTATTGGACACCATTGTGTGATAAAAACAAGTCCATCATGACCCGGTCTTCTTCATGAACTGTTTGTAAAAGTTTTATCGTCAGAGTTTTTCAGGAATCCTTGCAGTGTTCTCACATACGGCTCAAGTGTTTTACTGCAGGTGTAATGAATGTGTGTAAACTTTGAAAAAAAAAGGATTTAAAAAGATAACAATAAAAAGAGGAACCCAAACAAAGGTATAAATAAAAATTGAGGCACTGAGAGAAATCTAAACAGCTGCTTTATGTGTCTCCAAAGGCATGTGACAGTGGAAGCGTTTCCCTTGAAAGATTACATCTGATTTTCATAAAATAACAATTTAGAAGAAAATATCAAACAGGGTCACCACAACACATTGGTGATGAATTAGTGTAACATTTAGTAAATCTAAATATTAGTTAAATGTTCATTAATTTTAGTAATTTAGTAAAGAAAGATATGAATAATGAATAATTTTTTCGTGACTGTGACCCAAGAGGGAAAAACCCTGCCATAAATAGGCTGCACATACATCTATACACAGGTGTTTCACAGAGACACGGCAATACGTCTCCAGTACGCTAGATTCAGTGTGCTGATTGGACACAACATTCAGGCCATTTTGGGTCTTTGCAGTTGTTTGGTAAAAATGCTGAGAGCTACACCTGGCGCCTTTAGGGAGGTTTTACAGGACAGGATTTAATGACAATACAGAAGATTCAGAAATAGAATATGTTCATATAAATAATATTTCTGTAAGTAGGTTATCCTTCGTGTCTTTTGCACCTTTTCAATTGCAGATGGAATTTTCAAATTCTTAAACTATCTTGGTTTGCTGTTTTAGATTTAAATATATGACTGAAAAACCAGTCAATTTTCTAAACAAACATTTTGCACTAATTACAAATTAGATTTTTTTTTTTGTAGAGGAATTTCTTTTTTTGTTTTTTTGTGAACTGCTCTTTTGTATTTTGGGGAAGGTAACAATAGCTCAATTTGTTTCCCCAATTTGTAGCTATTTTACCCAGAAACTAAAGGGGATTACACTACCTTGGTGCTACAACACACAACCAGCCAAACCACCAAGAGTTTCAGATGTCTCATCAGACAATGTTTAAATTGCAAACAGGGCTGTTGAAAATTTAGTTGAAAAGGTCTGAACTCACCCAGAATAGATGTCCAAAACAGAGTAGTGCATATAAAATCTGGCAAAGGTCACACATGATGGTTTGTATCTCTTTAAACCAGTTAAGTTTGTGTATGCAGTATTAGGGTTATTATAATATTTCTGTTTTCTTTTAATCTAAAAATACAAATAGAAATTAATGGTTTTTGTATTTGTTGTCGTTACTGTTTTAACACTGAAAAAAAAAAAAGAACATATAAAATGTTAACGTCCTATTTATTGTGAGGACAAAGAATGGATCATTTGGATTGGGATTCTTTGAAGTTATGGTATAAACTGTATGTAATCTTATTCTTTTTTGTAAAAAACGCTATTAAAAAAACACCCAGTTTTATGATAATTATTTTGAAAAAAATGATTTCTATTTACTATATTTATAGTAGAAACATATCTATATTGATACTTTGATTAATGTTTCCAGTGTGCCCGCACCCAATTTATGAGAAGGTTTTTTTCTACAGACAAAGCCTTAGAGTGACGTAAATTTCAACCCATTTTTCTGCTGTTCACCACCTAAAAGTTATTTACGACAACAGAGGCAGGAGTTATTTATGGTTTCAATTCATACCTCAATATACATCACTCACTTTAGTGCTTTCACAAAGTCCTAGATGTAATGGAGCTGTGTCAACTCTTTAAACGCTGTACCTTTTCTTCGCCTTATTTCCATTGTGTTTGTTTGGTACTTCTACACCAGGACCAAGTTAGTGGAAACAGGTGACTCCTGGTGTTTGTTATAAACACTCCCATGCAAGAAGGAATCATTTCTTCCACGAACTGATCCTACATTTGAAAGAAGATCCCACGCTGCTTTATATCAAGCTTAAAAGGGACTTAAATTCTAAAAGAGAGGAATGAAAGATAATCTGTAGATTAAAACCCCACAATGTTGTCTAAGAACAATTAATTCTTAAAGGAATGCAAAGGGAGTGAACAAGCAGGAACATGTGACTGCTGTTGATTCCCATCGTGCTTGTGCAGACACTTGCAAAAGTATTCATCCCCCATGAACTTCTTTTGATTATGTCACACTAAAACCACATAATAAAATGTGTTACATTTGGATTATATGTCATAGACACAAACCTAATCATAAAATTTATAGAAAAAGATATGTAGTTTCAAAGGTTTACAAAAAAAAGCTGAGATGAAACAGAAGCAGCCAAGTGCCTTGAGAGGTCAAGCATTTAATTCTTTAGAGTTCAAAGGTACTCTGTAAAGGACTTGTGAGTTTAACTGGGGATTATGCTTACAGCCTCAAGAAGACAATGAAACAGCCAATATGTCACGGCTAAAGTAGTAGAAAAATTTGAAGCAGAAATAAAATGTTGGCCTTGTTCGCTTAATGTTTTGTTTAAATTGACTTAACCTATGTAGTGCTCTTCTCACATAACGACCACTCTTAGCCACATTCACCCATATGCTCTCCGAAACAGGCTCACATTTATACACCAGTATGCAGATTTGTGAGCAATGTGGGGTTAAGTGCCTTGCCCAGAGGCTCGTTGACACATAATAGCTCAAGCTCAAGTTATCATAAGACTGGTGTTCATGTACTCCGTGTGGACTTTGTGAATCAGTACCATGTAAAAATTAACTGCTTAAAGAAAACCACAAGCAATCCTGTTTGTGTTTTGAAATAAATCATGCAAGGGACACAGCAAACATGTGGGAAAATGTGCTCTGGTGAGATGAGAACAAAGTGAAAAATTTGATCTAAACAAAAAAACTTTATGTGACAAAAAAACAACAACAACAGCATGAAACATGATTCCTGAGACCAGATAAGATAGAAACAGCATCAGTTTGGGATCTTTCCTTCGCTTCCACAGAGATACAGAAAAAGGTCACTGCCTATGACAAGTGGAATTAATACAGGGGCCTCCTTTATGAAAACATGTTACCTTCCAGAACAACAGCAATCATCAACATATATTGAGAACTACCCTGGCATGACTGAGACGAAAGGATGTTCCTGGGTTAGTAAGATTTAGTTTAAGTCCTGATCAAATAGGTGGAAATAGATGCTTTAGAGTTAATCTTGGCAAGATAGTAAAATTTTGAGGATGAGAAAGGGCAACAGTTCAGGCTCTAGCAACAATCAAGCCCAAAGGATATCCAGCGAAATGTAATTCTGCTGAGTATTGACTCAAAGTACCCAAAGAAATATGAAAACAATATGTTTCAGGTTTCTGTATTTAACAAAAATTACTTGTTCTAAGCTATTGTATTTCTCAAATAAAATTGCAATAAAAAACGTAATATTGTTTGAAATATAGCCCAAATGACAAAGCTGTGTGCTTTTGCAAGCCCATGTATGATGGGACTTCCTATAACCACAGAGGGTTGTGATTGCAAGACAGCAGCCTTGTTGCACTTGCTTCTCGGCTGAGGTCCCCATCTGGACACAAGGCTGGTTGGATTTCCCCCGAGCCAAGCACAATGAGCGCCACAGACAACATGGCGATACTCAGTGCTGACAGCAGCAAACTGTGCACAGGGGACTGACTATAGCAGAGGAATGTGTGTCGATATGGAAACATGATGTGCAGCTTGTTTCCTTCTTTTTTTTTTGTTTCTATAGCTCCTCGCTGATTTTGAAAAAGACTGAAAATGTATTGAGGGGTCAGATGTGTCAGAGTTCATTTGAGTAAAAAAAAAAAGAAAAGAAGTTGATTCTGTGCACCTGCTATCCTCCTTTAGTTTTTCCTCCCCCCACATTTTCATTTATGCCATTGTCTCACCAGCCTACACGGAAAAACTGGTTCAGCCTCTGTAAAATGAAATTAGGATAAAACCTTCAGCTTCTGCATGCAAAAAAAAAACTGTAACATCATTCTGTTTGTATTTAGAATAAAGCTGCTGCAATGGATGACCCGAGTGTGTCCCAGAAAAGCAGTCTTCAACGCTGCAGAGGTCAAGCCGGCACTGAGGGTCAGAGGTCAAACGTGGTCCGGTGTGGTTGGCTCAGGAAGCAAGGAGGTTTCGTAAAGACTTGGCACAGTCGCTGGTTTGTTCTGAAAGGAGAGCTGCTCTATTACTACAAAGATGAGGAAGAGACAAAACCAATGGTAAGACTGTTTGTCATCGTTTTTCATTCTAAAATGATTTATATTTATGGTTTTAAACCAAAAAAAACAAAAATAAATAAATAAATATATATATATATATATATATATGGTAGTCTATTTATCAACATCAGTTATTTTGAGTTAGCAGCTGCTTATGGTTACACACAAATCAATTTCATATGGTCGTTGTTGAATCAAATTTTAAATACATAAACTAGCATCTCCTAAATCTGTGATACCACCTGAACAAGCAGACAACTAATAAAGCCAGAGACACCAATAAAAAAGAAAGGATAGTTCTTAAGATAGTGCATATTCTTCTATTAGCACAAGATAAACATTACTAGTGAACTCCAAGAACTCTAAACTGGTAGTTCAATATTAACCGTGCAGCGGGGCATTACGAGGCACAACTGGAAGCATATGTTTTGAGGGATATTGAGGAGAATAAAATACTTATAGTAAAGGCTTAAATAATTGCTGTCTTAAGCAAAGAAGAGTAAATTTTGTCACATTTTTATGTTTGTTTTGTCGAGTAATAATCTTACACTGTAAGGCTTTGACAAATAACAATTCTTTATTTAAGTATATTTAATAAGTTGGAATAATAAAAATAACCCCATGTTTTATGAAAATCATTAGGGTTGTTCTTACAGATAGTGACATCTTGGTGGATAAATAGTCTATATGTCAGCAGTTAGAAGTAGATCACAAAAAAATCAATAGTTTGGGTGGGATGCAAGAAAAAATAAGTGCTCAAAAAACTTTCTGGAGTATTTCTAAATATAAATGTTTTGCTTGTTTGATTGTTTTTGTGTCTTCATATGACATCTAATTTAATGTGCATCGGTCTTATTCGTCACTAATGGTTATTTCAGTCCATGTTGGTAGAGAATTGATGTCACTGAGGTTAGCACACCCTCCTACCACCTTTAGCCAGCCTCTTCACAGGGTCTCATGCTTTGTTCTGGGGTTGCTGCGGAAATTTCTGTTGAAAATACATCTACACAACTTTTAAACTTTTTGAACATGTTTTACACAAAAAATAATGTGAATCTGTGCGAATTCCCTCTTACAAAAAGTTCAGGCTTAGAAAAATCTGTAACAAACCTGCAAAAGCTTAAGACAAAAATAAGTCAGACCAGTCATACCCTTTTCTATTTCAATATGACATAACATTTTTAAGTAATTTAGCCCTGTCAATTAATGGATTATTTTTTTTGGCAATATAGTAATGAAACACATGCTAAAGCTGAACATTATGTTGAAATGGTCTCAATATATCTGAGAGTTTTATCATTTAATGATCATTTAATGATAAAACCAGGCTCAAAGCCCTGTTGAAACCTGAAAAAAAGCAGGTGACTGCACCACGATAACTTTGACTTATCACAACATAATAATTGATAGATATACAAAAACTTTCCAAATTTTGTTAAAGGGCCAGATAAAGATTCCAGATTTATAAATGGACAACTTTATCTCTTTTTTTATTGGAGCAGGCTTTAAAGGGCTAATATTGAACCATCCACACAATTTAAAGGTACATTTTCTCTTTAATTTATGAATGCAGAATCAGATTAGTTCAGAACATCCAGCGCCTGACTAATCAAGCGGCAGCTTTCATGTTTTTGTGTTTCCATAGGCAACAGAAAAGGGCACCTGTTCTTTCTCCAACTGGGGGAGGCAGCAATTAGGCCATTGTGAAGGAGAACAAATAGAGACATCACAGCAGGGGAGAGACTTAATTATTAGCTGATCCAGACATGGCTTAACACCTCAGTGTTATTAAGTTTGTCGCTCGTGACACGGCAATCATTAAATGTGTCTTTGTGGGTTTCTGTGCTTACGTTTGTGTCGTGTTGGTAAGATAGATATTGAGACAGCTTCCAATCTGTGATCGGTATCTGCTTTGTCCTACAAGTGTTTTCTGTTTTAGGAGAGTAATAATGTTGGATTCCTCTTCTCACACTTGTTATGATACAGTGTTTCATTGAAAACTGTTACTTTTGTTGTTGTTTTTTTTCAGCGATGCTCTGAGTTGGAGGTCAAAGTCAAACAGATTTATGGATGTTTGCTAGTTCGCTATATCTGACCTAGTTTTAATAAAAACTCTTATTCTTTGCAAAAAGAAAAGAAAAAAAACAACAACTCACAGTAGTTTCAGGTGTTATTGCTTTGGTTGAAAATTAGGGCAGGGGAGTAAATAATGCAAACCATGTTTTCCAGGTGGAGTTGGGTGTAGAAACAGTAAAAAATCTATTATGATTAATGTGGAAGATGGTCTATAAAAACAAACAATTCTTAGTTTAAAATAACATTAATAAAGCAATATCTTTTGTGATTGTATCAAGGGTGTGAGCCCTCTAAGACCTCACATAGTGTCACCTTCTATTATAAATAAACGTCCTGAACCTAGATCTTCAAAGCAAGAGCAATGAAGAATAGCTCTTCTCCCTGTTTCTGGCCACACCCCCACCTTCAAGTCTGGAGATTAAACCTTCTGAGACCTTTACTGCTGATGTGGCTTTGGTTTAGCTGACCTTAGTTTTGCAAGGAAATTAGCCAAATAAGTCTGTATAGATGAGCATAATGAAAGTTTCAGATGTTGTTCACATTAAAATAGGGAGGGTATTGTTTGGGTAGAAAAGAGAAAGATCGTTGTCTTCTGTGTGTTGTAAAGAGCTACTATTTTGTTCTTCATTGTTTCAGTTCCTTGTCTAAAATTGAAATTCGTAACACTCCTTGTTGAGGACCTAACAGGTAAATAGGAGAGACAAAAAGTGGGTGAAGCAGCTCAGTAATGCAAACACTGTAAAGTGGAATTTCAGTGAAAGCTACAAAGCTGCAGAAGGTGCAGCAGTAACCTAATAAATTATTTTGAGATGCTTTCTGAAACGGTCAGTCTTTATGCCTCAGCTGATAAAGTTATCAACTTTATCAGGTTCGCTAACAACAAGTTTTACAGCAGATGGCCTGATGAAACTAGATATTTCTATATGCTGTACAAAAACACTAACATTTTTCTTACTGCTTTACAGTAAACCAGGCTTAATGTCTCAGATAATTTAGGATCAGTTTACACAAACTCATATTTACTCATAAGACAGACTTTTTTAGATTATTTTTTTTATTTCTTTATATCTTTTAGAGCTCTACTACATCGTATGGCCTATGTCAATTTGTTCAAGCCCACAGCAAATAATAGCCTTTTAGCTTCTGCCGTGTTAGCTTGCAAAAATTTTATATTTTCAAAAGAGCATTGTTGTTTTGAAAGCTGTACACGCATAGTCGCTGTTGCAATTAATCAAAGGACTACATGAGTAATAAAATAATGGATATTAGTAGCTTGAATATTTGTTCCACCACACACATATTAATTGTTATATTAACAATATCAAAACTATCTTCTAGGATGGGATAAACATGTTTGAAATGAAAGTAATTACTCAGACAGTCGCTTTTACTGTTATCTGGTTTTATCCTAAATTTATTTTCTAATGAGTATTTTTTAAATAATAATTACAGCCTAATATTATCGAGGGAAGACTCATCTCATGCTTCTCAGATCTGTGTTGATATGGTTATTTGAGTATACGTGTGGCTACAGTTTTTGACTACAGTGGGCAGCCATGTTTTACTGTTGGGCCAAACCTCTCAGAGCAACGTGAGGAATCTAAAGAATGGGGGTCAGATGGAGGTGAAGGGTCAATGAAAAGCATGCAGGGGGCAAGCGCTCGTGTAGGCTTAGCATCCACATGCCATCTTCTTGGCCTCACTCGTCCATGGAGATGTATGCATTTTCAAGCATGCATGTACACTCACCATGATTGCAAGGTGTGCATGCAAACACTTGCGTTCATATTTCATCTGGCTTGAGCCGCAAAGACATTACTCATCCTGCAGCAGATGTTTATTTTAATTTAAATCACTCAGCATCACATCTTTATTCTAGTGTAGCAAGACAGCGGCGGATGGCATTATAAATGAATATGAGTACTCTGGATGAATACATTGTAACTATTTAATAGGCTTCGAAATCAGAGATATTATTAAGATATTGTGATTCCGTCCACAACCAGTCAGCGATAGATAAATAATTGCAATTCATGGGACAGAGAAGCCACGTGGGAGCTCAGGCAAAATGAAAAGTAGCTGCTTTTATGATTAAATTGCGTCAAAACAATAAATCACTTGCACAATGAAGCTCTGAAAGCCGTCTGTTTGCTATGTATACAGTAAGATGGACACCGCTTGACATTGCCATTCAGTTGGGGTATATAAAATGTCAATGGAGTTTTAGGATCATATGTTGTGCAACAAATAATCTACATTTATCATGTAAAGTTAGAGACTAAATAAATTTTCTTAGGCACATACATTACATTTTTTGTTGAATGTAAACATTTATTATTACCAAAAGGCACTTTTTGCTCTCAGTATATCCAGAACAGACGCTGGAGTGTAGTTACTGTTTCCTAAGAAATATTGTCCCCGGCTTGTCATGCTCCGCATTGTTGAGTAAAAGCAACTTGCAGCATATTTGTGCAAGTTCTGCTTTGTCCAAAAGCTGTTGTGGAAACATTGTTATGTAAATATTCAGGTTCGTCATTTTGGTTTAAAGGAAATTAATCTTATCCAGGTGATGTAATTTAAAATTCTTGGAGATTTACACCCAGCATTCCACTGCTAGTAATTAGTTAATGCCTTTAAGTTTTTTAACTTCACTTTTACGTGCTATTATCTCCAAATACGTATCAACATTAGATCTGTGAGCACTGGAAGTTTGCTTGTATTAAAATTGATAGTGTTAAGTAACAAAAAAAATGTGAAGTTATTAAGGCTGTAGTTTATTAATGCAATAATTATACAATATTTTGCTCTCCCCATAAAAACAGAAATATAAGATGAGTACCCTGTAAATTCCATGAAAAACCAGCATTTTGCTTGTGTTTATTTTGCTCTTGCTTTCTTGGGGACTCTTACCGCGACAACATGTTTTGATTCTTATATTTTTTTTCAGAGAAGCTTCATCCTGTTAGATATTAGTCTGTAAATCTTTATTTTTATTTTTAAAAGACAATAAGTAGGTATAAAACTGGGAATCATTATTAAAAGCTAACATTTGTATTGATACACAACATCACATAAAATTAATACTACAAATTTTGTCTTTGCTCACAGGGTGAAATAAAAGTTATTATTAAAACTATAAATTCTAATTCTCTTAAAAACACGCCGATGTTTCCCCGTATCTAAACAGATCCATCACACGGTATCTCAAAAGGTGAAAGTCACATTATGTTCCATGGAGGCATTTGTGGTCCCCAG
>JAVLVB010000002.1:12078873-12090344 GCA_032876305.1 Orestias chungarensis
TATATATATATATATATATATATATATATATATATATATATATATATATATATATATATATATATATATTACATCTTGTTTTTTTTTCATTTAGTCAATGACATTTGTTTATAATTTAATAAGTAAGTGATTCAAGCAGTATTTTCTGCACAGTGTGAGTGTATTCCGTGGGTCTCTTCTTTAGGAATGACTCACAGCATTATTCCCTATAAAACTGATAAAATTGAACAGAAGAGTTAAAACTAAATTAGCATTTTAAATTTGAATTTGTTTGTACAAAGATTAGTATTTTGAAAAGAGTTATTTTAATCGGTTTGTGAGCATCCTTTTGCTTGAACCTTTATATTATTACATAGGGAAAGAGTGATGTTGGGTATCTATGATGTGCAAGGTTGATGCTGAGGGTGACTTATTTTTACCCTTATTTGGGTGCACATAGGTATATCATTGTGGTATTTTTATTGACCTGTACTTGTGCTACACTTGAAAAAGTACTAAAGGGTACATCTATTACAGCGGATCATCTATAATTCAGAGCTTTGATATTTATAGCAGATCAAATGTAGAGAATAGGCTATTATTTCGTTCAGTATGAAAACCATAAAAATCTTGCTTTCACTTCGCCGCAGTAATTCATCACTCAGTAAGCTACAGTACACAGCATCCTGTAAGTGTTTTCTAGATTAAAACAACTAGTAGTACAGAAAAATCAAACAAATAACAAAAATACAAAGTATTAAGGTAAAGGAACTTATTGACTTTAACAACATTACATCAAATACTCAATTTATCCATTTAAAGCTGTTATATAAGAATTTGAGGATCATTGTTCGCTTTTAGTTTCACCAAAAATAAAAAACTTCTTACAAAGGGATTTTTCCACATAGCAGGAGTAGTATAAATTCTTCAGATAGCTACCCTGTGTTTTTATTCATGGTCTCAATAATTGGCTTGGCTCTGAGGATGTTTTAGAGAGTAAAATCTCTTATTGCACATGGCTCAGTATTTTCCTTTTACCTTAAACTGTCCAGATCTTTCTTGTGCAGACAAAGTTATTGTTAGAAACTGAAGACAAGAGTCTCAAAATGTCCTATCGTCATTGATTCTATAACTCACCGTGTTGGTGCACTTAACAACTTCTGTATTAGAATTGCATTGAACCATAGATGTTGTTTTATTCTACTTTGAAATTTAATATGATTATTAAAGCAAACCTACCACCAACTTATCAATTTTATTTTCACATGGAAGTAAATTCTTTAAATCATCTCATTTACTGATTGCATTTACATTTTGTGAGATCTTTGACTAATTATCTAAATAAGGTAGATGAGGAGCCACATTGAAAGACATCATTGCACATTACAGGCTAGAAAGGGAAAGAAATACTGATTTAAGGGTCTTAAATGTAGAAGAATAGTAATCACTGTAAAAACGACCTCTATGTAATGAGCATAAGTTCATTCGTAACCCAAATTTTATGGTACAAATCTGGTTTTACCTATAAAATAAATACCTCTGATTTTCTTTTTACTCTCTTCTATCATCAAGATAATTCCTTTACTTAAGCTGTAACTGTCTGCACAATATGTACTTTTTATCATGATATACATATTATTTGTCAAAAGATTATAATTTATCACTAAAGTAATTTTCATATCTTGATTTTAACGATTGCAAAATGTATGTGTAAATATGTGAAGTATTACCCAAAGAGGCAGATTCACATGTTCAGTACACAGTTGTATGTTCTGTGCTCATTTAGTTTCATAGTCACCATTCTCAGGAATCAGGATATTCTTTTTTTAGCATAAAGTTTTGGGGGTTTTTTTGCACCTGCTTAGGATCTAAAATCAGACTGAGACACCTAATAGGTTGGGGGTATAAACAAACTTGAGTGTTTGTGAGTAAAATGGCATATATACTCCAGTACTTCTACACAAACCATAGTGGAGTCAGAAGTTGCTTTTTAAAATATTCACTCAGTTTCCTGAACTTGAATTTGCTTTTTGTTGTTATCACCTAAAAATCACAGAAACTATCTATAGAACTTCCTGTTTTGTTATTTTTCAAATTAGAGCCTTGTATGAAACTGGAAAAACTCAAATAAATAGTTTAATTATGGCCAATTTTATCACGTCTGTTTTCAACATGAATATTGGACATGGATAATTTTCCACTGTGTACTAAATTGTTAAATTATCACTGTTTATGTTGAAAATATGTCTTTAATGTGTCTTAGATAGTTAAAATGTTGCGTAAGACGTAGGGGAAGTTCTGATCTAGCATCATCAAGCATCAACCTGTGAGACTCACTTAAGGACGGAAACAAACTCACGTTAATTGTCTGCGATTAAGTTCCTGGCTTTTTGTTCTTCTGCTGTTTTATTGCAATTCAAAACCTAGAAAATTGCCAAGATAAAGTTTTATTCCAACAGAGGTCTCAATTTATAAATGCTGCAGTTTGAGCAAACTAGACAAACCTGTGAGCTTGTGTCATTACAAGAACGACACAGTCATCATCCCAGTATTTGGTTGCCGTTAGAAGAAAGTACTGAGTTTGGCGTAATGTCGAGCACAGCGTTGGCCACAGCCTCAAAAACAGCTTACTGATGGGCACACAGACGGGAGCCCTCCTACTGTCACTGTTTGTGCAACACATTTCTCTGATCCACATGTGTCTGCTGAGCATGTGTGTCTGGGTTTTTCAATGTTTTCCCTGAATATAAAGAATAGTAAAGCTTTTGTCATTACACTTGCTCCTGCAATGATGTCATTGTACTTAACAACTTGTAAAAAAAGAAAAAAAAAGAAAAGAAATTAAACAAGGGGGTTGGGTATTTAGGTTAGTGAATATTACTCTGCCTGCGGTTGCAAACAATAAGCAATTGGGTTTGACTTATGGAAACTTTGACAGTGGTTTAACAGGAATAATTGTGGTATTTGGGGGGCAACAACATCGTATTTTCCTCTTTGTTTGAGAACAAATACAAAACACACGTTGGTGAAATCAGTGTCCCATTTGAACACGTTGCACTAAAGTCGATTTAATGTGTAAAAAGATCGGTGCTTTGTTCAATGAAGACCAGTCCTGAAAAACTCACTTTAATCCAGAGTTATTGAAGCGAAGCAGATTCTTACCGGCTGGCACATCAAAAGGGTCTTTTCACTCTTCTCTCGTCCACTTGTTGGTCCCCTCTTTATGGCAGCCTTTAAAGTCCTTCATCTGGGGCCTCAGGAAGGGCTTCCACTTCCTGGTTGTCACAGTTATGGCTCATTAAATAGGAAACTGACTTCTTCTCAGATCTTTAATAATGTGTGTAAGTCCTCAGAACTGAAGTTGTCACCCAAGCACATCTTGTCAGCATTAGTATTAACCCAGATAGAGGTCAGTGTAAGCACAGTCAGATGCTGCACTCATGCATTGAGGTTGGTAATAAAACAAAACTTCTGCTGATTCTTCAGAAATAGGTCAGGGGAAACATGTCTAGGACCAAACTACACAATGGCGACTCAGCACTTCATTAAGGTGTTGAATGACAAAGAAAAACTTTGTTAAAAGATGTATGTGTGGTGAAAATATATTTTTTTTAATAGTTCTTTAAATCAGCTAAAAAAAAGATACATTTTAATAGGTAGCACATGATTATTTGTCTTTTTAATTTGAGTTTAGCTTCTGTCTTGCTTTTCTTTTTTGTAGTAAACGTCACACCCTCCTCGTGTGCATCTGATACTTCAGCATTGGCCATGCTCCTATTGATCTCTTGTTATACAATGAGAAATACCACATATTCCTTCCATATGCACGAACATGCTGTGCAAATGCCTTACTAATGACACGATAAGGCTATTACTTTCCCTCCCACACCCTGTCATCACTACCAAATGCTTGAAGGTAGTGAGTGGTGAACCTGTCATCTGAGAATTCAGTGATCTCCACTCAGAGGCACCCATAAACTGCAAATAGAGATTTGAATAAGTACTCAAACACGCTCTAATGAGGGTTATGTTTAAATGTTAGTGAGGTTGCAGAAGTCAAGGCTGGCCAAGAGAACAACTTGTGCAAGAATAATTAGATGTCACTTGTGTCTTGGAAAAACCTGAGAGAGGTCCAACAAAAGACTGGAAAATGTGGTTAGGATGCTCTCAGATCTCTAAATAGTATTGAGTACCCACTAATTCATAACTTTTTGTATTTTTGTGTCATTGAGTCATGAATGGTTCAAATCAAGGAATTATTCAAATAAATCATCTGAAGCAAATCAATAATTTTAATAATTAATTCATAAATTTCTCAGTTCATAACTTAAATGAGAGACTGGACTGAGAGACACTACCAATTTGGCACTATAGTAAGATAATTTAGCAGTTGCTGTATTGTACTTTATTCACGGTGTGAACGGATGGGTGTATGTGATCCAGTGGACTAATCGTGTGAACGGACCGACAGTTCCTGAATGCACCAATGTCTGTGACCATTACACATTAATCATACTAAAACAAATAAATTGTCCAACTAAAGTAGAACTGATATACTTTACTTAAGAACATGAGATAAAGATGTCGACACTGACTAATCGCTTCATCTCCCCAGCATCAAGTTTTGTTGACATTCATAATTGTTTCTCAGACAACTTTTTCCATATCACTCCACTTTGTTTAAAAACCATTGATATTTTACAATATAACTCCCCGCATTCCCCAATCCAACACACACTCAAGTTTCCATACAAAGTAAAAAGTTCCTGCTTAAACATATACCAATTACTATGCAAGCTTTAGTCACCAAAGCGGCTGTGAGTTCTGCTGCAGAGAGCTGCTGATGCTCCGGTTATTTATATTAAAATTTGACACATCAGTTTGGACAAAGCTGAACCAGGGAGATGTAATCCTCCACATTGCTGTCACATTTCCACATCTCTAACCACTTAAAGCGATCATCCTGGAAAACCCTGCGGAATCAATAAAAAACCCTTTACGATTGAAAAGAAAAATTACATGTTAACATCCTTTTCCAGTGTGAAAGGAGCTGAAAGGGAAGCTGCTGAGCTCAGGAACCCTGATGATTCACTTAAACAGCTGAATAACTTATTCTTGGTCTGTAATCACTTACCTCATGTTGAGGTTTTGAAAACTGAAACCGCTGCTCAGGATTATTTGACAGGACTTCATCAATGAACAATCAATCGCTATCATTCTTTCATTTGCAAAGCAGTAAAAAAGTGATGATGAGTCCATTCTTTGTTCTCTGCAGGGGGTTATTTCTTTACCTGGAAACAAAGTTTCAGAACATCCAACCAGTGCAGATGAAGGGGGGAAATTTCTCTTCGAGGTCATTCCAGGTAAGATCAAAGTCTTTCAACGCCTCTGGGTTTCAATGAGTAATATAGTAATAGTAATGTGCAACAGGCAGCAGGCTTTTATATATTCAATGTTAAAACACATATTTTTGTTTTAACATTGTGGATTTTTATTAGCTATGCAACTTCAACAGAAAAAGTATTGGAAAGCACATAAAAAATTATTTTAATTAGTACTGGTGACCTGAAGCATAAAGAACATTTAAAAACATTTCATGCTCGTTGAATTATATCATATTACAAGCAGAAATTAAGTGCATTTCATCTGCATTTAATAAAAAAACGAATCCTAACATGTAAGTACAGCAAAAATGTGACATAAATAAATAATTTAAAAAAAGGAATCTGGATTTAAATTCAGTTGCTCTGAGTCTCTGTTCCCTAGAAACAACTTAAAGCATAATTAATAGCAGCAAGTACTGTATGCCTCTGCCAGCTTTGTGCATCTGGAGAATGTCCCTCTTTCCAAAAAGAGCTTGTTCCAAAACCACTAACGGTTTGTCAGAATGAATTGGAATTATCTGTATGGATATATTTTTAAGTTTTGCCACAGATTTATCAACTTAATTTTAATTGAATCCATCTTAACAAGCATCTTCATTCACAAGTTTGCTCTGTCAGCTTGTATTCTTTCTACTTTTGTAAAATATGCATTCAAATCATGAAATTGCATTACCAAAGATGGAGAACGATATAGAAAGTCAAGATATGGAAAAGTGATACAAATTTACTAAAGCAGACCTAATAATAAAATCAATGCAGAAAATGCTTCAACAATGCACTTTAAGGATCTGATGGTGTTTTAGCAACAGGTTTGCTTACTTTTCAGATAAGTTGTATATAATAGTAAAATATTTAACTCCCACTTTACACAAAGATCTGGAAATTAAACATGGGTGGGTAAACCTGCATTGCCAATGCAAGTGTTGCATTGGCATTTACTTCCAAAGCAGTTTTTGTGAAATATTTTTTGTTTTTTACCTGAGTTGATAAACTACATGGTTTAAAAGCTGCGTTAATGTTATTTTGCATCAGTTGAGATATTGCAAGGAAATCTTTTAACAAATGAAGTTGGCAGACAAAGTTGGTTAACGTTTTCAAGAGCCCAGAAAAGTTAACTTCTCTACCAAGAGGTGAAAAGGGAGTTTTTAAAAACAAAACCTGGTGTTTTTACTTCTCTTTTTTTTCACGTTTAAAAACTACCCTGCATTATTGGTGCTCTGACCCATCACAGGTGCAAAACGGACATTTTTCAGTCATTCAAGTGAAACTGTGCACGAAACCATCTTAAAAATGCTATAATAGGAGAAAAAAAATATGTGAGAACAGATTATTACTTAGCGATGAGTTCATATAAAAAGCATATTTGTGTGTGATTTAAATTTAGTATCACCACCTAAATCATAGCACACAAATAATACTTGCCTTGTTCATTTACTCTTGTCCTTTTCTCAGTGTAGACTTAAAACATACTATTTCAGAAATGTATTTATTTTCTGAATTGATGTATAGTTTCTTTTTATAAACAGGATAAAAAAAATTCTATGCTTCCTTTATGTAAAATACCAATTTTACATTGGTGAAGCAAAAAAAGCTTTCCCGAAGGAGACGAAGCTGTACTCTGTGGCTCAACGACATTGCAGCATCTGACTTGGTATTGCAGAAGGGCTGTGTTATACTTCAGTTTCCTTTTTTAAGGGAACTGGACTGCAGTTGTTCATAATACTTTATGCTTTGACTTGTCAAACCGGAGCTGGATTATTTCACAAGGTACAGACATTCATTAAAACAAAATAAAGGTTTCCGAACCTTACTTATGTAAGCGAACTTTTGTGACAATAGCAGTTTGGTTTGCGCTCTAGGAAATTTGAACAATTTATTTAGAAAAGCTCTTGAATAAACAAAATGCAATCACTTAAAGTTCACTTCTAATATTTTTTGATGTTATGATGTTATATTCTAAACATGCTTAAAGTGTCCATTAAAGCATTAATGGAAATTTCCCATTCAGATTGAGGCTGAGCTGTATGTGGTTGATTAGACATTATGCCATTATTTCACACCCTAGCAATGTGTTAAATGCCTGCCTGTTCGAAACAACACTCTTTTGCAGATGAGAGGAAGAGCAACTTCCCCCGAGCTCTGCCCCCGTCATACTGATGGGAGTACAAGAACATAGCTTGTTATGAACCAGCTAATAAAGAAGTTTAAGAGATGCAAAGACAGCTAATGAAAGGAAAACCCAACACATTTATTCCATTGCTCTATATTTGGAGCAGCCGTTAGAACGAAACTCATACTGGGGGGGTGGGGTGCATGTATGACCAGTATAGAGTGGAAGTGAGAGATCCACAGAGGAGTCCGTTGTCTTATAGACTTTCGGGGGGGGGGTTAAACATGAGCTGTGTGTCTGCGTGCTGCTCTGGGCTTTAGGATGACTGCTCCTCAGATTGAAAAAATAAAAACAAAAAAATACGACTCTGAGTCCTCAGCTGCACTGGAAAGTTTTACCCGCTCTCCTATGAGCACTGGAAAGAAACAGAAAAAGCTTTGACAAGGATGGGTGAAAACATTTCTGCTATACTTTCATTCACCTGAACTTGAGAGCCCTCTGATGTTTTTTTGTATTCCTACCTCCTGTTCACGGCGCTCTTTTCTCACATCTGGTTGATGTCTGTAAAACCTGCAGAAATGAGGGTACAAAACCAACCACACTCGAAATAATATTTAGACTGGAAGCACGGTCTTTTCTGTATTTTGAATGAAACCACACAGGGACAGGCCCAATGGCACAATGGCGCTTGTATTTGCTCAACTTAACGAAGACTTGCTGCATTCAAGTTAATGTTTTTCTTCATGGCAACATGTTTTAATATGTGCACGTTTAATAAGAAGAATATTTATTACAATATTTATTGTGAATATTATTCTTGAATCTGACTAGCTTCTTAGAAATGTGTTGGATTTTAGAAACAAGAGACGTCTTTGTACTTTTAATAAATGGGAAGGAATTCTTAAATGAAAAAATAGACATTTCTCTACGCTGAAATTCAGATCACAACTTAACTTTTATTTTCTAAAGAATGCAAGGACATGCCAAAATCAGCAACCTAACAAGAACACTGAAAGTGACTTTGAAGAAAAATAAATAAATTATTTTTCTGGTAGACATCTTACTGTTTTGCCTCCAAGGGTGATATGACTGAATGCAGAACATCTCTCTGATTTATTATTATGAGTTTCTCTCAAAGCAGGTATAATATTGTTTTTCCATTCATTCGACTGGTCTCCATCATTTTATTTTATCAATTGGATATAGTATTAATTCTTAAAAAAAAAAAAAAAAAACAGGAGACATGCTGCTGTCAATGCCAAAACATTGCATTAAATGTTATAAACTACATGCCTTTTTTGTGTGGAATTTGGAGCTAACTGGAATAAAAAATGTGTGTACTGCCCTCGTGTGGTTGTTTTACATATTAAAGTTCTTGTGATCTGTTTACAGGCCTTTAAATAACAGATCAGCAGAAGAGAAATAGTGGAAAAGTCATTTTTGACTGCAAATGGAGTAAATAAGCAACAACATTTTCAGGGGGAATAAACACAATACAAATAATCAAATTTAAGCATTTGATTTAATGGATTTGTGACTGTCACATTCTCAGTTTAACTTTAGTTTTGAAACATCTTTGTCTTTTTTCTTTTTAACTACAAGACAATATTAATTACCATAACTTTTCCTAATCTATGACTTACCCAAAATAAGACAGCAAATTATTTTTATTTCTAATTTATTTTAATTTAATTAAGTAAACATTGGACATTTAAATGAAACAAACGTTTATAAGCCATATAAAAAAAGACAAAAATAAACATTTTAGTACGAATTATTCCTCATGACAAACATTTTGTCATTCAAGTTAATTAAGAAATTCGTACAAGAAATACTTGCATAGGGGCTATTTTCAAAAAGCTATTTCTTTACAATATTTTGAAATTGTAAGAAAATAATGACAAGTCTGTTAATTAGATTAAAATGATTCCATTAAATGAAATTATGCAATTAAACAAAAACTTTGTTTGAAAATTTGGCATATCTTGGAAAATACAATTATTATTACTTATTTATTATTACTTTAGTAGTTCTATTTACCATTTACTTAAAATGCACAAATTCAGACTGATTAAAACAGAGCAAAGTCATCCAGAATCCTATAGATTTGATAAAATGTTTAAAATTTGGCACCAGCACATAATCTTTGCCAAAACATCTGTGGTCTCAACATAGGCAAAAATGTCTAAGTAAATCAACAATTGAAAGATAATTAATGGAGAACCAAGTATGGGCCCTGTGGGACACCAGGTGACACCAGTTGACAAATGACATTTTACCTAAGTAAAATATGCAAAGACACCTTTTAGAATGTTGTGTTTATTTATAATAATACCTTAAGATATAACAACAATAAGTGAAATGCTAAGAATTTCATTTTAAAAAGCTTCAAAATAAATGTTAAATGGATTTTATTTTTAAATTGTAAAACGAGACAATTTTCTAAACCTCAAAAACAGATTTTGCTACATCTCTATAAACAAATGTCAACCACAGGTGTAGAAAAGTTTGATTTTATTTTAACTTTATAATTTCAAGTGCATGAGAGCACATTTGTGTGGTAGTATTTATCAGGATTACTAAACGTAGCTCTGTCTTCTCATGAAAGAACCTAGAGTCATAGTGACTGAATGACTGAAGGTTAATGACACAGATAACTATTGGAAACTGAAGACAGACATGCAATTTTCTAACCACAGACAAGGGTACTGTTTTTAGGAACAAGGTAATTTATAGTCTGGCTAAACTTGCAGGATTACTTAAAGCACCTGAAGCTGATGATTAAATGATGGATGGAAGAATTTAAATTAAACAAACCAGCAGGGGAGGCCAAGCAATTATTCATCTTGTTCAGTGGGAAATATGACAGACTGAGAATATTACACCGCAGCCATCAGTATTTTAGGTAAGGGAAGCCCTTGTGAAGTAATAAAGAAAACATGGATCTGAGGTGCTGACATTTAACTCCGGGGTTACATAGAGATATTTTTCAAATCAAACCCCATGTCATATTATTTATGAACAGTGCAGACATTCACCGGATGTAAATGTGTTTGGCCTTGAGTTTAGCCTCCATAAAAAGTCCAGTGACCGCTAGTGCAGTTTTAATGTTGACCATTTCCTGTTTATACATACCGTGTAGATGTAATTTTTTTTTTTATGTGAACACATTTTCTTCAAAGCACATTCGGTTGTCTTAAATAAAGGGCATGTAGAACTGAAGTTTGCTGTAACAACAGCTTTGTGGGTGTCTATCTGCAATGCCTTCACACTCAAATGCTTGCCCATTGTTCTCATACAAACTGGTTATGTTCAATTAGATTAGATGTGTTTTATTTCTGGCTGAATGTAGATCTAAACTTTGTCTGAGCATAGTTTAGAGTTGACCCAGTTGTTGAATTTACACTCCAGACTAATTTCTTTTGGAATCTCAATTGTTTTCTTTAAGTATTTTCAACTGTTTAACTCCATTTGCCTCCCCATCATCTCTTACCTGCCTCCATGTCTCTGCAGAAGCAAAAAATCCTATTTGCTTGATTCTTTTACAATCTTTATACAGCCTGCACGATTTGTTTAAGGTTGTGAGCACTGTAGCTATTTTAATGTATATAGTGTTTTAATCAGTGATGTTATGATTTGCAGGGGAGCATTGTAGATTGAAGTTGTTTACATTTTTGTTAATGGGAAAAAAATTATGTAAATGTTGAAGCTAAAGTGTGTTAATTCACAATCAAGTTTGTTGAAATTAACATGTAGTATTTTATTGAGACATACTAAAGGTCAACCCCAATATACTGGATTATTATTCAGCCACATGTGTGACTTATCCACTTAGTTTCTCGAACTCTAGTAATCTAAAAAAAAACTGATACATAAGATATATTCTTTGAAAAGAAAAATAAAAAAAGTTCTAAGATGCTGACATTTAAAGCTCAAGTAAAGATTTGGCTAGTTGACTGTCATTAACTACATGTCTATCACCAATCTGTGCCCTAAAA
>JAVLVB010000002.1:12090444-12128707 GCA_032876305.1 Orestias chungarensis
TGTGTGTGTGTGTGTGTGTGTGTGTGTGTGTGTGTGTGTGTGTGTGTGTGTGTGTGTGTGCTTGTGCGCGTGCGTGTGTGCCCGCGGGCGTGTGTGTGTGTGTGTATATTACTTTCATGCACTTTTAATGTTTTCCTTGTTGATATATGGGGTCGATAGCCTCCAGTCTGTAGCGCAGCAGTGATATGCATTCTCCTTAAGTGTGGCCAAGCACTCAGCGTCGGACATTTCTCATATGTGACTCCTGGAGAGCCTCAAATCTCTCATCACATCTTCAATATGATACTTCAGTGTACACCAACACACCACATATCAGTCCCATGACGGCAGAAAGCAAGTCCTAGAAACATTTGAGCCACTACACACTGAATTGAATACAACCCACAAAATAAACCGTGATCTTAGTATAGAGCATATTTTGTTTCTTAATGTAAAATACAATGTTCTAAAAAATAATAACCTGTAAGTTTTTTTCCAAACCACCCACTGTTTCATTAATAACTTTGTCCCCAGGGGGGGGATTGCAGAGGGTCGTGTTTGTAATAGCAGCTCACCTGATGAAATAGAGCTTCTGTAGCATGATATAATAGGCTTTAAAACAGAAGACATTTGTGGTAATCAAATCTATCTATCTATCTATCTATCTATCTATCTATCTATCTATCTGTCTATCTGTCTGTCTGTCTGTCTGTCTGTCTGTCTGTCTGTCCAGCTAGCTGGACCAGTTTAATTGTGGACCAGTTTTATTGTGGACAATGACAGTATCATACCAGCCAGCTAGCTAGCTGGTATGATACTGTCATTGTCCAGAATAAAACTGGTCCTGTACTAATATCGCTGAATAGCTGGTTTAAAGTTGGTAAATGAACATGGTGATTTTTCTATGTCATGTGTCAAAATGACTATTATTATATGTGAAGGAAAGCTGCAAAAGGACATTCCAACTGTGAAGTATGGCAGCCTTTCTGTTTTCACTGACTTCACTGACTAAAATAGTTTACTGACAAAGTAGTTAGACAGGGCTTTAGGGACAAAAAGTCAATGTTTTTGAGTTTTAACAAAGCCCTTAGACTCTTAAAGTTTTTTTGGCAGACCTGAAAATATTTTAAAGGAAGACAGACTACAAACCTAACCCAGTTTCAGTAGTTCTTTGAAAAGGACTAGAATTTTTTTTTTGCAAACTGAGGTGAGAAGTGTGATTTGTCAAAAAAATGTTGTTCAAGTTATTCCGTTTAAATCGTATCTCTTTGTGTTTATTTTTACAGTTTCACAAATGCCTGCTTTTAACAGTCAATATGAATACAAAAGTATAAACACAGGCTCTTTTTACAAACTTAAAAAAAATCTCATAACTCCTGATTTTCTCTCTTAATTTGCAACTTTGGTATTTTTTTTTTACTTCTTTGAAAATTGTATGATATGGAAAAGTTTATACAATAGTAACATTTGAGGTTTTACATGAAAGATGGCAACATAACCCATTTTAAATTGATCCCTTAAAGTTGAAAAATAGTTTAAAAAACCAAACAGCTGTCCTTTATATTCAGTCTGACTCATATTCAAATTCATACTAGAGCTTGTCCAGATCTTTACCATATAGAAAGGATTAATTGGTGGTTAAATGCTTGTCAGCTTTTGAAGCTAAAGCTCCTGCTGTCGGTGTAGAAGGTGCTGTCAGTTTAAATTACGAGCCTCTGATTCTATATAGTTCTGCTTACCGTGAGAGCTATTTGCAGGCCTAGTTGCCAAGCATGGGTTCAAACCAGAAACAGGAGACAGAGGGGAAAGATTTGAAGATTTCTTTTTGGACAATTATGTATAGAGAGAAATTGTGTGGTCCTTGACTTAAAACATAGCATGAAGTGGCAAAAAGCAACTACAGATTTTTAGGTTAAGAACGTGTTTACACTGGCCGCTGGTATGGTTTACAGTATATATTATTTATTGAACAACAATTGTCATCTAAACATATTGCCATGTTCATTTTGATAAAAAATAAATAAATAAAAATTATTTATTTAAATATCAATAACAGATTAAGTTCAGACAGACCATTGGCCAATTAGAGACGTGGGAAGTGCTACAGGCATGTGGTTGTAAATCAACCACAGTGTCAACAGGTACAGTATGTCTGCAAGGGATCTTAGCAGACTTACTGTAAGTGAGGGGGAGTTAATGAAGACCATTGGGTAGCATCATATGACACATTTTCCTTTGATTAAAAAAAGTTACCAGTCCAAGGTGTTGTAGATAGTTAGGTGCTGAACCCAGAGGGAGACTCTGATGTTTGGGGTTTAGCAGGGCTGGGTTGTGGCTTGGTTTGGCTTTTGAATCCAAGCCCGGATTTCCGCAATGTGGTTTTTTTGAGGATTCTCTTAAGCGAATAAACAAGCATAGGCAAGATAAACGCAACAGTGCATGAAAGAATAGCACTGTGAACTTGAAATACTGCATATATTTTTAATTATCAGAGTAGAATTGGCGTATTATTCGTTCCTGGAAAAAGAAGCTAATTTAAAAGGTAGTGACATAAAAATCTTAACTTGTTGTTGATGTGGTTCTGTGGATTAAGTAAAGGCCAAGACCAGATTTACAAGATATCTCAAATGAAGCCTCTATGTTATATTTTGGCTACTATTGTTGTAGCTGTAAGCTTTTAGTCTTAATAGTCTGTGCATAGTTGAGATGCTTATAATAGCCAGGTTGATTAAAGGGTGTGTTAGTACCACTGATAAGGAGGGCTCTTGTATGTGGGATGATTAAATACCTCCCATTAAACCAGAATGTTGGGTGTTCAGGTCAGTGTGACTCTATTAACTCGTGAAAGAGAACAGTTCATTAAAATGAATTTTTAAAAATGCTACCTTTTAAGTTGTTTCACTTTTTAATTTATTTACATTTCGTTTATGTTAACAGCTCAAAAGTGGCACAGTAGTTAGCACAGTTGCATTCCTGTTTATTTGGGCTGAGTTTGTTTTCTGTTTCAGCTGTCCCTGCTTTACTGGAGCTGTTGTTTGCTTACTAATGTTTAGAGCTCACAGTTTTAGCTTAATTTTTTGTATTTAGTTTAATTCTTTGCTGTAGTCGTTTTTATGTTTTTCCTGTTCACCAATTAGTGTTTACACCTCATGCACCATAACTCTCTACCTCGGCATGCCTTCCTGGTTTTCACTCTCATCTGCAGCCTGTTCCCAGTCAGCCACCAATTTCTCCTCCACTAATCGAGTTCCCAATATATAAACTTGTCATCTACCATGTGTTCCATTCACCACCAAGATTAATTCTGCATGTCATTTACCTTTATTTTACTAATTTGTTTGTGAGTTTCTCATTATTTTCTGTTAAAAGCTACTATTCTTAAATTTTACCTCCGACTTCCTTACTGACCTTACTGCCAACCTTCACCATAACAGTCTCGTCCTAAACAGTTTTGCCTCTCAGCTCTTGTATGTCTGAAATGTGCTACTCAGTGCTTTAAAAACGTTTAGTGACAAAAAGCAGATTGCTCAATCCATCCAAACAATAGGCTGCTTAACGTTTGTATGTTTAAAATATCCGCCTTGTTTCTCATGGCGATAGTATTCCAGACCCTTTTCCTCCTCCTGCTTTGTGTCCGCGGGTCATTATTACGCCGTGTGAGCCTGCAACAGTCGGGCCTGAGAGAGTTTAGAACAGGATGGGGAGCTTGGAGGCTTTCATAACAGCCTTATTGAGGAGATCAGCATTTGACATTTCGCATTCCGATCTCCACTATCAGGCTTCTGCTTAGACCTCCATGCATGACCGCTGACCCCCACACGTATCAGGTTGGCCAAGTCTGGTGAAGAAAGAGGTAAGAGAAACCTCCACTACTGGGTTTCTGGTGCATAGTCTGTTTGTCTGATGGGAAGTCTTCATGTGAACGTCCAGACGATCGGTATGTAAACAAGGTTTTCTTTTCCTCTCTGGATAAATATTTGGATGTCCCAACATCCAGCTGTTGCTTCTTTGAATGAAAACTAAGTACAGCAGAGTTGGTGTAAACTCCTCCTGGGATTACGCTATTTAACGGATGCAAGGGATTTGAGGTTCAGATGTAAGACTTAAAAAAGATAGATAAGCAGCTCATTAGAGACCTTTTACCAAGAGACAAAAAAAGAAGAAAAAAAACACTGTCTCAGGGTTTCTCGGCTAACAGTAGCAACTGCCTTTCCGACCCTGTACAGCAGTATTTATAGAGCACTGCAGATGAGTCATTTGGCTCAGGGTCCTCCCTTCGTTCACCAGATTTACGGATCCCTGCTTTGGGGAGGGTTGCTTGATTTATGATACCCCCACCTCCCTCCAACCCCACTACCTCCCACACGTCTCATTTCCTTCAGAAAAGAGCAGACACACCATCGTTTGCCTTCAGCTTCCACTGGCCGCTCTCCGTCTCTGCGTCATTTCTGTGTGCGTCTCAGAAATTATACTTTTACCTTAAGCAGACTTCATGACATGAGGAGCGATTTACCATGAGGCAGAAGGACTACCCTCAGCATGAACTCTCCTCACTCTGCTGCTGAGCAACATGTTGCCATGACCTGTTTTTGACTGGTAGAAGATGACGTTGTTGGGAGGAGAAAATATCCTATTTGCCTGAAAATAAAACCAAAAAACGCAAGGGACAGAAAGCGAATGTAGCTTAACAGACAAAACCACAAAAGATAAAACTGCAATATTTGGGGTTTAGAACAGGAACAGATGAAGAATTTGCACCTGGGGGGCAGTGGTCAGCAGCGATAGCATGGCTTTTGCACCCCCAAGCCTGAGGTGAGAAAGGGGAGGGTCTACATATGCTTCCCATGGACCTTGACTCCAATCAAGGTGTGTGGTTTTTATTTTTTGCATTGTAAAATACTATTAAAAGCTGCTTCTGCTATGGAGCACTCTATAGCAGATGGAGTGGATGAGATATTGCTTTTTTTATTGTTTTGGTGGCAAGTAAAGGAGATGAGCTTCCGTTGTACAATTTCCTATTAACTAGTTTTATGCTGTTGCGCTGACACAGATCAGTAACTGATACATTGAGTCTTTAGTCTTAACAAATTTGTTATTTAATTTAAATAAAAGTAACTAACTTTTAATGTTTTTATTTATCCATTAGTGATATGATTACATAAATATGATATAACGAGAGAAATTTCCCTCCTGACTGGTGGCAACCTAATTAATTTTCTGTTTTTTTATTTAGTAGACTGTTTACAACTTGGCAGGAGACAGTATGAGATTTTGAAAATGGGATAATTTATCATAGCATTGAGATTGAGGCACAATGATGTGAAACAGTTATCCCTACTGCTACAAAGCACTGATACACTATATATGGGTTGTTAAAGCTTGAATTGCTTTATCTTTAGCACTGTAAATTAAGTTATAAAGCATTTCTGATTTAAAAGTGATGTGTTACACTCTTATATTTCCTAAAATATGTCCACTTTTTTGAAAAAGAGAGCATCTCCTAAAAGGGTGCATCCAATAAGCAAGCTAAAACTATAGCAGTTTTCTCATAGCCAGCTGACCAGCAGTGCACAGCAACCTGTGGAAAAGGGGCACTGCTGACTTAGCTTTAGATAGCAAAAGATTTTGTCACATTCTGTGGCGTATTTTTTAAATAAACTTAAACATTTGAAGATATTTGTTTTTAAAAGTGTTTATACTGTGCTTTTGTATACCTTGATGCCTACCTGCTATTGTTTAACCATCACCTTTAAATCCGCATTGTCAGTAGTGTTAAAATTCTCAATACAGTTATTACATTGTGATATTTGTAAAAAGTATATCCTGACGTAGCCTGTAACTTCTCTTAGCAAACAATAATATTATTAATTAAAAAAAGGGGAAAACAATCAATCAAAGTCTTTAAGTTCAAATGTTATTCAGCTGTCGTTCAAAGGCTTTAAACATTATAATTTGTTCTGAAAAGTCTTCCACAAGAAGAAAACTTCAGCTCTCCAAAACAGCATTCTCATGACAGGGTCGAATTTCACTCTGCTTAGCTGCTCGGGGCAAGATAACAGAACAAACTGCTGAATTCATCGCTCCCAGCCAGCCAGTAAATCCATCCCAGTAGGGATGTTCTCATGCGCAAAATCTGAAGCAACAGACGGGAGAGGAAACAGGCAGGAGTAATTTTGTTTCAGACAGAATGTTGGAGCAGGAATGGGATTTGATGGAGATGTGGAAAGCTGGAAGAGGAGGGAAGAAAATTGAGGATGAAAACAGACTGTTAAGCCTTCCAAAATCACCTAAATAGATTTGTTACTATACATATTTTTTTTTAATGTATTTTTAATGTATTGTGAGGATATTGTGAGAGGCTGCAAAATGAGGCCAAATTAGAAATGTATTGAGCGTGATTTTTGATCTATTAAAGGGGATAAAAAGTGGTTACTTTTACAGAGAACAGTTATGTAATAACATTCTTAAAAAAAGTTTTTAGTTTGCTGCAAAGGGGAAATTTACAAGGATTAACTGAGTTAACATGTGGTGAGGTTTTCTGAAGGCCTGTTCCATAACTGATATTTTGGATAATATTACTTTAAATGTGGAGAATCGTTTGGGATACACGTTGATACAAATCTGTTGTTATACACGTGTAGAGTAGTGTGGGTTTTGCAATAATGTCTTCACAGCAATACAAAGCAAGTTGAGTCCAAGTTGGACGGATGGAGGGATACACTACCTTGGTTTTGGTTGGTTTTGAAAACAAGCAGTGATTTGTACCTTTTTAAATGTAATCTCCTACAAATGCTATACTGATGTAAAATTTGCGCATGGAAATCTTTTTTTTGAATCTTTGTAAATAAGGAAAACATTTTTTCTTTGTTTAGAATTAGTTTTATTTTCCAAAATAAAAGAAAGCTACATGCCCTAAGTAGATGCTCCCTTCTGTCACTAAAATCTCCGCATGGAATTTTGTCACGTTTTCTATATTCAAGAAATCACCAAGAACTTTCACTCAACTTCTATGATGTGTCATCGTGAAACCAGCTTGTTTGAACATGCATCAATCTAGATCAAAGAGAGTAATCATCTTTTTGATGGTGTGTTCTGTGTAAAGAATGCACCGTAAGCAAATCACCAATGTAGAAGACAGTTCACTAAACGAGCTCAGCTTTGAGAAAGAGGAGAGTTCCTGTGACATACTGGGTAGTCAGCGCAAGGTTGTTGATGAACACTTCAGGGACACATGACAGGAGTTAATTTGGTTAAAAAAATTAAATAAATGAGGTCTCAACTGAAAATAAAACTTTTTTTCATAGCATCAAAAATGTAAAGCTAGTTTTATGTTTTATCTTCACTGCTAGTCGGAAAAAAATACCTGAAGCCTGGTTAGCCCAGTGTGAGCGGTTCAAAGGGCTTCAGATAGTGCTGACGCAGCCTAGCAATTTTAAGTGTGGGGAGTGCAGGTGTGCATCTGCCCTGAAAGGTGATATTACAAGGTATTATTAGGCAAACAAGCAGATACCCTTTTTAAGTCACCTTCTCATTCTCAAGTCCTTTATTGTCTCGTGCAGAAAAAAAAAGTGTGTACTGCCTTGTTTTAAAGAACGTCTCTCTAACTAACAAATACTTTAGCAGCAAGTTATATTGAGAAGAAAATAAAAGTTTGGGTTTTTATCTTTACCAGTGTTGTATACACAGAAACAAACTGTGTGATTCTAGAAGCCCCTTAGGGAGACGCTATACAGATATATGGTCTCACACCAATGGATGATGTATTGCTCATTCATTATGGTGAGGGATGATCACATTACTGCCTGAAGCATGCTTGGTTCGTCCAAGCACCGTGAGCAAAAAATACATATAAATCTTACCTCTGGATTTAGATTTTATAAGGTGCCCCTAGCACTCCACTGAACGTAACTAAATATTTAAAATAAACATTTTTTATCTTGTGTTATGTCCCATATGGTGTTCACTATATGCATTTGTTTCAGTTAAAAAGAGTTTAATAATCTAACAAAACACAGGATTTTGTTTTTATTATTTTTTTGACGCAAAAATTGTGATATCTTTCATAACAGAATAAGACATAAACAGCCTTATTAAAAACACTGCCAGCTAGTACTGGAGACGCATCAAGCAAACGGCCAACGAAATATAGTATTTTTCTCTTCATTAGCTCTTTCCTGTGCTCTCCAGTTTACATCCTGGCAAATGTGATTTCTTCTAGTGTTTTTGAAATTATGGTCTAAAACGACATTGCCTAGCAGTTTGATTTTTAAAATTACTTTGGTTTCACTATAGTGAAAAACCTTTAGGTCGTGTCTTGTTACAGGGCCACTATTTTAATTTGTGATCTCGTCATTTTCTGATAAGTTATTAATTGTTGTAAATATTTATTTCTTGTTGGTTATAACTCTGTCTTGTATCTCTTTAATTATGTCTAGACATGTATTTAGGCAACTTTTAGGCTTTAGACTTTTCTATCAGGCACAACATAAATGTTCCGTACAAACTTTATTGGCATTATTATCATTACTGAAGGGACTTTTTTAATTATGGTCAGTAATATCTAATCCATGCACAGCATCATTAGCAATATGGTGTAATACCCTGAATAAAATTATTTGCCCAGGAAAAACAAAAGCCCTGGACACTAATAAATAATTGGCCCCTTGTTTTTGACACAATGGTTGTTATTTCAGCTGCTACTCTTCTGAAATGTGAATGACAACATTCCCAATTTAGTAATGGACCCTTTTCATGCCGTTAAGACTAGTACAAAAGGAATTGACTATTTGGCACGAACTGCTGCAGTACTAATGCTAGCTAGTACATAAACACGATGCACAGATTCAGCTGTGATATTTATTTTAATTAGACTGCGGCTGATACCACTTTAGGAGGATCTTCCCCTCCAAAGATGATGTAATTATATTTTCTGATAAGTGAAAAGCTTCTATGGAGATAAGTTGTGATATCCTATAACATCAGCCGAGTTATTTTGGTTCTGTTTTATATTCATTATCTTGTCATTTGTGTTTACCCCTGGCTGATATGCCTTACTTAGGTATGGTGGTTTGATAACCATTCTTCTTCTGTCTCAGTGCGTTGGCATGTGTGCTTCCCTCAATCAAACCTTCAATAATATTAAAAGTCAATAAAACATAAGAGGGCCTGTAAAACACCATCAGAATGTAGCAGTTCATCATCAAGGTCGTTTTTATTGTACCTCTGTAACTGCTTTGTGTCTTTGATACCAACTTATGTTACAAGTTTGTAGCTTTGAGTCCAGTCTGAGCAGTGGGTCCTGTTTCTGAGGTGGAAATTGAAACCCCTTACATAATGGTATATTTACAGCAGTACTGGCAGGACACACAGACATTGCTCTTTGGCTGGCATGAAATCAGAACGGAGACACTAGCCTTTCGGACAACTCTGTGACCGCAGTGAACGGACTGACCCGGCGCTTACCCCTCTTGCATTTGTGACAAACCATTATATCTTCTTTACAGGTAAACAGACTTCACTGTTCATTCCAACAAATATTTCAGTGTTCATATAGGCACTAATTAATAACCATTTACTTCCAGTTTAATCTGCCTTGCTTTGCCTAAATCTATAGTTACGAGTGGTTGAGGGATGATCTAAAACTTTATGCATACAAATCCAGGGTTTACATTACGAATATAATTAATTTTGTTTTGCAATGATGGCAGACTTTCGGGTGCTAGAGGCAGACGATCGAAACAAACCTTTTTGTCCTTGACCTCCTCGTTGCTATTCCCTTTGTTTCTCATACAGCATCACATGGTAAATGGATACCTGTTGTATCTCTATGGAGTCTGTGTTCCCCACCAGGTAATGTCTTTCGGGACACAGGTGTGGGCTAATGTTTTGTCTGTCTCCAGATCATGTCTATTGACAAAAAAGGGACCACCATGACACCAGGAAGACAATTTGCAATCGATACCTTACAAGGGGAGGTTGAGTGAAATGGGAGAAGCATCACAGATTTTGATGAAAAACAATTAAAAAAAAAAATTCAACATGCATACTTAGCCCAAAAGATGCACTATCTGGTGATAAAGTGATAAATAGCTGGTGTAAGATTTCCCAGCCTCTACATAAAACGGCAAGGGAAATGAAAATTTAACATTGTTCCAAAACAGCTTTAGTTTATTTATGGCACATAATTTTAAAATGTTCTACTGATTAAACTAATCAATAATTAAGGTAAAGTGGAGATTATTATACTTTCTTAATTTTTCCTACAAAATAGAAGTAGTTGTATAAAAAAACAATTAGTGATATTATTGTATGTCATAATGCAATAATAGAGGGTATTAAAATAATTTTTATAAATGATAATACTTTTAAGTTTAATTGGTAAAGGTGCGTAATGCTTCTCGAATGTAGAAGACCAAATTAGAGAGGAGACAGGGAAGATAACACTGAATTATAAAGGTTAATGAAAATAAACTGACGTGGCTTACAAAAGTAAAAAGGAGTAAATTGGCAAGATATGATTTTGCTAAGAGGAAAATAACAAAAATGTGGAAGTGCATGGACTGTACCACTAGGTAAATTGACTGAAAGAAACATTCAATACAAAATTAGACCGAGCATGGTAAAATCTACTAAATTTAATACTTAAATTAGAATTATGAGACTAACACAGGTGAAACATTATTTATAATAATGATAGACCATAAATTTAAGTCCTGTGGATCATCACCAAACAATTGAATAAAAAAATAGTTTGCATTAAAGTGAAAAAATAAATACCATGGCTTTTGGGTGTGCTTTTGGTATTACTGTGTTCCTGTTTAACTACTGTTTTAACCAATAGATTTTGTTGGAGGTGAGAATCAGCCACAAGTTGAAAATCCGGGGAACATTTGCCAAATTAATTTAATTCCACATCCAAAATTATACCATGTTGAGGTGTTATGCAGTTATCAGTGGGAGAACTTCACTGAGCAACGCAGTGAGTGAGAGCTCTCTTGTTTGCTTATGGGGTCGTGCCCTGTGTCAAACTGTGGAGCTCTTCAACTCACGCCTTCAGAGAGATTTTCCTATTGTTCCAATACAGTACTTCAATGTGTGTGTTTGTGTTCGTATTTCTCATCTTGTAAGGTCCGTCTTTGTATTGCCTACATTGTGAGGACCCGTTGCATTTGGACCGCTTAAGAAGAAGTGTTGTTTTAGAGTTAGGGTTAAGTGAAGGGTCAGAGTTATGGAATAAAAAAATGAGGGAAATATGAATAGAGGTCGATGCAAAGTCCTTGTGAAGATAGACAGACATTATATGAGTGTGCGTGGTGGCGTGTTAGTATGTGTGTGTATGTGTGAGTGTGTGTGCAGACACTCGCCAACCACCGTTGCAAACCTCCCCCTCCCTTCTTTACCCACTTCCCTTTCTCTTTCACACCCTCTCAGCTGTGCTCACTCACTCATTCTGAGCCGGGCCAAAAAAACAGCATCGCAGATCCTCACTCAGGAGCTGCTGTCCTCAAGTTAACCGGGGCAGCCAGGACTTTGTATCCCAGTTCAGGAAACGTCTTCTCTGGGCCAAGAGTGAGACATGGAGGTGGTTAATCAGGCTGCTTACAGCTTACCACAGTATGGAGTGTCTGGTTTCCTGCATTTACCTCAAGGTAATAGGGATTTTAAAAAGCCCACCTTCTCTTTGTTACAATGCAATGCATGAGATATTTTTACAGATCTTCTTGTTCAGTTCTTTTTAAAGAAATTGTCTAGTGTTTAGAGACATGATGGGGTAATATGTGAAGATGACTTTATTTGTAAACAAGACTATTTAGATCATAGATACCATTTTTGTCCCAGATGTTTCTCCAGCTCCCACATGAATTGACAGGGATTTTTCTGTTAAGTGCTGCTTGCTGCTCAGTGAGTGACTTCCTGTTATGTTGGAGGTATTTGTGATGCACGAACTTCTCAGAAGACTATCATTAGACACATTATTGAATCCCAACTTGCCCCTGCTTGCAGTGATCAAGGCAACTCTTGCAGACATGAGAGACTCGACCCATTGTATTTATCTAATCTCTTACTGTTCAAACATATCCACGCTCAGAGAGAATTATGACACAGATTTTGTCATTTCAACAAGGTGCTTACTGGGTCTGCATTTTATTCTTTGTATTCTACGCCAGCTGCAGCTGCTTCCTCCTCTTGGCAGGCAACACTACCTTAGTCTGGAAGAACTTAGTCTTTCCACAGCATAAAGGGACTTACGTTTGGCTAATATGTAATATTGTAAGTAGAAGCAGTTGTTGAATTAGGACATTGGAACTTTTAAACTAGAAACTACAAAGTATGCAATGTTTGATGTACAAAATTTTAGGTTATAACAATGTCGCTACAGATAAGAAATATAAGCTTCTTTTTTTTAAATTGACTGTTAACAAATATGTCTCTAATTTATTTAACTTTCTTTTACAATTGGTGAGAAGAAAATCGGCATATTTTGAATATGAGTTAGGCCATCTTTTTTTATTTGTAAGGAGTTAAACTGTGATTATATTCAGTTCAAAATGTGTTCTACTTTGCTTGGGTTTTACAAGATTTTCAGCTTAAGACGGAAATGTAAGAGAGGTATTGTAAACAATTACAGCCCAGTAGGATCCTTTGTTGTCTCCCACCTGTTTTGGGCCATTAGTTCAAGTCTAGTCAGCAGCTGTCCACTACTTTAAGCCTGTGGGCCACAACTGGAATGGACAGTTGTTGTTTAAAGACAGACAAGCTCGTATGGCCATTATGACATGACAAGACAGAGATAATTAAACATAATGGCAAGTTATCAGTCAGCAGCTACTGGGTAAGTAGTTGCTCAGAGATCTGCTACACAATCTTTCAGTACATTATTTTTGTGTTGTTCAGCTAAAAGGTTCATGAAAAAGGTAGATTTGTCCTTCCAGTTCAGGGTTCAGCATTTTCCTCAAACACAAGAATTAAAGCACCTGGATGTCTGTCTTGTCCACTACTGATGGTAGGATGGAGCAGGAAAGGGTAAGAAGGCTTGTAGGAGCATTGCTGGTGTTGCCATCATCTGTTTTGCCATAAACCAAGCATAAGCCAAATGTGGAGTTCTCAATTTACAGGTCCACCTACGGTCTATGTTAAACCTTAAAATAATGAGATTTTGTTCATGAACCTGATGAAAACTGTTAAAATGAATTTCTTTTGTAGAATGACTGGGTTTAGCTTTAGAGATGTGGTGAGGTGTTTTAACTTAAAACCATTCCCCCAAAATAAAATAAACAAAAACTATCAGTTTGCGGAATGTTGGGGGGCTCAGCTGACGTAGCATCTGCACCATGCAGAGACGACATGCAGCCATTTTGCTACAAGATAAGAAGTGCATATTTCATTGGAAGGAAAAAAGAAGTTACACTTCGCACACAAGCAATCTGGACATCATTGTATGGTCCTGAATTTTTCTTTACAGTTTTTTACTCATCTTGTTAAGAAAATGAGCATATGTTCGCACTCTCTATTTTAAAAATGTGCTGCATTTTGCCAAGTTTCATGAATGGACACACGCAAAAATTGCTTTAAGTAACTCACTGGATCTTCATAGTCCCAAATATAGTTTATAGAAGACATGCACTTTTATGTCATATCTGTTTACATTTTTAACTTGTCATTACAAAGCACACTTTAAATTTTTCTTACAAAGTCCTAATTTATATCAATCACTTGTTCAAATTTATACTTGAATTTCAGGCTAAACACTCATGCATAAGTAGAATGGAAGAAAGGATATTGCTGTGCAGTGTTTAATTAATATCACTTTTGCGTATGCAAATTAATATATACAATATATAAATGTACAATGTTCAAAAACAAACAGAAGACGTCTGACAGTATTTTAAAAAGAAAGTGGCATTTTCTCCTGTTAGGGTTCAAGAAGTGCCGTTGTGGACTGAAAATGCTAATGTTTCTGTTATACCATTTGAATTCCTTTGTAAATCTGACATTTATTTATTACTGCTTGAAACTTTTTTGTGGCTGTCTGCGAAAACATGTCAAGTAGAAATTGTGGTTGGCTGGTCATTCAGATGACTTTATGAAAGGATTCTTTACAATGTGTGTTGCTGAACTCCTGAGATTTATTTAGCAGAGGATCATAAGTCTAAAATAATCTGTCACCAAAAGACCCTCTAGTCATTTTACTGAGGTGGAAATTTATCCCCACACAATAGACAAAAGTTTGAACCATATGCTATTATGCATTTATTTGCAAGCAGATCTCTCCAAGTCATAGAATATGCTTTTCGATGATTCCCTGTTAAACAAACAGTAATTTCTATGTAGATCTAAATAAGTGACCGCCTCTGATATTTCAGGACAATATTTAGAGTTATGAAAGTTCAGTGTACCAAACAGTAATATATGGGTTTTCATTGCTTTCATCTGAAAATTTGAAGCTTCCTACAAATACAAATGGTTTATTCTCAACCAGCCTTTTAAACCAAGAGACGTGCTTTTACACAAAACTCAAGCATCAACAGGAAACGGTAGCAGGAACAGGAGTGTGCTGTAATGGCAATGGTATAATCCTGTTGCTTGTTCAACGGTTGCATGATTACATGTTGTTTTGTTTTTTCCAGAGGAAATGCTGTCTATCCAAGTAATGGAAGTAATGACTGATTTCCAACATGGTCAAAGAAGCTCACAGGAGCACAAACAGAATGTCTTTGCATGACACCTGAAGGGGTGAACTGAGAAACTTTTAAAACTCAAAGAGTTAGAGGTAATTAGTGAAACAGAGAGAAATAACACATTTCTAATCGAAGGGGAAATAAACTGTGATTTGAACCATCAGAAGCAGCATGAAGCAGTTAAAAACTATAGTGGGTAGTCCAGTTAGAGTTCTTTGACAGACATAAAACTTTCATACATGTTTTTTAAGTCTCTAAAGATAAGGATTAGCAATGAGTGCTATGTTAGTACCAGGCAAGATTTTTTATTCTTACCCTTTTTTTTAACTCTAAAAATCTTATACTATTTTCTTCTATATTAGTACTGCTAAGTAAATGATCATATCTTGGAAGTCATTAAATAAATTAAAGACTTATAAGCCTATTTGAATTGAGTGAATACATGTAACTGCCTTTTCAGAGTTCATGGAGTTCTAAAATAAACTCTACCAGACATATTTTTGATGAAAATGTCAATCCCTGCAGGAAAAAATAACCTCCCTGCAAAATGAATAAGAACAGGACGCAGATGCCAGCTTAGATTGATTTTGTGCCGGCTTATTACAACATGAGACAAACTCATCTGTTTTCTGAATGATTTAACGCATAAAAAATGAAATGTGCAGATAAACTTTTTTTCTTTTTTTGATTCTTAAAAGACAGGCAGATTAGATAAAACCAACTTTAGCTGAGGCTTTAATTTAGACCTATGTTAACGTGCATCAAGGGATTCTGCAATAGATGCAACCTTATGACATATACTTATACACTGAAATAGTGTAATTGGTTCAATGTGGTTGAAAAACAATGTTTCTGCTATATTACAGATTAAGCAGTTGCTATCTTTTTATTTTTTATTTTTTGTGGCATTCACAGATGCACATGCGTCTGTGAATGCAGGAATAAACTGGCATAAAATAACAACACACAGAAGCCTGTCGCCTACTTTATGGACAACTGTCAGCTCAGTATTGATCCAGAAAAGGTCAGCAAATTCTTAACTATCCAAACACTCAGCTACATGCGTTTTAACCACCTGCAGTTAAAGCTCTAGTGAGTAACATTTATAGAACCCTGGACACTGCAGCAGGACTGCAGAGGAACAGACAAGCTTGATTTATCTTTCTTATCTTTCTTATACTGGCACAATGTAATGACAGTTTTAACAAATATGCAAATAACTTTGTTTTTGAACACATATCACTTACTGCAGCTGTACAGTAGGTCCTTAATTACGTATATACCCTTGTGAAACTGAGATTTACACTAACCCTCTGTATTGTACTGGAGGTGAATTTTACCCTTTGTTTGCTGTAAACGCTAGTGTTTCTAAAACTAGTGTTATAAGATAAGTTTGTGCGTGTTTTATGAAAGGTTTTTTGAAATCAGTGGTGATTGTACTGGGCCTGGTCTTATATTACAGATAATGGTATAATAGGTGTAAGTTTATATATGGAACCCTGTATTTAAATCCTATAATTCCCTGTTTGGTTGCAATTTTCCTAGATTTTTCCCATTCATGCATGAAGTGCTTAATGGGTTTACATCAAGTATTTGTGTAAATTAAACCATTAAAAATTGGGGGTAAAAAAGCTGCAGTGCATGGCTGTAATTGTTCCCCAACGTTGTTGAGTTTAACTTTACCATTTTAACATGGCCCCGATCTGTGGAGGAAACTTTGGGTACTTAGTAGTTAGTGACGATTAGGGTATTGCCAAAGAGGTTTTCCAGGCTCCGAAATCTCGAGCACATCGCAATAGATGCATTAAATAAAAAGATGTGAAAAAAATGCACAAAGCCTGCAAACATTTTTTAAAAGTATTTGCTAAAATCATATACTAAATTATGGTTAAAAAATTATTTAAAATGATCAAATACTAGTTTAATCAAAGTATTTATTTACAACTTTTACATCGTATATTATCACAACACACATAATCTCATTTATTTTCAGAAACAACATTTCTTTACTGAAGGGAAATTAATTTAATGTTAAAATCTGCCATAATTTGGAACAAGGGATTTTACACTTCATGTAAACTTCAACTGTATGTGAGGGGGGAAAAAACCACACAAACTGCAAAAACAAATAAGTTACTTGGTGATATTTTTGCTGTGTGACGGCATAGATACGCCACTTTACAGAAAGTGACAAAAAGAAAAAGCGTGAAAACAAATACTAAACTGCTGCAGTGTGTCATTGTTAATAATTAACCTTTAGACTCGAGGTGGGCATGTGGGCAGGACTTTCGGCCCCGGGAAAGCTTGCTGTGGCCCTGGTGACTTGGTCTCATCGACGCAGGCTCGTATTCTCGTTCGATTGAAATCCGCCACCTAGCGGCGCTGATCAGCCAGTGCAATCCGACCCAGAGCAAACCTGCGGCTCTCCGGGGGACAAAGTAACCGTGGAGCGGCGCATCTGCTGCAGGGAAAGCCCGGCTGGAGCCTCTGTTACCCGGTTAGTCCTCGCTTCGCCGTGTTGTCCCGGTGAAACCGAAACACTTGCTGCGCGCCGCTCGCTCGGAGCGACGAGGGAAATGAAATGAAAGTATGGAATCGAGGAAATCAGGAGGAGGTGAGCCTTTTGTTTGTGATTCACAAACTATTCGGTTATGATGTGGGGGAGAGGATTCTTGCGTGCTTAAGCCAGAGCGGATGTCTGCTGGCATCTGCGAGGCTTTAAGACAGGTGAGGCTTCAAACTTCCCTGCAAGATGTAGCCGAATTAATGAATGAGAGTAGAAGATGAAAACCTCTCAGACTTGATTAAAGACCTCCCTCTTGGACACACAGCCATTAGCTAGAGTCGGACTAAACCTATATTATTATCATTAAAGCACAAATAATGGGGAATCACATAGATTGATGTTCAATTCTAAAAATAAATATGTTAATAATCCCTCAATTTGGTCCAAACTTTAGTCAGATTGATAACAAATGCATCACATATTTTAACAACTACACTATAGATCCAATATGCTTTTAATAAACATGTGGATATTCTTTTCCAAACCTTAATAGGTTGTTGTCATTAGTTGTTGTTTTTTATGTTAGCCAATCAGATGTCAGGGGTCATTTTATGAACCACAGTCGTTATTAATTGATTTTAAATGTATGCGTTATATCTATTCAAGTTTTTCTAACTATATAAAAGGCATAAGAAAGTATGATTTGTTTGCATTGTTATATATTGCTATTTGTGTTTGGGATATGTTATAAGCTTATTATGCTTTTCAAAAATGTGAACAAAATTGCTTTATAAGGTTTTACTTTGAAAGTGTCTGGTGTTCACCTCTGTTGTATGTTAAGATCAAACTTTTTTTTTGTTTTTTACTTTATTTGAAACAAATAATAATGATATATATCAAACAAGGAAATTAAATATAAAACTAACATTACAGGTATGCCATTAGGGAGTGTTTTATGGAGAATGTTATATGACACTTCCCTTATATTTACACAGGATCCTCCAAACAGTTTTCCTGTGGATATCCTGTATAAAATGTTACAAATGGATGAGAAACAACAATTTCTCGGAACAACCTGCATATTTTTCTTTTTGCTCTTCCCACTCTCCTGTGAAAGACAGTTTTTTTTTTTCCACAGATGACTCGGCTGAATCAGGGACAGTGAGAGGAACAGACAGGGTATAATTGGTGTTTTAAAGTAACATTAAGGTTTCTGAGTGTACAGCATCAACCACCTAGACCAATTCCTGGAGACTAACTGGAAAATTATATATTGAACAGAACTCACGAGAAGTCGTCCTTCCTTGTTAACCAGCTGATCCACCAGTAGGATCCCATTTTGAATCCCAAGTCTCAAGAAAGAGTGACATGTTTTTAACTAAAATATCTCTTTTGTTCTAAATAAGGTATTTGGAAGGTATTTGTTTAAAATTGAGAATCTAGGCTAAGAGTTTCAACTTAAGATGTGGTCCTTCTTTAAATTTCAACAGTTTCAGTAATTTTAGTAAGAGAAAGCAGGATACAACCTGCCTGGCAAACTTGTTACAAATGCAGGAAAATAGAAACTCTCAAAGCATTGCTTCCTAAATATACTATTTAAATATGATTCATTCATTATAAATTGACTGGACTGTAGATAGAACGAGTTCAAGGCCTTATAATAAACTGTTCAGTTACCCTCTTTTTTATATGTTTATAGTCATTTAAAATGTGTATTGCCTTTTATTTATAAGGTAAACAATTAAACCAAAGTTATTTGTTATGATTTATGCATTCTTTACTATTATTTGAATCATTTATGGTTGGACGTATCCATTCATTCACTTTTTTTGTTATTTCTTTATCTAGAAAATTACTTTGTAGTCACTTTATTTTTTGCTTGTAGTTTTTTCATACTGCATACAAACAGGTTCTGAGGAAAAGTTTTTTAATATTGCTCTCATTTAAAATAATAGTATATAGTATGCTATAACTGTTTGAAACTCAAGTCTCAGAAGCCAGAATCCAGATTAATGCATCTCTAACTAAAATGGCTTATATTACAAAGTACGACTGTTCTGATATCTAAACAAATTTCAGGATTTTAAAGCAGAACTGACCTAGAAATTTGCCAGAGACTTTCTTTAGACATTGTATTGAAGTCACTATGTAACCTATCAGTGTTACAGATGATGCAGATTTACAACTTGTCACCATGGAAGATTTCAGTGGGACCAATAAGTCACAAAGTTTCACCATTCTGTTTTGCAAAGGTTTCAACAAATCTAATCATTCAAATATGAACATTAATCAAGAATATCTAACTAATAACTGTATAAAAGTGCATTTTATTCTGTAGGGAACAACACATTTTACTTGCCAGAAGATGTAAACCAAAATTTTCTATAATACACCATGCAGTCAGTCCAGACAGTTTTTAACTTGATAAATAATAAAGTCTAAAGTTCAGGTTCATCTGGACTATTTTCTAAACTGGAGGTAATTTTAGGTATCCTATTCTGAAAGAGCCTACAATCGGTTTGTGAATCGAGTTGTGCAGATGTTGAAAATGTGGCTCTCGTAACTGTTAATGAGATCTCATCACGGCTGACAGTGAGCGTAAATTTCACTGTCAACGTTAACCTCTAAAGTTAGTCTGACTCTCCGACCACCCCAGTATCTGTGAACTCCCAAGCCAATCTGTCATAACAAGCTGTTGTTTTGGTCTGATCAAATTAGCAGTTTAATTCACAAACACAAATGTGAATAGCTTATCAGGTTTTAATTACTTGCACACAAAAAATAAAGAGAGTTCAGAAGCTATGTTGTGTTAGAAGACAAGAACGGACACCCCTACCTTGCATGTCATGTTGTGTTCGTGTCTATAAATAGTGTTTGTTTGGCATAGGCACACCTCATCCTGGAATGCAATCAATGTAACAGAATCCATCACAGTCAATGTCATTATCAATCTAGCTGGTAGAGGCACAGATTTTGTTTTATTAGCTTATCTTATCCATTATTTACCAAGTTCGTCTCAGGTAAAAGGTCAGATGTCCTTTGTTTTTTCTTCACCTTTAAAAGTCGATCAATCAGACTGGATATTTGGCTGTTTTCTCTGGAACTATTTTTGATATATTAAAATGCAAAACCCATCTGACATACTTGAATGGGATGGTTTCCTGCTTTTCCCCATTTGTAAGAGTGGTTAAGAGAAATGGACGTCCGTATCACATCCTATTTGTTCTTTATGGATACCAGAAGTAATTGAATAATAGTTCAAGGTTTCATTAGAAGTGTTAGAAGTTGGGGATGTTTGCTTTGCTCTATAATTTCATCTTGCAAAAGGAAATAAAAAAATCAACAATGATAGAGACACCTGCTATTTCAGTAATATGCATGATTTAGTATCTTTCTTTTCGTTGTGTTTGTGCAGGAGGAGATAGAGAGCGGATGACAACCAACCATGAGACTTACCTACTTATGGCCAGCACCCAGAATGACATGGAGGATTGGGTGAAGACGATCCGAAGGGTCATCTGGGCTCCTTTTGGTGGAGGTGCGCATAAATCCTTTGTTTTCTAAACTCTAGTTTTACTAGAACCCGGGTTATAACATAAGTTTGTGCATGTTTTAATTTTAATATGCATAAAAAGGGGAAACCTTTTCTGAAATTTGTTGTGATTGTACTGGGCCCTGGCTTATATTGGAGCATTATGTTTGTAAGAAAAAAAGAAGTGATATTTAAAGCACAGAAATGTAAAGAAACACGTACTATATACACCTTATTAGATAAGGAATCCTGAATTTAAATCATGCAAATCAATGTCTGCATTCCCCTTGTTATTTCCCCTTGTTCTTCCCAGGCATGCATAAGTTCTCTCCAGGTAATTCACATTTTCCTGCCCTGGGCCAAAACATTAATGCCATTGATGGATGGATAGCTATGTAGGTGTTTTGTCCATCTTGCGAACTGTATAATTAATTCAAAAGTTTAAAAAAATGGGTTTGCATCAACTATTTTTGTAAAATAAACCAATAAATCTGAAAAAATGGTGCAGTGCATGGATGTAATTGTTCCTTGACTTTGTTGAAATAATTCTGCTGATTATAGAGTTCCCCGCTGTGCCGCCATGGCTTGTTATTGACTGTCCTGGCAGACATTGGCCTAGATTACGCATTAGCGGGCCACAAGTGCAGCGTTTGTAACCAGACAGGCGGTCCAGGCAACCGTCATTGGCAAACCGAATGGATGAGGCGGAGCTTCCCCCTCTGTTTTCAGTGCAGGGAGTTTGATGTCTATTGCAGTTGACTGCTCTTCAAAAGGATGAGCCATTTGTCAAAGATGCCACAGGAAAGGTGGCTCCATGTTTGAGCTTAGCCGGGCTCCGACTCACACTGGCACACACCCAAATGCTCGCACGCCTTTAGTCGTTTTGCAGCAGCAGCAGTTAACAACTGAACCCTGATAGGCTGATTAAGACGGTTAAAGCTTGATGAAAATGTCCAAGGAGTGCCAGAACAATGGTTAAAGAGAGCAAGACTAAAAAACCTCCTGTTTGCTGGACAAATACTTTAAGTGCCGATCAACAGTGAGAAGACAGGAGATGTGACTGGAAAAAATGTGCAGCTGCGGATTGTCGATCTGGATGCTTGGAGATGTGTTTAATGGTAACTACCTAAGTGTTATTTGCAGTTGGAGGTATTTATAGAGTGTTTTATCGGGTGATATGAATTATTTTTCACCCTTAAGAGAGTTTTACAAAATTAGGTTTTTTTCTGAGGCAACATTTTAACTGTGGGAGAGAGAGAAAGCCTTATTATTGTGTTTGTGTGCATGTTTTTTGTGTTTTTTGTTTTTTTTGTCTTATTTCTCTTTGCATTTGTTCTCTGTTGGCTGCAAAACAGATTAAGTCTGGTTCCCCTTTGGGAACCACAGAGTTTATCTTCATCTTTGCAATGAACTATTTAAATAAAAATGTATGTTGATGAATGTTCAGAATTTAAAGAGGAAAAAAAAGAAACCTTTAATACTTTTCTTTGTAACATGCACCACTTAAACAGGGCTCAGCTAGGAATTTATCACTAACCGGTTAACATTTTGTCCCTCCCTGTATTTTCCTGAGCTGTAGCTGTTAAAGAAACTGTGAAGTAAGTACTTAAGTCAGGGAATTAGTTACAGTTTTACTTTAGTTGTGCTGCTATGTTATGAATTGACCCCCAGGGTATATTGATCTGAGATATTTACCTTTTCTATTATTGGGATGAGTCATCTTTTCCAGGAAAACAAAATAATTATTAAATTCTTACTTTTAAGTAAGAATTTAATAAAGATATATTTGGAATAAGACTTTAGTTATGTTAGCTCCTATTTATATCTGTGAAAGATGGATTGAAATGAACAGATACAGTTTTGATTTCATCATGCAAAACAAACGCAGCTACAGCAAAAGTTTTGCTTATTATTGGTGTTTATGCCTCAGTGTGACTGGCGGGGCCTGAAACTGTTGAGGGAATCCCTTGAGGGCTTGCAAGCGGTTTAGAGTTGTCACTCCTGTGTGCTGAGGGTCTGTTTTGTTAGTACAACTTGTTTTTTGCAGCAAACATGCTGCAAAAAAAACACTGAGAAGTATAGGCTGTTCAGCACACACTGTTACATGTGACCCAGGAAAAACATTCCTTCACCCATGACTGGAACGTCTGGAGGGATGACCTCTTTGTAATTCACCTTCTCTCGTTTCGATCTTTGTGTGGTTGTCGACACGCGAGGACCCATGATTTATGTTCAGCGTGGAAGTAGAAACTCAACTTAAAGGAATTCTTCTATTTTTTTCCAGGATACTGGCCATTTTCCAGTAAAAAAAAGTGAAATCTGTTTTATTGTGTGATAGAAGACAGGAAATTGATGCATTCTTTGTATTCCAGTCCTGCTTTTCTTTTCTTTCATAACTTTAGAGATAGACTTTTTTTTTTTCTTTTTTTGAAAATGCAAGTGTGCATGCGCTTGAAATTCTGCACCTCTGGTGTGCTGTCTTTCCGTAGATTTTTTAAAAGACACTGCTTCAAGAAACTGACTGGATCTTTTGTTTTAAAGAGAGGTGAGTTTGACAAAATACATAATTTTGTTAGAGAAAAAGATCACTATGCATCTTACTCAGAGGAGCCAGTAGGAATCAACAGAGATGAATATCTTTGTGTCAAATGTGTCTATAGTAGGTTCTTTCCCTACTAGATCTTGTCTAAGTTTGTCAATGTTCCTCGTACTCACCAAATCTACATGTCTGAATGATTGTGAGTAGCATCTGTCTGGATCTGGAGAGTAGAAAAACATGCAAATCCAAATCTCTTAAGTAAGGCAACCTAAATCTCTTCTTGTGCTGCGTTTGCTTTAGACGGCTGCAGTGGTAGTCTGCCTCGGACAAAGGGGGTAATTGAGCTGGTTAATCTCTGCAGGTATACCACATATTTTTTGTTTTAAGTTTACATTTGCAAGATTTTTAGTGACCAGGAACACCAGTGCCAAGTCAAGTGTGTGTGGATAACAAATGCCATGCAATCAAAGACTAAAACTTGTGACGCTGAGAGGTAAAATGTAAACATCTTGTAATAAATCTCTGTTCTCCAAGATAAGTGGAGAAAGAAGCAAAAAGAAAAGACCTGGGGGGTTTTTTGGGGGTTTTTTTTGTAGGCGTGATCAAACGTCTGGCATTAATATGGCTGGATATTTCATACCTCTTCTTGTCAGAATTTGTACAACGCAGTTTAGTTTGGGAGGAGTGAAAGTAAAGACTTCAAATCTCTCAACTCTTTCACTATATTTCTATGAATAATACCGTAGTGAGAAACATCTCTTAAGTAGGTATAAATACAAGAAAATAATTTCCCAAAACATTAAGTTCTGTAAGATATTCAAAGTATTTATGATGTTTTTGATTAATTTCCCATCCTAGATAGAGGGGGTTTTGGGATACAAAGTGTGGAATACAAAGTGTTGTGCGAGATGTTACTTTTCCGAAGATGCCACTTCCCTTTCTTTTTTTTGTCCATCTTTAAATTAAATTTCAATGTTCTATGATTACATCTAATTGGTCAGTTAATCATAAGCTGAATTAATCGGACATTAGGGCATGTCATCAGTGTCATATTGAGTTTCAAACATTCAGCATGCTGATGTGGGTGAAACTCTTGCAAGGGATTAAGTTAGAGGATATTTGAGTCTTTGCTGTATTTTATCCTGTTTGTTCTCCTAGCACATGCATTGGTTTGCTTTTGACACCAAGATGCTCTGACAGACTGTTACTTTGTATCTATAAACTACTTATGTCTGAATGATCTGTGCTTATTCTTTTGTATGTTTGTCTGAGTTGCTCTGAGATTTTCAAGCAGCCTTTCCTGGATGTACCTTGCGAATTACACACTGATAAACAACTCATGGGCAGAGATCAATATTAGACACAATTTCATAATGTTTTTTGATATTGAGAAAACATCTATCACCCCTACATCTTCTCTGAATGCTTTTTCACATGCTTCAGGGATCTTCGGCCAGAAACTGGAGGAGACAGTGCGGTATGAGCGCCGGTTTGGGAACAAGCTTGCCCCGATGCTGGTTGAGCAGTGTGTGGACTTCATTCGGCAGTGGGGCCTTCAAGAAGAGGGTCTGTTCAGACTACCAGGACAGGCCAATCTGGTCAAAGAGCTGCAAGAGGCCTTCGACTGCGGGGAGAAGCCCTCGTTTGATTGGTAAGAGGAAAACATGAATGTAAGAGGTATGTTCAACTTGCGTAGGCACATTGTTTTTATTCCTAGTTTGAACACAGAATTCAAATTCAGAAATACTTCTTTGTTATTCCTAAAAGAAAATTGGATGAAAAGAATATTAGAAATAAGCATTGACATTAACTACATACCTACACAATCTAACATGAAGTCACTTCCGTGTAAAATGCAGATTTCCATTTTCCTTTATTGCCTCCCAGTGGATATAACTCCATCCATCTCTTTCCTGATTAGCCTCCATAACCCCCTGCTGGCACCACCACCTGTCGCCATTTGGATCATAATCATCTCTAATCCTAAATGCTTTTCTTTTGGAAAATCATCTAAGCACGCAATTGCTGGCTTTGTTTCTCTTTTCGGATTATTTTTACTTTTCTATTTCTTCTCTGGTAAAACAGATATTGCATGTGCTCCATAGTGTTGCTTTGGTTTTGAATCAAACCTAACATATTGCATGTTAAAGCAAAGACGTATGTTTTTTTGTTGTTGTGTGTTTTACCAATACAAGGGTATCTCATTAGAACACATTTAAGTGTTTTTTTATGCTTTTGTGCATACTGAAGGAGGACCAGCTCAAGACCTGTTGGATCCCTTGAAATTCTGGGTTTTTAATAAACAGCAAATACATTTTAATTACCTAATTATTGGTTTGTACTGTCTTGATGGGTATTTGATGCTTGTATTAAACAGAAACAAGTTAATGTGGCGATTCTTGAGGAGTACTGGTCTGCAGCTTTAAAAACCTCTTACAAAGCTGATTACTTCTGTTTGAAACCAAGATGCCATATAAGAGTCATTGTAATCAAAATCTTATCACAAGCTTACCTGTTATCACCTGCTTATATGTCTTCAGTAACACAGATGTGCATACAGTTGCATCTTTGCTGAAGCTGTATCTCCGAGAACTACCCGAGCCTGTCATCCCCTTCCAGAAATATGAGGAGTTTCTGGCCAGCGCCAAACTGCTCGGCAAAGATGATGAAATGGTAGGAAATGGGAAATTATGCCTCTTTTTTTTTTATCGTTGTGCATAAATCACAGATTTAATCCCTGTGTCCAAACATAAGACAGGCTGAGTTGGTAGAAACTTAGCTCTCAAAATCTTCACTTTAGTCTTAAACTGTTTCCAGCACACTGCTGTCCCTCACACAATAACTATGTTGGGCTTTATAACAAAAAAGAAAATAACTTGGATCATAACACACAGTTTTTTTGGCAATCAATATTTCAGTCCTGCACAGCTTATATTTTTTTATTTCATTTTGCTTGCCTTCTTCAGGCTTTAAAGTTTGGAAGTAATAAACTGGGGGAGGCACATTGTTTGCTTCAATAGTTTTCACGCCCCTTGAACATTTTCACATTTTGTCTTGTCACAAACACAACCTTTACTGTATTTTATTAGGATTATATGAGGGACATTACCAAAATTGTTCAACATTCTAAAGTGCAAGAGACATCCTGGTTTTCTAAATTTCCTACAAATAAATGCTGAGTGTGGATTTGTATACAATTGCCCGTAAGTCAAAGCTATACCGAACCACAGTTTGCGATATGCTGAAAGTTCTCTTCAGAAGTTTATTGCTTGGGATATTGTTAAATATTATACTTCTGGCCTATAAATCACCCTAATTTTATTTTTTGACTGAAATATTGTGTTTTGTGTTTGGTAAATTCAGTCTTATAAGTCAAAATATTGAGATGTATTTAGCAAAATTAAACAAAGTTGTAGGCTGTTCACTAATTTGTTAACTTCTAAATGCCTTTTTGTTTGTTTGTGTGAGGGAGTGTGGTGGTATCAGATTATTGAGTAAATACAAAAGCACTTTTAAGATATTTTTTCTTTTCCTTGTTTTTTTTTCACTCCAGTTTATGGTTGTAATGTAACACATTTTGAAAAGGTTCAGGGATTAGGAGTATATTTCCTAATCCCTGTAGTTGTGTTTCTTTTGAATCAAAGTGTAATTATGAGCACTAATAATCCAATCCAAAATTAAACACCCTAATGAAAGTAATATACATATTTGACAAGATGTTTTGATGTAATGACTACCTGTTTTTGTTTAGGATGTTTATTTTTTTGCAAATACAGAAATAATATCAAAAGTTTGTACTGTGACTAAAACAGATGTTTTGACCCATCCAAGAATTAGTGACTTACAAATGATATTTCATATCAAGTTTTATATCTTCTTATTGTTTTATCTCTTTTTTCAGTGTAAAATTTTGAAAATGATAAGATTCTATGAGCTAAAAAGCATTTCTAACCAGCAGGGTTTGAAGAAACTGAAAAGGCTCGTGGAGAGTTTACCTCCAGTAAACTTTAACCTCCTCATGTACATCTGCAGGTAGGTGTTACGATTCCTGAAATTCAAGCCTTTCGAAGTGGTTATTAGGTGTATGTTTGTGAATATTTTCCTAATTTCTTCATAGATTTCTTGATGAGGTTCAATCGTATTCAGGAGTGAATAAAATGAGCGTCCAGAATTTGGCAACCGTCTTTGGGCCAAATATCTTAAGACCAAAGATTGAGGATCCGGTTACAATCATGGAAGGTTGGTGTTTAGGTGTAAAGGTGTTTCCTTTAGCTTAGGTATGATAACGATTCATGATCTCTGATTTCTTTTCTCCCAGGAACTGTCCTGGTCCAGCAACTCATGGCAGTTTTGATTGGACATCATGATGTGCTGTTCCCCCGAGATGAAGACGAGCCGACGGCACAAGAACTGGCGAACAATAACAACATAGAACCGCTGAAGGGACAAGTCACCACAACTACCTCAGCCGTCAGCGCAGTGTCTCAGGAAGCGGAGAACAACAACACGCAGCTGCTGCGGCAGTGTGTTTGGGAGGCAAGCGAGTCCCAGTCGCAGCGCCAGCAAGTAGACAACACCGGCTCCCCTCGACCGGCGAGCCCGAGGAATGTCATCACAGGGAGCTTTGAAACGACACGTAGTCCTCCAATGATGGTGAAGAAGAACCCAGCGTTCAGCAAAGGAAGTGGAATCGTTACTAATGGTTCTTTCAGCTCCTCGCCCCCATCGGATTTCGATAAGACCCAGAATCTGAGCCGAGGCGGGAGTTTGCCCATGCGTCGAAGTGGGGCCCTGAAAGGCCCGGGAACAAAAATGGGCACAAGCGGGGTGACGAGTGGCGGAAGCCCTGCAGCGAACGGGACGGGTGGTTTTCGGCTGGGTGTTTCAGTTTCTGACAAGATCACGGGAGGCCAAAACAGCAGCAATGGTCTTTGGGTACAAAACAATTCTGTGGCACTTCGGGAGACCAAGACACGTGAAAGCTCCAACAATGGGGATCAAACAACAAATCAGAACCGCCTGTCCACGTACGACAATGTCCAGTTGAACCATCAGAACCTGCAGAACCAGATCACTAGCATTTGTCTGAACACCAGTAGTGAGGACAAGCAGAGTGTGGACAGCGCCACCTGGTCCACCTCCTCTTGTGAAATCTCCCTCCCTGACAACTCCACCTCCTGCCGCTCATCCACTACCACCTGCCCAGAACAGGACTTTTACAGGGGACAGTACGAAGACCTGGACGGACCTGTTCAGGACAGTGAACCTCCGCAGACAGGGGGAGGTGGTAGGAACAGCAGCAGGGAAGGGAGTGGAGATGGAGGCAGCAGTCGTGGCACCAGCAGTAGTGATACCAGTGAAGGTTTCACTCCAGGGAATGGACCCGGGAACCATAGCGCTCTCCACAGTCTGGTGGTCAGCCTGAAACAGGAGATGCACAAGCAGAAGACGGAGTACGAGGCCAGGATAAAAAGGTGAAGATGCTGATTTTACCCAGTTTATTATTAGTTTTGCTAAAATCTGATTCTTCTGCAGATCTCAAAAGTTTTCATACTGTTCTTAAAATGCTTTTTGTGTGATTTTAAAAAGATTACGCAATGATGGATGTTTAAAAGGATATTATACCCTTAGTGTGCCAAACATGCTGCTCAGTCAAGTGAAAGACGGTTTTCAATTCCTCCACAAGTCAACATAATCTTAAATTAATACTTACTATTACTTACTATTCAATTTTATTATTAAGACTTTGAAAAGAGGACCCACTCTTAAAATTTATCATAAAATAACAAAATACATGTAATTTTATTTTACAGTCTTTCTCATGTTTACTACATATAAACATTGGCTTAACATTGAAATAAGTGGCTACAATGAAATACCTACCACATACCCTGCCCATGAGCAGGTTATGTTATAACACACAGAGGGCCTAGTTGTATATATACTACATAAATACTATTTCTATTTACATAATCTTTAATATTTTCCATTTTTATAATACAAACTTTGTTTAATTCTGTTTATTCATTTGAAGCAAATTTACAACATGTCGCTTCAAGGCAAAAATCTTTTTCAGTCCAGTCACACATAGATCTCAATTATTCCTTAATATCAAACAGTGTATACCAACTGGTTTATTGTCCAAATCCATTTAAAAAGTTTCAAGTCTAAGGAAATCCAGCAGATTGCATCGAGTCATTGACGTGTAGGATTCTCTCCTCCTGGAACAGCATGCAGTGACTGAAGACGTTAGCTTGTGTTGTTGACTTTACAACAATCTGTCATACTGTGCATACAGATGGACACTATTTGGAGCTCTATGCTTTGGTGCCAACTCAGTCTCTTTTAATTTTTGGTGATCAATAACCACATAGTAATGATTGTAGTTACCTTTTTTGGTAATTTTAAACCAAAAACTCATTTGTGTTTTAATAATGGCTCAGATTTTAACTCAATAAATTTAGATAATTAGATATAATAAAGCATCTGATCACACTGTGGAACGTAAAAGCATTTGCCATCAATTGTGAATTTTCCTGTACTCACATTTGAATATTTGTTAGTAATTTGTTTAGTTATTGTTTTACTTCCTACTCACTATTCCTTGTGAATCATTCAAGCCATATAAAAAACAGAATACAGGCTATGGATACACTTTTTAGAAACCCTGCATATCTAAGGTTATGAACCCACCATATGTAGGTTTTGCACCTATAAATTTACTACTTTTGAAAAAACAATACTACTGATAATCTTTTAAGTTTCTTATAAACGATGGATATCCTGGATAATTGAAATAATTAATTTTATAAAGAAAAATACAATATTTGACAATAGATTGGACTAAAAGCTCAATTTTAAATCCTCCATATTTTCTTTTGCAGCTTGGAGCAGCGCAACCTGGACCTGGAAACAGAGATGGTGGGCCTGCACGAGGAGCTGGACCAAGAGAGGAAGAAGTACACCATGGTGGAAATCAAGCTGCGCAACGCTGAGCGGGCCAAGGATGATGCTGAGCGTCGAAATCAGATGCTGCAGAAAGAGATGGAGCAGTTCTTTTCCACGTTCAGTGACCTCACGGCAACTGGCAACAGCACGTCCACTGAGCCACACCGACCAGACCGAAACAATGCCATCTGGATACAGTGAAAGGAAGGCTGTGAATACAGAGCGTCATTTATTTTGACTGACCCAAATGCCGGTGGGACCTGAAACGGGATAAAGATGCTGAGTATTCAGTAAATTTGGGCTTGTTTTTACTTTTTTTTGTATTGCTTAGATGAACATATAGGGCTAAAAAGGAATACCAGTATAAATACAGATATCACCCGGAGTGATGTCAGGCTTTCGATTGATCTGTAAATAGCTTTATTTAAACACCTCATGAACGCTCAGAAACTGCTGTGGTGCTCAATCACATTGGAAAGTGTAATAAAGAAGAGCTTCATCAGTTGTGATAGTAATGGTACGTCGTCTGTTGACTGTCCAGCTTGAATATATGCAACGGAAGGTGAAACGGGGAAAAAAATATCAAACCGCAGGACCTCAACCACGGACCTAAAAAAACATGTTTAACTCCTCACAAATTCTGTTAATTTCTTATTGCCGTAAACAACATGTTAGCGTGATTCTGTATGGGCCCATGTACATATGGGGAAATAATGCCGACTGTAGTCACCTGTTTGTAAAAAGAAATGAATACAAATACAAAAATATTAGTTATATTTAAGCAAAGTAACCATGGTGATGTATTTGATACTTGGATTGTTGTTTTGTCCTTGCACTTGTATGTGTGTCCAGCCTCGACCAGTTGGTACTGAATCCATAACTGGTGAGTGGATTGTATATTTGCTTGTACTTCTTCACAGTTACATTTACTTATGACCAAAAAAAGAACCGCTTCTTAAAATATTTTATAATGTAGAAGGCGCTAGTTAGTCTACACTGTGGTTTTGATTGGTGTTTGGATTGCATGGTATTGGCTCAAATGGACGTCTCGTAGCTTCGAAATTGCAATATAAGCCTGGAGCAATCAGTCATTTGTAACGTATTTACATACACTCATTATTGACCAAGCATGTCATGTTCTATTTGGGCTTTGCTGATGGACTTTGAAGAAACCGTTTTTTTTTTGTGTGTTTTTTTTGCTTTGTTGTTCTTTTCTATTTGTAATGATTGTCCAACAAACACCTTCAGTGAATTTTAAGACCATGAAATTGTTGCTCAAAGTTGCATTTGTTGTGTGTTCTCACAAATCCACACTGGGTCAAAAATAAGCATCCATGGTCAACCATAAACTTACATTCCGATGAAAAAACTGCAACCCAACCACCTGCTCTTTGTAACCATCTACAAATTACTATCATTCTGGTGAATTTAAACTGCTTGTTTTTGTTTTGTTCTTAATCAATCTTTTTACTTTTATTTTTTAAGAAATAACAGTAGCAGTATTAACTGGCATAATGTTGTCACTGCCATACTTGACCTTTCTATAGTTTGAATTTAGCCGCTCCCAACAGTCAAACAGTTAAGCCTTAGACTTGTCACTTGTCTTCTACCATCTTTCTTTAAGTTAAGCCTTTATGGTTACCATACTAGTCCCATTTGATCACATTAGGATAGTTTGAGTCAAATTGTTAAAGCTCAATTGGCATGACTTCCAATCCAAAGCTCATGGGTTCAAATCCAGCCCAGGGCAAAAATACACCACAGCATCCAGTGTGGGTCCTTAGGCAAGATTCTTTGCGCTACTGCCTACCTAGCGCCTGCAAAATGGCTGCCCCGGTGTGGTTTACACCAAAAAAACAATTTCCTACAGGATCAATAAAGTATACATTATTATTATTATTATTATTATTACTCCTGGTCCGGAAATGCAATTATTAGGCTGAACAACTACTAAGCTGCCTGAATGGCAAAGCCTCCAAAGTTCAACCACTTAAAAGATTTGTGGATTTTGATTTAAAGTCAAACCAACCAATCGAAATAAACCTTTTCACGCACTATTTTTGATGAGACGGTTGGTCAAATACCTACTAGGATTTACTTCAAACACAACTTCAATCTGTATAAGATTTTTGTACCATGCTTAAAAGCCTTTTTTGTGCCGGGAAACCCACGTTTAAATCAGCTGTAACAATCATGCAAAAAGAGCTGCTTCAATATCTACTATATACTAGCCAGTAAACCATAAAACTCACAAAACTTGATAATCAACATTTTACTCAACAGAAATGAATTTTGTAGTAATATTTTGAAGCCTCCATGTCTAATTTTAGCATATTATGGAGGAAATCTTCAATAAATGAAAAATTGTTCATGTGGTTATAAAGTTTGCTGGATAACCATTCCAATTTGGATGATCAGACTGTTTAAAAATGTGATTCGAGGCCCAAACTTAATATAAGATGCATGCCTGTAATGAGTGTAAACATGTGGGTCGTGCTGTGTAAAGTTAGGAACAACAAATGTTTCCCAGTGAACAGAATCTGAGAAAAAAATACACCTTTTCACTTTAAGACGTACAGTATGTATGCAATGCTGTTTGTAGCAAATGCAGGTGAGAATCTGAATTTTAATTTAAGGTCTGATTAAATGAGATGCTAATTGTAGAAGATGACTGTGTGTAAATTAGATACGCATCAGATCTTTCTTTATTCTTACCCACACGAGTTCAAAAGTTGCAGCTGGGTTAAATACCCACACAGCTGTGAAGAAATCTGACTGGAGCAAAAATACAGCCTATGTGTAAGATTGAAAGGCAGATTATGAGTGTTTGAAGGTGCATGAGTGCACAAGGCTTTGTGTACAAGAATCGAATGTGAATTTTTTAACTTTTCTATTCATTAAGTGTATTTATGTAGCTTCAAAACCAAATGTCTACACACAGTGTTGATTTGTTAATGGGTACAAGTTTGGTCCACTGTGGGGCGAACACTCTTAATACTTCCCCGCCAGAGATAAACCCCGTTATTAACCTGCTGCTGGTCATTGCAGGACATCTGGAAACTGCACAAAAAAAAAAGGACGTGCCTAGACAGCCAAAGAAAGGAGGTTACTCTCCGCTCCTCATATTGCACCCTTCACCGGGAAATAATAGAGGCTTTTGCTGAGATGACGGCGTCACCTCATTCTGCAGTTTCCACTGAAAGACACACGACGAGCGAACTTTAGGAGATGGGGAACACAGATATTAACGCTAGATGTGACACTTTATGTTCAAAAGACCCTTCAGAAGACATGGCAGTACAAATAAACATGCATTTCCTGTGAGTCTTTGTTTTTCTTGTGTGTCAGCATTTAACACATCATAAATCTGTGAAATTACAGTGTAGCCTACAATTTACGAACTGTCGGATTACTCTTATAAATATTTTGATTTTAAAAGATTCACATATGATTTGCTAAAGCACAGACTTCTGCCATTGCATATTTTTACAGTGTCAGAGTAGTAAAGATGCAGACTAAAACTTGTAAAAGGAAAATTTCTGTTCTTCTTACTCTGACCAGAAGGTTAGTTGGTGGTGCCCGGATTTATTAGTTATGGTAAATTTTTCTTTTTCAGCTGATTTTTCTTATGATGGTTCTACATTATAGACAAAAATTTAAATAGTTTCTTGTTAGATTTTTACATAAAAGATTAAGCATATTAAAAAACATCTATGTAAATTTTATGTAAGTAAAGTAGGATTTTATAATAATCTATTACCCATATAGCCTTATTCCATGAAATATTAATCCGAATTAATTTAATTTGTTATGTATGCACTTTTTCTGAAACAATAAGGATTATTTTGGCGATTGCAGTATACACCAAAATATATTAAAAAAAGACTTTTGCCGAATGAATAAAGCATTATAAAAGTTGCTAGGATGCTTTTAATGAGACTTTGCTGCGGTTTCCTGTGGTCCTAGGATGTAAACCCGTCTTTTAACTTCCTCGAGGCTGCAACCAAAATCTGCTTCTTTCACTCTTTTGTAACCTTACTTTAAACTTCTGTAGATCCTATGTATGACTTCAGGCTCTAAAATATGAGAGTTTTTGTAGATTTTCATGGATATATAGTTGAAACCAAATATTAAGAGAAACAGTCTTGAAAGATCAACTTTATTTTTTTTACATTAGATTAAATTAAAATTAACATTTACTATAATTACCTTTTAAAGATATGCCTCATTTCTAGGTATTGTTCCACAAGCTTATCACAAAAGTTTTCGGTCAGAGGACCTGTGTTCAGGCAACCAATAACTTATTCAGACCAGGTGATGCTTAAACCCCTCTTAAACTTGATCCTTAAGTTTTCTTATACTATGTTCTTTGGATTGACAACATTTAAGAACCTGAAAGGAGGTTTAGACTGTGAGGGCCTAAAGTGAATGTGGCACTTACAGATGTGTTAGGAGTCTGCAGCAGCATGCTATTGTAAATTATCACAACTGAGTTAGGTTCACACTCGCTCGCACACTTAAACACTGACCACAAATTTAAAATACGACTAGGATCACACCTCTGTGATGGGCAACACGAAATATGGACTTTTTTTTGCCTTTGCGCCACCTTATAGCTAACTTTGTGGTTTCCGTACGGCCATTTTTCTATTTAGAGTCTGAGCTGTGCCAAAGTTTTTAGTTCCTGGGTGATCTTGTAAGATATTACATTCATATTTTCACAAAATGTTCTTCTCTCACAATGCCAATTATTTTGGGAAGAGTGCTACTCCTTCCTAGATGACATGTATAAAGCAATGATGCTACCATCCCTGTACTTTAAAGTTTGTTATTTAAACTTTGGCTTCTTCCTCTCTGTGTGGCTTTTCAGGCCATTTTAGTAGAGGTTTGTTTTTTTCTGTTGATGTTCACATATATGCTTATCAGAGATAAGAAAAGTAAACAGATATTTTTTTCATTTTCCTTTGCTATGTGTGTCAAATCAATAATAACATGATAAAGGCTTTCCTCAAACAAACAATATCATACCAACAAACTAGTCTATGTTTCATACGAAAATGTACAATAAAAGAAAAACGTTTAGCCATAGTCCAAGATCAAAGGTTTTATTCATTTTCAATCACATACATATACTATTTGTACATACACAGTTCCTTTAAAATGTCGTGTTTACAGTAACAGCTTTCAATGTTTTTTGACTCGTTTTTTTGTTTGTTTTGTTTTGTTTTCGTTTGCGATAGTTTAGAGTTTTACTCGAAACGCTATAGTCAGAAGCTTTTAAATCAGCGTGAAACAAATACAATTTATTTTTATTTTCAACCTGACAATGTCAAAAAAAAAAAACTGCTTAATTTAAAGCAGCACGGAGCAAAAGAATCAAGAGAGAAGGAATCGGAAAAGAAACTAAGAAAAACATCACCTGATTCAGATGAGCTTTCAAGGGTTTCATTGTTGGAGACCGTTCGCCTGTCCCTCACAGTAGCTTGCCTCCCTGTTTGAGTGCAATAAAGACGTTTATTGCGATTTTGCAGTCTTATTATTTACAGTTGAAGTTGTGAGAAACAAAACAAAACAAAAAAATCTATGGGCTTGGGGTTCACAACTAAAAGACGTATCCTAAGCTGTGTCATGTACTTTTTTTTTATTTTTATTTTTTTATTTGCAATGTTAATATGGCTAAATGTTATTGCCAGGCAACCTCTGATTACAGATAAAATTTCTGAAAGACATACATTTTGCTATTTTTTGAACACATAAGAAATCACTTTGAGACATTTCCCCTAAAATCTGGATCAGGATTGACAGTAAAGTTTTTGATTCCAGTGGTTAATGTGACTGAACACCAATAAACACACAAACAACTTCCAAACAACTTCTGTAACATTCTTAGATGCAATCACACAATTAGGTGTGGGATTAGGTCACATCTTAAAGTTATCTGATATTGTTTGCGGGTCTCATTTAAAGATATTGAAATGTGTGGATGTGAAATCCTTTGTTACTACATTCAGCGCTGAAAAACCAGCATACTGTGTGTCAGAACCTTCTTCTTCAGGCGCATTAACCAGGACCAAAAGCACCTTTAAATTACAAGAGAAATGTCCAGAGGGATGTTGAATAGAAAGATCAGCAGTTCACATTCAGAAATCAAATACATTAAGATGCATCAACATTTATTTTTTTTGAAAGTGACAAGGAACATGTCAAGGTACGGAAAAAAATAGAGTGGTTACATGGTTCAAAAACGTCCTGTAGAAAAACTGTAACACTACTGTGTGTGTATTTGTGGTATAAAGGAGCCGACTCAAACTGTGGACCTCCTAAGGTGAAAAATTCATTTGAACGTTTTAAAACGCAAAGCATTTTCAAAGTCGCACCCTGTTTTTGAAAGATTGCGCCCACCCAGACCCTGAACAGAAAGCCAAAATGGTCGCGGCTTATTCTAGAGACGCCAGCCTCAGTCACCCTCTTCCCCCTGTGAATCTCCCCTGAAGCTTCGCTATGGTACCTGCACTGTGCAATGGCTACGGGAGTGTTGACAAGGAAGCAGTTTAAAAGGAAAGATTTTACCTGTACTAAGAGTATTTGAATCAGAAATGCTTAATGTTGTAGCTAGACCTCAGGACAAGTGTCATGTACTGCTAAGACCAAGTACAGAAAGACAACACTAACTCAGCAATTCTTTCTGATCCTGCTGAATTTAATTTTTTCAATTTATAATAAACCAGAGAGTGTTAAGGTTTTCTGCCTTGCTTGTTTATTGTCCTTTACATTTATTCATTAAACACACTTTAATTGTTGGAGTGTTGAAAAACCTTTTAACTAAAAACTAACAGGTGTGGACTTCAGGGTTTTGGGCTTAATATCATAGCAGGCTAATTTCTTGCTCAAAACTTCACACTCTTTGGCTGAGCAGCGCAGACTGGTGTTGCAACCACTGTTGAAAGCTAAAAAAAAACTAAACTAAAAAACGGTTCTTCCTGTATCCTTTCACAAAACTGAGGATTAGTTGTTTTTGTTTTGTTTTAGCTGGTATGAATAAATAAATTAGTCCTCCAGGTTAAAAATCATGCAGACAAGTAAAACAAATGCATCCTATCCAACCGCCTCTTTAAAATATATTGGATTGTTTGGTGTCAGTGAGTAATGTAACAGTTTCAAAGTTAACACTCCTTGCTTGTACCCAAACGGCCCGCTGTTTCGCTTTTGTTCTATTACATACCGTTCAAGGAGTCAAATAATTGGAAAAAGCCACATGGTGGTCAAACCACAGCTGAACACATCCACCTTTTTTTTAACCACGACGGTTTACACAACAACATGCAAAGTTGTGGGCTTGCTGCCTGTGTGGTGTCGGGAAAGATGATACACCGCCAAGGGGAAATAACATGGAGATTACTCACAAATCCAATTAATTTCTGAGCACACCGACCACCTAAGCCTGGGTTTCTACATCTTTTAAGTTTGCCCTGTCTTTCACCAACACATCTGATCCAACTGAGGCTAGACCCATCTACTAATGTCTGCTGTGAGATTAGTTTACATTGTATAGTAATATGAGTCTCTGTACAGGCTGTTTTCTGTTTATTTCTAGCATACAGCGAGAATGTGCAATTTTATTCTAATCATGCACAACTACAGTTATAAGCAGAGGGGCAAATGAGGTGGAGAGAAGTAATGTGGCTAGGAGAGCGCTAGTCAGACAACAAAAAAATCCCAAAAACAAACCCCCAGTGTACTGGCCATCAGTCCCAACCTGTATGCCCTCCAGCTGTAGAGAATTACAGTATTTACAAGTAGCGGTGGGTGAAAGCGACTTCACATTCCCTGAAGATGTACAAAACGAATAAAAAGTCCAGGCAAAATTACATTTCAACTCACGTTGGGTGGGAGAGACTCAGGAAATGCACTGAGGTTGACCATTGAATGCAAAACAAAAGGCAAATGTTTTTTTTGTTTGTTTTTGTTTTTTTGTTAGTGTACCCATGGACACAATGGCATCTAACCTTGCCAAAGACGGCAAATGTACTTTACAAGGGGGGCGAGGCTATTTGTTCGGATGCCATGTACAAGACGTGTTT
>JAVLVB010000002.1:12128807-12188697 GCA_032876305.1 Orestias chungarensis
TTTTTTTTTTTTTTTTTTGCTTTCCTTCTTTTTAGAATTTTTTTTTATACTGTTTAAATTTTGACGGTCTTATCCTTTGGGTTGTTCACCTTCGGAAGAACATGGGGTTGCGCAGGCAGGCGGATAGTCACCTGCAGCACCCCAGGGTTCCCGCAGCGGTCTCCAGGCTGCTGTCAGTGTCTGAAGCCAGGGTCTGGTCGGTGGACATGGAGGAGATGTCGTTGATAGAGGAGGAGGGAGGGAGGCTCTCGCTGCTGTTCACGGCTGCACCTGTGCTACGGGAATTAACAGCACCAAGACGGTTAAAACATACTAGAGTCTGAACAGGGGTTTGAGAAAATTAAAGCATATAGCCAGAAGATAGAGTGTGCAAGCACAGATGGCAAAGGGGAAGACTGGGCGATGGGGTTGGGATGCTGAGTAAACTAGAGTTACAAAGCTGAGACACAGATAAAAACAATTTTTACATCAGGTAAAGGGATAGAGTCACAGCTGCAGCTCTGATCAGACGTTTACATGCAGCCTTTCAGTGAATAAATGTCACATTTGTTTACTTATGTTTGTTTTTTTTACTTGAGTGAACACTAAATAACTTCTGTGATTTTCAACAAGAATGAGGTGCACAATTTTGAATTTACAGTGGAATTTGGCACAAAGTTATAAATTCAAGTTCAATTGTAAATGGTTAGACGTGCCAAGTTTCTACCGACCACAGACATTTTGTAGCCATCAACAAGCTTCTGGCATTAGTTTTGGCAGGATATTTGTCTACTCTTCTTGGCAGAACAGGAAAAGTTCATTTAAAATACTTGTTAATTTGTTTTTCATCAAGCCCCAAACATTTGTTATAGGGTTGAGTTCAGGACATGGCTCTGAGGCTATGTATCAAGCAGGCTCATGTCTCTCTTTGCTTACTGTCCTGTTGGATTAGGTAAATTTAATTTACATGCCACTCCCTTTCTAGTATAAAAAGCTCTAAGTATTAAAATATCCTGTCATACAATTATATGAGGTCCCTTAGGGTTGCTGATTAGTAATTTTTAGACAATTATTTTATTTGCATTTGAACAAAATTGACATGTTCAAAGCTAATTATACATATACTATTGGAATACCAGCAAAAGCTATCTCTAACACGCTTTTTTCATGTTCCTACAGCCTCACTGCTTTTATAGATTTTTCTTTGATGATGGTCATTGAAACATCAGAGGTTACAAAGCCTTTTTACCATAAATCCTAATATTAAACTCCCACCAAAAACTCTGGCTGGCCTTTTCAGAAATGTAAAAAAATCCAATGATAAATCAACCTTTTGGTAAATAATAATATAAATAATAATAATAATAATAATAATTCAGACCTAAATCTGTTGACTGTATAAATACTGTTAAGTTTAAGTGAGTTTTGGTTGTGGACATTTCAATCCAAATGACCACAAATTTCCCTCTAAAAATATATATATTGAAATGATCCAGCGCTATCCAGAAACCATCAGCTGAAATATGTTGAAACGACAAGTGCCCTGTCTAGATAAATCTTCCTGATTGACAAAAGCATTTTATAGTCAAACAAGATAGATAAAAGTCTACCAGGCCCTATGACAACAAGGACTGTTGCAGAAGTGAGCTTTAGTGCCAACAGTAAAACAAGTAGCTATCTAATGAGAACAGAGGTAAAATAATCAACCAGAATATGGCCAAAAGCATTTAATTTGTTACAAAATGTGTGTCAGTTCTCTCCAACTCTTTAATGGGGATTCAACCAAACAAACTTTTATGTGTAACTTTAACCCTCTTTGGATTTGAGGAAATCCACATTGAATTAAATCTTGTGCACTTGATTTTTGCTTTTATAAAGCTTATAGAAGTTGCAGGTTTCTAATCGCAGCCTGGAAAAAGCTAGGTTCAAACTTCCAAATCATCATGAGAGTCATGTCACTGAAGATTGTATCCACACATCTGACCGGAAATATGCAGTGAGTGTGACGAGACAAGAGTTATTAAGATTTGGGCTCTGTGGGTTTTTATCGAACAGCCATTAAAGGCTCTTCGATACAGCAGGAGCTGCTGTAATCAATCGCATGATATCAGCAGGCTCTGGTAGCTCTCTCTACATTCTATGATTTATATCTTATGCCTAGCACAATTCATGGAGGTAATGGAGGTCTATTTGGAACTCAACTTTTTTAGACAGTTGCTGGTAGTATTCTGTTAAAAATACCAACATTTGTGGAGTAATAAAACTTCCAAAAGGAAAATGGGATGAATTTGTGTAAACAAGTGAGACTTGCATGATCCCCCGAGCAGCTGGTTTGCTATGTTGGTGAAGCCACCTCACATCACAATTACAATTGTGTAGAACTGCAGCTTGAATCACATCTATATAGATAAATTGTTTTGTTTTGTTATCCTTGATCATTTTTCTGCTACGGCAAATTTCAACCAGGCTAGGCTTGCCACAGACAGCTTTCAAATCTCTGGGCAGTGTGATGGTGTATCTATAAGCAACGTCCACACAGACAAGATTTCTTCTAACTTCCTGCTCCTGACTGGACAAACCCCTATATAAAATTGCTGAACGTCTGTGTTCTGAATGCAACATTCCTCTCTTTCGACTTCATTCTTGACTAACTCTTGTACACTATTTTTTTTATCCTGTGTTAGGTATTTCTGATTCAAAGCATTAACTATTTTAAACTATTGTGAGCAAACAACAAACTTGTATGTGTAGCCACTAAACTAGTAGTTTAAGCAAAGTAAAAACATGATGTCCAATTAGACACAATTAATAAATAATGAAGGCTGAAAATGTACAGCTGAAATGTGATTTAAGTGTGATTTATGTCATGTTGGTACAAATACTGACTATAAGATGTATGGTTCATAGCATTAGGAAAATAATGGTTTTAACTTCTGACATGTACTTTCTGCTCCTTCTGCTGCAGATAAATAGTGCCTGCACTATGTCGGATACGCTCAGCATCAGATACCACAGAAAAGCCAATCTGGTTAATTACAACAAGATGTAGACACACAAAAAACCCGGATGTTGTAGACTTGAGGGGGAATGAGATAATAAGGTGACGGGTGCTAAATAAAACGATGACAAGCACTATCTCTTCCTATGTTGAAAACTATGCATGTGGTTTGAATTCTTAAACACAAATCAGAGAAAATACATCTGATCATACGCGCACCTTTGTTTTAGTCACACTTTCCTATGCACAGATGCTGCTGTAACAATTGTTAAGCTGTTTCTTTCACTGAGGGGTGTGGGTGGTATGTCAGGACAAAAATATGACTCTTCACTGTTACTCTGTGGTGAAAAACGTGAACAGCACTCACTCTCATTTTATGAACAACCCTAGAGAGGCATGAAATGTTAGCTGAAACTGACGTTTCTAAGGAAACCACACAGCCCAAACCTCAATACATGACACATTTTATAAACAATACAAACAGTTACACGTTTTTTATTGGTTATCAAACATTTTTTCTGTACCAGAAGGTATGTTTAGCAGTAGAATAATTCATTCCCAACGTCCTCATTATATCATAGACGTCAAAAAAATGCATATAACAAACCCCACTATATTAAACAACAGTTAATCCGAGATGCAAGAGACAGAGACACATGGTCAACAGCACAATGGGAATCTCTAAATACAAAGGAAAACTCCATTTAGGTTATAGTAAATTCACTTACAGAGCGATTAGGCTTATGCACTGAGAGTACCTGAAGGTGAAGGTTGTCCCTTCACAACGCCATTCTTCGTTCTTTCCTCAAAGTTCATCACCTCTTTGTAGATTAGTTCTGGCAAAATCCAAAGTCAGTAATAATTCAGTCAAGAACGCACAAAATGTTACTTTTAATTATTTGGATGAGGAGCTGCACAAACATGACAAGACAGAGAAAGCGTGTGTACTTTGAAACTGCAAAAGAGAATTTTAGACATTTTCTGATACGTTTTTAAATCATTCATTTATTATTTAATAGACAGACTAACAAGAGGAAGCCAATAAAATGTTATTTCTTAGTATTTGTTAAAAATGTGTTATTCTTACCTTTCCACTCTTCTATGGAGTGTTCTCGTTCATCCAGCTGCTTGTCATAAATCTTAGGTGGAGGCTACATTAAAAAGGAAAGAAAATAACACAGAGGAAGCTTTATAGATGAACACAAATGTGTCACGCATAAAAAGTCAGAAACACACACATACACCACCTACTCACCGCCTCCACCTCAGCTGGATCGTACCACACGTTGATGTAGGGGTGCTGCAAGGCCTCGTCCACTGATATCCGCTTAGCAGGGTCGATGATCAGCATTTTGGATAGCAGGTCTCTAGCCTGGCTTGCTGAGGTTGAAAAAACACAAAGGCACCCAACTGATTTCACAAGAAAAAGAAAGTATCACGCTGCAATCCATACGTAGGAGGGAAGAGTGGGATAAAACAAATCAGGAGGTAAAGGGAAGCTGTAATTTAATTAAAAAAATAAGGTTATTAGAGGTAATTCTAATCTTACAGTGACTCATCATGGCTTTATGTTAATCCTAAACACTCCAGCCTCAGATTTTTAAATTCAAAATGACAAATTAAAGAATTAGAAATGCATTTAATGCACCAATAATTTTAATACTGTGAGAAAGAAGGCACATTTTAAATAACTGGATTTGTAAAGTAAAATAAAGAAGCTGCTTATTGTTGAAATGAAAAACAAAAAAAATTTAAAATCATTGCGGGATAGGACGGTTAAAGTAGAGCAAAGAGAATCATTAATACTGGGTAATATTTCACTTTCTTTTTGATAAGATCTTGGGGTGAGACCCGGATAATGGGAGATGGAAACCTCATTTTTCTACAACCACATTCTGTCTATGTTCTCTTAATAAACTATTTCCTTAATGCTTGCAGGAGGTAAAAATTTTTTTGCTGTAGCTTTTAAATAGTTTCAAATAAATAATGAAGAAATACACTGACAAATACAAATAAGGATTTATCCCCATAACCCTACATTTTAAGCTTGCATTCTTCTGAACAACTCTGTTTTCACAGAAAAATTATGTGATTCAGTCCTATATATACACATTCTTGAGCTATGGAGGAACGAATCTAGAGGTAGAAAACAGGAACTTATAAAGGAAAAATGGAAGTGATCAGTAAACAAAAAGAACAAATCTATAAACTACTCCTACATTTAGTTCAGTTTCTAATAAATAAAAAAACTAATTAAAGTACATTTTCTGTTCCGGTTTCATATATTCACACTGCGCCTCTTCAGGGTTCAAATGGTATTAAAGGTAATATGCTAACAACCATTAACCGTTACTTTTTATGATCCAACATAATCATTTCCCACGTAATGTCAAAATAAATCAACAAGGGAAAAGATAATGAAGTCTTTCATTAACTTTTTAACATTTCGAGCATCTTGCCACAATAAAACATTGCTTCTCACCTTTGAGTTTGTTGTGCTCAGAGTCAGCAGGGAAAAGGCAGTCGGGGAAGAGTTTGGGGAAGGTGAGGCCTGCATACTTTGGCCTGTTCTCTACATAGTTCCTCACTGTGGGCTGCAGCTTCTTCATAAACTCTGGACAGGGCGTGCCAAGCTGCTCTATCACCTTGTTCCACTGGTCAATGTCTGGTGTGGGAGGTCAAAGTTAAAGGGAAACACACCTGGAATATGTAGCATCAGATCATCTTGTGGGCTTCAAAGTGCACAACGGTTACACGATGTTATAGGGGTTTCATCAAGGAATAAAGGAATTTAATTTGTCATCACATCACATGTGGTACATGAGGTGGGACGAAATTCTAATCCCACGGTCCATGGTCATGTTTCTGAAGAGACTTGTTTGTTGAAGAAATGAAGTTGCTTATCTTTGTAAAATGGAAATTAGTCTACTTAGACAAACTCTGGTGAACGGATTCTCCGATTAGAAAAATTGTGGATCACGCATGAATCATTGATCCTTTCTACATATTACCTCTTTTTACTAGAGTAACTACTTAAGTTGCAAAGCTCATGGTAATGCCTGTCCACTGTCACTATTGCACATTGAGAGACATCCAGTAAACTCCATCTCTTACAGCTTTCATTCGTATTCCTCTTTGCTTTGGATTAGGTCTGAGACTGAGGTGCTTTTTCCTCAGTATGTCTCACATCTGCACTGTCAAAAAAAAAATGCTTCCAATTTTCCATATTGATCATAGGAAAGAGGTCGCAGAGGCTGGAAGGATACGGTCAGTTCCAGGGAACAGCACTGTCCTTCTTATCACCTCTCCAAAGATGCAGCCCACTGACCACATGTCCACTAGAGTTACACACACAAAAACAAGTTTTGATGTTTCTGACTGCTATTAATTCTGTTTCCCGTAGGTTGAAGACTATATATTCGATCTGGTAGTTTAATTCCCTTTTAAATATTTTGAAAAAAAGCTTTTTTGTTTTTAGTTTAAAAAAAATAAAGCATTGAAGATGTCAACAGCAGTTTGAGTGATAAAGAAAGTGTTCTAGCTCATGATGATCCTTTTACAGGCTCATTGATCTTTGCAGGGAGTTTAAAAATCCCCCTATGGCCTCTAAAAAACACAATTACAAACAGGAGGCATAGAATAAAATATTCCTGTAGTGAATCAATCATCATTGGTTGAAAACATAAAGGCACAGAACATCAAATAACTCTGCAATTAAACAATTCACCTTAAACAATGACCTTCAGATTCCCTTTAACAATCCATCATCAGGCAACCGCTAACCTTGCGGTCCGCAGTACTGTGACCTGTCTCAGTGGGAAGGATTGCTGTATTCCATCATCACTTGTTAAACAAAGCAAGCACTCAAACTGCAACGAGGTCAGTACTGTACTGTACTACAGTACTGCTTTTTTCCAAGCACAGACTGATTTGCAATAAAAAGAAAAGGGATGGTAAGGTAGATGTAAGATGACGGCAATTTTAGTAATAGCTGAGACAGAAGGGAGGAGAAGTTGCTGAGCTCATTGCAGGATTTTCTAACTGCTCAGCCCATTAATCTTCTTGGGGCTGAAGGAGCAGGACAACAGACAGGGATTCCCTAAAACACCTGGTGTCTGGTTAAGCCCTCATAGCCCTTTAATTACTCAGTCACAATTTTAAATGTTAAGGATGGTAATTTTTTCTGTTATTAAGATATGCTACAAAAAACTAAGCCTAAAGCATTTCAATATGTTCAGAGTATTTACTCAAGTACGAACTCCTGTAAAGGTTTGACAGATTGTCATAATAAGTAAGCTTTATAAAATGAGTGGTTTTCATAATTTGTTTGTATTACCTAGAATAGCAACATAAATCGTATAATCGCAAATAATTATAAATAATGACCCCATTCTATTTTTTGTTTGGTTTTCTTTAAGAAGACAAATAGTTCAGAGCGTCCACTGATTTTCTGTCCTGTTCCAGATCCATGCAAACCGAGTAAAACAGCAAATATAATCATACATGTGTTAAAATTATCAAAGTTATGACAAGGTTTAAAACTGTTTTACCTACTTTACCACAACATACTCAACTTTGAGGTTTTAATGATACTGCATCTACAGTCATAGCCCTGTAATGTCTTTTTGCTATAATCTAACCAACTTTGCTCACTCATTGTAATATTCAGTAGTATCAAAGTAAGAAGGACTTTTGTCATTTTCCACGTTCTTTATCTTTAAAGATATGTTTTTGCTCAAATAAAAGTAAAGTACAAACTGGGTGGTGTTTGTGGTCTTACTTTTGTTTGCTTGATTCCCAGGCTCAGAGTATTGGTGCTACGATATATCTAAACCGCGGCAATTTCCGAAGGATGTTTTTGATATATACTGCATATAGATTCCAGAAGGTTTCCCCACATGTTTGGAATAGGCAGGCTTTTACACAGGTAATGTGACAGTACTCTTATGTGGTTAAGCCAGTTAGAATTTCTATCAAAGCCTTTGTTCAGTACTACCACTCAGAAACCTAATTATTAGATTACCATTGCTGAAATTATTCAGAATTATCTTTCTTCTGACAGTGTGACATAGAACAGTCATGTTATAATTCTCTACTTCACACTATCAAATATTTAAATTTTTTGCAAATAATAACAGATGTTATTAGTATCCGTTAGTAACAGATGGCAACATACCCTTTATATATGCACATACTCGGAGAAACAAAGGTATACTATAAACAATTTACCAGAAATACTGGCATTCGTCTCAGGAATGCAATTACACCCCCTCATTGCAAATGCACATACTTAGCAGCACTCTAAAACTCACAGCACACATTTAAATCTTCGGAGAAAAGCAGAGAAATATGTTTTTTAGCCTGGAAAGCTCTAAATAGAAGTCAACACAAATAAACAGGAAGAGAAACGAAAAGGAATGTTGAAACTACAGCGTGTAAACATGTTATTATGGGAAATAGTTTTTAGTGCACATCTGTTGCAATAAGCAGGATTTCAGGTGAGTTAATCAAGTAAGAACTCTGAACATAAAAGGCCTATTTGCATTAGATAAAGCAAATTGCAACTGTTAATGCCACAATATATTTTTACTGGGAATAATATTGTAGTGTAGTAACCCAAAATAACGCATGATTACAATTTTTAAGTGGAGTGAAAAAGATTTATGTTTTTATTATAAAAACTGTTTCAAATACATGCGGCAGAATTTTGTGACTGTTCAGAACCCTCTTACAGTAAAATGCAGCTAGCAACAATCTTAGCAACATTTTCTGGTGTTATAGCTCACTGTTATTCTCCTCAACAAGCTTTCCTAATCCCCTCCCTCATCCTAAAGCTTTCTTAGGTGTCCTAGTCCAAGCAACAAGCTCCTGCCTGCAAAAGTAAGCCTCTTCACTGATTTTCTAATGAAATACTGTAAATACAGTTTTGTTCCAAACTAAGTAATATTTGTTTCATTAATGGATATTTTAATATTTTTAAAATGAGTATAGATTTTTTCAACAATAAGAAGCCTTTTGTCCATTTAATTTAAAGGGAAATATTTGAATCCAAATGCAAACTGCACTTCTCTTTAAAATAAAAAATTAGAATAAAATAAAGTTCATTGTTTCTTAACATGGACATTTGTCTAATTTGTTGTCAGTTTGTGGTTGTAATGTGAGACAAAGTGAACATTACAACAGGTGTAAATGGCAATGTATCTATTTCATTTGTGGATGTTCAGTTTTTAAAGTCCAATCTAAGTATTTCATTTGGAAAATCTAACATGTGCAGATTTGACATAAAATTTTCAAGACAAATACAATGACATCCTTGGGTTAACATCACGCCAGTTTGTCTCATTATTAACAAGGATACAGTCCCGACCAGGAAAAAGGATTTTGTGGCGCACCATTTCTCCCATGATGCACCCCACCGACCAAATATCCACTGCAGGCAAATGGGTGAAGGAATGCATTGTGAGCCAAAGAAAAGAGGAGAAAAGCAAAGTGAACAGATTATTCAGTTAGTATGAGCCAAGTTAAGTTTAAAACGCACACACAAGACAAAGAGGAATTATGGCAAAAATGAAAGCAGAGCAATAGAAGGACTGACTATTTCTAAAGGAAACTCAAAGCCTACAGGCTGTCATTTTAAGTTAGAATGGGATTAATGAATCATAGCAAGGCTGGCATTCACTCGGGTGTCTTGATGCATTGAGGACTCTTAATAAATGACTCACTGCTCCAGCTTTTCAGCTCCACTAATTTCAACCAGAATCTTATCTTTGCCTTTGCAATGCTTTATATCTATCAACATTGTTATGATACTTTTTGCTCACCTCCAAGTGTTAAACTCTCATTTAGAGTTCTTAGTCTTTAGCAAAGCTCACCATTTTCTTTGTATCCCATTCCCAGGATGACCTCGGGGGCTCTGTAATATCGCGTCACCACATATGGGGTCATCATGAAACTGGTGCCTGCTGTTCTAGCCAGACCAAAGTCCAGGATCTTCAGGGTGCAATCAGACTTTACCACTATATTGCTTGGTTTGAGATCCTATAGAGGGAGAGAAGGATGTTCAAGCTTTAAATTTCTAAAAATATTATGGATGTTAAGGACGAGCTGTATGGCCGATAGTTGAGGAAGACAGCCACCAGGTTTTTCTGCTTTTCCTTCCGACAACCTGACAACCTGATAAATCATTTAAATGTTCAACTAAAACACTGACATTGAAATTAGCTACAATGCCAGAATAATGGACATTCTATAGAACCCAAAATTGAAATAAGGTTGTCAGAAGTAAGCTGTTGAGATTGGCAACAAATAACAATTTAATAACCAATTATTTAATTAACCTTTGCATTTTTAGCAAATTAAATATGAAAATGTAAAAATATAAATAAATAAATAAAAAATCTGCAATTCATCCCAGAGCAAAATAAGACCTGGTAAGTACAATAGCTTATTCCAATTTGTGAGAGGAACAACAACAGTGCCAACAGACGCTGGCTCAGTCAGAGCAGTCTGAAGTGGAGATGTAACTGATAAAAACAGAGTGTGCCTTTATTTCCTCTCCAAATTCAATAGAACCTTTTAAACTCACAAAATAAAATCAGAAAATGCTGCTTTCATCGTCAAATTTAGCTTATGATACTTACCGGCTTTCAATGTTTATTGATTATTTAAACACACTTGAAAATAACTTTTCCCTTTGTAAAAAAATAAAAAAATAAAAAATCCTACATAAAAATTGTTCACCACAGAAATCCTTGACTATAAACACATTTAATCAAGATGGGTGTAATTTTGTTCATGAGGAAAATTACACCCATGTTTGATGTTCATCTCTGTTTTAAGTCCTTCAGATAAACACATTAAGAACATGTTATATATGAAATATGAGAATGATAAGTCACACTTCCTTAGTTATTAATACAATTATAATGGAGACTGTTAAATACATTTTAGCCATGCCATTTAAACCAAGATAATTACCAGTAATTCAATATAAATTATGCTGTACTGGAAAGGTTATGAAATGAAGTCTAATGTCCTCCCCTGACCTTCTACGAGTTCAAAAACAAGATTTTTATTTGACGACACAATAAAATATGCATGGTAAATATTTAGATATATTCAACAAATATCTGAAATCATAAATCATAAGAGCCCAACTTAATTATATATGCTAATGTGAAAGATCAGGATCTACAGTATATTGGATGATAACTGAAAGCTTTAATATAAAATGATCATGAATTTTACATGTGACATAATATTAATTTGTACCTATTTTTCTTTAAGTATTATATTTATACTGTGGGATTGTCCAAAAAGTTAGTTCAGATAACATTTTGAAACCTGATCAATTTTTAAAATGTTTCATGACTTTGTTTATTCAGACTGATAGACTTTTGTAAATATATACCCCCTGAATTGTAAAGTAATGAAAAGGATCAACAATTTCCTAGCTACAAATAAAAAAATCATATAATAGACAAGTACTGCTCATGTTTGATTACTTGTATCTGATTTGTACATCTACACTAGATATGCATGTTTATAAATCTGGATTTTATTGTGTATAAATGATCAAATATGTAATGTACTTTTCCTATTTTTTACTTATTTCATTACTGTTAAGTTTTGAAAACTACACCTGCACTTACATCTACCTGAGCTTTGTAAATTGCTTCAGTTAGGCTGTCAGAGATGCAAAAATAAACGCAATACTTTAAACACAGGATTATGTTCAACATTGTTACCTATTTATAGTGTCTGATCTGTTTTGAAAAGTTAATAGGCTCTCATATTACTAACGCTCTGATCCCTGCCAAAATAATGTACATGCATACTGTAGGCTTTGCAACAACTAATAATGGTAGCAGATTTGAAAGCACACAATCAAAGCTAATTTAACAGGTACTGTAGGGAGAGGGGAAAAAATGCACGTGACTGTCGTTATTTACCCTGTGAATAATGCCAGCTGAGTGCAGATGTTTGATGCCACACAACATCTGGTAGAGCAGGTAGGACATTCTCTCATGATCGAGCTCCATCTGAATCACCTGGCACAGGTTGGCATCCATAAGCTCCATCACGAGGTACCTGAGAAAATTAAACATGTCTAATCAGTAAGTGATGATTTTTTTGACATTTGACAAGTTAGTTGTGCGCAAGTTATGCAAAAAATAAAAACAAACAAACAAAAAAAATATAAACAACAACAAGCAGCTCCTTATAGACCCCTATACACCCCTCCAATGATGGACTGTTCTGACAGTAAACATGCTCTCATTTATGATTCATCAAGAGAACATGATGCCCCTATCATCTTTCACTGAAAATATGGACACAAACAAATCTGGCAATTTTTCTTTAAACAAAGGAAAAATTAGGAAAATAAAGGCACTCACACATCTTGGAATTCCTCTAATGATTTCTGTGGCGTGAAGACATTTAATAAACTGATTATCTGAAAGAGAAAGGGAGAAGTCAGTCAGATTATTGTTATGCAGTTATTCAAAAAGATGAACAAAGAACTGACAGAAATTGACTGCACAGTTAAGAGGATGCAGAAAGATAATGACAGCTGTGAAGGACACTGTTGAGAGGGAACAAAGTAGACTGAAGAGGTGGGATTGGAGCAATAGAAGGGGATAAAAGCTGGTGACATGACACAAAGAGAGGGACACAATGTGTAGCAGTGGGGATTACGGTCCTCCCTCCCAGTGCTCTTGGTTTCACTCTCTCACCAGTTTGCTGCACTTCTGCAGGTGCAGAGTTTAGCACGGTCAAAACATTGCACGGGGGCTAGCAGTGTGCACTTTGTTGCTGAGGGATTTGGCCAGAAATAGAATCCTGATTACAGCAATCTCATTGTACAATGAGTATAATGACAATAAAAGGCATTCTATTCTGTTCTATTTTATGAATTTTGTTTCTGTCTTTGTTGTAATACAACAAAACACATGAAAAAAAACCTACATTTTTGTGATTTACACATTTCATGAGCACCAACTCCCGGTATGCCCTCTTGGCGTGGGTCTGGTTCTGGAAGGGTCTGCTCAGCTTTTTTATGGCTACATTCCGGTCCAGGACAGCATCATAGCCTGCACTGCAGAGACAGAGAGAGAGGACAGAGAGAAACAGAGAGAGAGAGAGAGACAGAGGAAAAACACATGATCATCAGTATTCTCTATGCATTCATAGCTGGATGGTTATTTGGATGCACATGTACGTTTTTGCGCAATAATTAAAAAGTAAATCAATAATTTTATGTATTTTTATAAAAGGAAGAGATGGACAATTGCTGTCAAACATATTTGCAGCTGTACGAAAAGCCATAACCATTTTTTCCTCAATGTCTGATATTAAATCAGTACAGTTTTACCAATTTTATTGTACTTGAAGTGCATGTTTAACTGTCCGAAAAAATTTAGATTTTTCCTTTTTCATCAATTAGTTTAAAATCAGAGGTTTACAGATACTTACATTATTATACATTCAAACTATTTGGTAAAAGGCCAGATGATTAAAAAAAATGCAAAGCAATCAGCCAAAAAATAATAATAAAGAGAATTGCAGACATAATAAATCTGATACATGAAGATGGCACATTAAACGGTTTAAACATTTGCATTGTGTAAAAAAATGTGTGTATAAACCCTATTACAAAAGCTAAATCCCTTGTGAAGATGGAAATATTGTCAGTAAGCAGAATAAATAAGTTAAACAACATAAGGAAAGAAGAAGAAGCCATTATTTTAAAAACTACAACTAAAAGTCACTATTCCAGGGTTTTTGGGTTTTGTTTTTGAGTGAGAGTGTGAGTTTGAGTGAGTGTGTGTGTTGATCATATATGTACCATATTAGCTCTTGGGTGGAACAGTACCGTGAGTATATAATTTCATTCCACCTCATGTACCATCATGTATGTTGAATGACAATAAAGTCTCCTTGAATCCTTGAATGTTTATTTTCAGTGCATCTTGACATATTCTATCTGTTTTCTTTTTTTGTATCTATTATTGTTAAAAAATGTGCCCAACAGGCTTTTTAAAAATAAAAGAAAATTACAGACATAAATCCAAGATATGAAACAGATATTAAAACACTCATAAAATACAATAGACACAAAAAAAAAAAAGTGTGTCAACTTAAATTTTTTGAGATAAAACTTGTTTTTTTTAAAAGATACTGAGAAATAAAGAAGCCATTTTTAACATTTGAAGGCACTGTGGGTCTAAAACTGAAAAAAGCCTGAAAAAGGCGGTTGTTTGGCGTATTTAAAGGGAAAGAATGGGTGGAAGACCATTGGGGCATTTACTAACCAAATTCAGTTATTTTAAAGTTAGCTCTGTGGTGAAACATATTTTTTTTTTAAATTGCAGTTAAAAAAATTCCTTGTCATGAACAATTGTAACTGTACTGCAGTTGTAACTCCAATGTGTTTAAATATAGACATAACAAATTTAAGTCTTGGTACTTTTTGTTGTTTTGTTTTCAAGAAATAATTACATTGAATTTCTGCAAATAACTGCTTTTGTAAATCTATTTTTGCTGCCATCTTTGACACACTTTTTAACAAATATCAACGTCCCATAGAAAAACATTTGTCCTTTGTCTTTTAGCATGTTTGTTATTTTTCTTTATTTTAAAAAACCCAAAAGAGCTAGAAAGTTGTGTTTTTTCAAAGTTCTAACTGCTTTAAAGTATAGTTTAAAGCAGTTACTGTGTCCAGTTTAGCAATAAAAATCACACTTCTGTAATTGGTGTCCAAAAGGTGCCTGCTACAAATATATGCTTTTATATACTTTCATCTTTCTCCTTATAGCACCACAATACTTAGTGATAACCTTTTTAATCTGCATTGCTCACCCCTAATGATAAGAATGCACCTTGAGAAAAGAAAGACAGTAACTTTTTTTGTTCATTTAGTATTTAAGAGAAATATTGCAGTAACCTCACAACAGAACTTACTTAGCTACTAAAATATATACGGGACCTTCCAAACAATATTTAGAATGCAGATTAATAGGAATAAAAGAATGTATGATAATGTAAGCCAATATTTAATTGCAAACAACCAAAAGCATTAAGTAAATTATGTGTAAAAAGTGGCAGTATCATGAAGAACATGCTGTCCATACTGAGTTAAACAAAATAAAAAATATACAATATAAACAGAGTTAATTAAAGTTTTCAAATTAAAATAATGGAATATAAAGATCCTTTCAATGACTTTTTTTCAACTTTACTGAAGGAATATGCAAACTGGGTAGATACAAAGAGCTTTGTCCTCAATAAAAAGGTGATCATGTTCCCATTATAAGAGAAAAACAATCTAAAGCTCACTTTTACAAAACTCATTCAAACAGCTGATTTTTGTGGTCTCTAAGTTCTCATGAAAACTATTTAGTATATTTACACCTCTTTCCAATAATTTAACTCAAGGCCAGTAACAAAGTGGCATTAACAATTCAAAATATATATATATTAAAAAAACTATGCTAACTGGTTTGTGTTATCATTTTGTAAACAAATCTGTTGGGCAAAAATAAAATGTATCCAACAGGAAAATGTGAGTCCCAGCTTATTTGTGCTTTGGTAGCCCAGTGCAACCCAGACTCTTGAGACCTTTTATATTTCAGCTCCTTGCAGCCCTTTACATTGATTTTCAGGACAAAAATAATGCATGAAAATGACAATATTCTTCTTTATTCCCTACATATTCTACCTTTGAAGATGTAAATGAACTTTCAGTATATTTTACATTTTGCACACACTGTATTTTGTTTTTAAATTTACCGTTGGAGAATGCATGGCTTCACAAAAGCATTTACCCAATTAGGAATTTAGCAAGTCATCTTTTTTTTTTTTTTAAGCATGTGAAAGTTGATGCCATGACCAGTTAAACTACTTAAGGGCTTGATTCATCTTTAAGATCTATATATGAAAACTTCCTCTCCATAGGCAGTGAGAGTGTAGAGAAGTTTGATCCCATAAAGGTCTCAAACATTTAATAATCAATATTGTATGTAGAACCGCCAATCTGTTTTTTTTTTTAAATCATGACATCTGTCAGCACCAAAACTTTTTTGTCTAATTAAACTATTTAATTCTCTGGGTTATTAGTTTTCACGTACTCGCAATCTATATTCGCAATCAAATATGTATATTCCCTTCTGGATATTTAATTTTTTTTTCAGGATAAACAGGAACCGTAGCATGTTCTTTAATAGAAGATTTTAAAATTACAAAGCCCTCAAATATCTTTCACCATCCAGCAGAATGGTAAACCACAGATCCACAATATTATTAGTATGTCATTTCTTCAGGGATGTAATGCAATGTTACTACACTTTAAAGTTATTGAGTTTTCAGGCATATACCAAACACATTACTGGAATATTACTCCAAGACTTGGCCTAATAGCATCTGAAATAACACAGATATGAATCAGAGAAAAAAATTCTTATTTGAAGATTTCCAAATGAGGGTTTGTATGGCAAAAAACACAGAATGAAACTTGACAGAAAGTATCTTTTAACATATTTTCATGTTGTCATGTTAAACCAGGATAAATCACCTGATTGCATAAGCAAAGAAGAATGTGTTCTTGCCAGAGTTGAGAGATAATCTTTTAAATCTGTCTGCTGGTGTGTATGTTGCTTATTTGAGGCTAGCAGTTGGAAGTGAGTCAAACAGATGTTTATGTAAATGTTATTATGTCACCCATCTGAGGATTGTACTGGAGATGGCCAATAATGTATTTTAAATTTTTTAGCACTAAATCGGGATCAAACAAGTATTCCTTTTGGAACAAATACACATCCTGATATATAATAAGCATTAATGCATCTGCTACCATCTGAATAAGACAGGATTCATACTTAGTGTCTCAGATCAGTCCCTGGGATTTTGTCTAATGTGGTGCTCGTAATGTCACCACCAGATGACACCAGATGACGGCTCTGGGCAGTCAAGCAATCTGCAGCAGCGTGGGTGCAGTTTGATGTGCTCTCTTATAAATTGATCTCTAAAACATTCCAATGTTGGTTTGGTTTTAAAAGAAGAGCTAAGAAACCAAGGAAGCAAAAAAAGGAGATTATAGGGGGGCGAGGTAGATGGCAAAAATGGATCATGGGTGCAGAGTTGTCAGAGATTTTGCATATTAGCACGATGACAAAGCATCAACATGAGTTATGAATATATTTGGTGGATCGACAGAGACGGTAGGCGGCATTTCTTTAAGGGAAGACTTGGCAGTAGTTTCACTGCATTCTGACAAGGGAGGCGTGAGGTGAATGATAACGAAAGCTGGCTCCCTCTGCAATCTGGATTAAGGATTCATGAGGAGGCTGTTCGGCTGGAGGCTTATAATCCATTCAAATATTCTGCAAACGGAAGATATAGTTTTTAGCTCCAAACTGAGACAACATTTATAAAAAAAAAAATTCTTACCCTGATTTCCCTAAAGAATAGTTTCCTTTTATTTTTAAATATTTGAATACACTTCAAAGTAGAAGGTTATCAAATTACCCCACTTTTAAAACATCAGCTACAATACTTTTCATTCTACTGTAGCAGTTTAAAACCAATTCCTCATTTTACCACTTGGTCAAATAATTAGACTATGAAATAAGATTGTTTTTTTAACCATAGATCATTCAAAACTAGACAAGACTTATTGGAGCATGTATGTGTGAAATGTTTTTCTTTTTCAAAGGTTTGATATTCACCAAAATATGTAATCTTTTTTTGTAGAATTACACAACAGAATAATGATCAGAACAGTAAAACTGACTGAATTCAAACATTAAATTTGACCAAAAAAAAAGCTTTGTTGGTCAACTTAATGCTATTTAAACTAGAAGATTAAAACAAAGGCAAAGCTTTGAACTTACCAGACGATTCCCTGAGCTCCAGAACCAATGGGCTTTAAATTCTGGTAACGCTTTAGAACTGTGAAGGTAGAGTCTCCCACTTCCACGCTGTAGAACTGGTTGTCCACTTTGCTTTTACTCATGTTGTAATGTTTGGCAATATATGACACATCCACTTGTTTGCCGAAACCCTGCATGAGACAAACAGCCCAGCTGCAGCGTTATTCTCGCGTTATTCTAAAGTAAAATACATGATATACTGTACATTTACAGCAGAAAATTGCAGTTGGCATAGTTAGACAAGGCAATTAAGTCCGATCAGAAATGTATAAAGGTTTAAAACATAAAAAAATAGTTTTGCATTACAGTAAAGCTTTTAAACTGGTTTAACGCATAAACCTAATCAACTGTTTGAATGTCACATACTATTCTTGTTTACAGGCAAACAAAACACCAAGTAAATAAAAAACAAGTAAATATTTGCTGGTGTAATCTAGAGCTGCTGTCTTAGAAAAAAAAACATTTTAACAAACAAATTTAAGCATTTACATGTTTTTTTTAAAGATGTGGTGCATTTCAAATCCTCTTTGCAGGTTAGTAGGTTTAAGTCTATGTTTTCATTCAATCGTTTTTACTACTTCATTTTCCTAATATTGCAAAGGTTAACTGTTATGTTGGAACATTCAGTACTAAGTTTAACTCACACACAAAAAAAGAACAAACAAACAATATAAGCTCCTTGAACTCAGTCACCAAACAAAAATTTTGGCTTTCATGATTTTTAATTTAAGGTAGGAAGGTTCAGCATTTTCAAGCTATGTTTTTTCTCATTTGTTGATGTTTGTAAGCTATATCTAACAAGTTAATCGTGCAAATTTGGAATTCATAATTTTCAAAAGATTTCTTTGTGAAAAGAAACAAAACTTAAGCATGCATTCTTGAAATATTAGGGTATGTCCGGAATGCATTCTATACTTCCCCAAGAGTTAAACACAATGTTCCTCAGGGTTTTGCACTAATTCCCTTCTATTCTTTTTATCCGACCTCAAAGCTTTAGTGTCAAAAAACAAATGTTTGTATTTGGCTTAAAACAGGCATTTGTAATCAATTTCTACAAAATCAGCCACTGTCTTATGGAACTGTCTATTTTACGATTGTCTGTTTGTTTTGTTTTTAATGTATTTGGGATAATATTTACCTATTTTTCCCTTGTGCAACATCACCAGATTTATACTATAATACTATTTCCTGATTTATATTTCAGAGTATTTTTGTGCTTGTTTCTTGTATAGCACTTTGGGTTGTAACAAAAAAATGCTCCTTAGTATTAAAAGATCTTTTCTTCCCCTGCCAAAAGAGCTTATACCCAATTCTTAAATAAATGGTTTTCTCTTATAGGGTTGTGTTATTTAAAGCCAACTACTCTAAAAGAAAAAAAAATGCATTCTGCTTTCTACCTGAACAAATAATCAGCAGAATAGCCAGTGGTTTGCTACCTTAAGCTAATGTCTACCTGGGCAATGATTAAAAAGCACAAATGAAATATTAAATATTACTTGCTGGCCTGCTGCTGTTGAAGACATTTACAAGAGAAAATTATTCTCATACATACAGTCAGGTTAGTTTATTAATGTATTTAGCAGATGCATTTATCCAAAGCGACTTACAAAGTAAGCAGTAGCACAAAAGGTCTTGCCTAAAGACCCACACTGAAGGTTGTTGGTAGCCCAGGCCTAGATTTAAAACCACACCACCAGTTTTAAAGTCAGGGGGCTTTCCAATTGAGCTATCGAATTGCAGCAATTTGGATAGCTTTTGGATCCTTTAAAAACTACCTTTTATTTTGACTTAGAAAAATGTGGGTCTGATGATGAAAAAAAATGACCACAACATATCTGTTGTTTTCGAGACAACTAGTGCCTAATAAAAATTTCTATAATTTTTCCTGGAGATTAATGTTTGCTAGTACATTTTTTTGTTTTAAAGCAACAAACAAATGGCAGAACATAAAAAACAAATAAATATCAGCTATGTCATTATATTGGTGCCACTAATTGACCCCCCCCTTCAAAAAAAGATTATAGTACATCCTTGTGCACACAATATTTAGGCTGTAATTAATTGTGTAGACCAGCCATGGAAAGAGTAGTACAACAAAAATAATAATTATGGTAATTACAGACTGTAATTACTCCACTGCTCACAAACCAAATAAAGCAACACTGCTGGGTACTACTGTGTAAGATCGGATCATGTAACATCGGATCATCTTAAAAACGTACAAATCAAGAGCCAGAAAAATTGATATAATGAAAGGAGAATACACCATCAGTGATCTGATTACTTTTTTATGTTTGGAGTGCCAACATATAAAATGGAGGTGCAACGCAACATAGCAAGCAAAGCTCCTAAAGGATTTGTTCTACGGTAGAGAGGTCCATTGCATCCCTCACACACATACTGAATGTAAGGATTATGCGTACTCGAACTGAGTTTGACATTTAAACTACAGGAGGTCAGTGGGAGGCTGGTGATTAAGTCCCACTTTAGCTAAATGTCTCAGGTTCAGATAAGTACTTGAGGTTTTGAACTTTAGTAGGAGAATTGGCCTAGACTGGAAATAGTTTTGCATACCTAATTGGCAATATCAGGCTAAAAGCTTTTTCTTGCACTCTTATCTACTTTTGGAATTCCCAACGGATAGTATACAGCAGTTCAGATCGTTATGCAGGATTAAGTTTTCAATTACATCTAAATGTTTGTGAGAAAAAGAAAAAAAACAGCAACCGCAAAAGACAGAAAAAAGGGGGAAATGGAAGGGAATGAATACTGTACCTTTTTTACCTGTAAGGAACACACACCTGACAAAAGGCTATCTTTACATCCAGGACTGGTTGGCTGCAGTTAAATAAGAAATGTCTGCTCATAAATACCTGGAACACACAAACAAGGCAGAAGTGGAGTCAGAGAAGGGGTACAGAGGGCAGAGGAGGCAGAAAGTGCAAATATGGTGCTGAAATTATTCACATGAAGGATGGCAATTGGGCACCCCCCAAAGATGAACTGTAATTTAATGGGGGGGCGCTTAGCTGCACCTTCATCTGCACCTTTGCTTAGCTGCACCTTCATCTGGACCAGTTTTATCTAAATATGCAAAAGAGCAGCTTAACTTTTGACACTTACAGAAGTGAGTATAGTGGAAATGTGTCACTGCAGTCTTACTCTGCTGTGGAACTAAATCTACCAGGAACATTCACATTTGTTTTATCTAACCTCGTCTTTCTCAATAAAAGTGAGAAAAAGAGAAAGTCACGGCCACTCACACCGCTATAAATACAAAATGACCAATACATCAATTCCTCATCAGATAACAGCAAAGCAGGGCTTTGGTGATCAAAGACTTGCTGCCTGCAAATGACAGACATATGACCAAACCTGAAGTCATTAAAGAATATATTGACTCAAAAACTGATTTAATGATTCAATATGAAGATCTTTGTCTTATTATGTATACATTTTCTGCTTACTTAGATATCTATAACGGCTTTGAAAAATTGTAAAGCATCACTAAGACAAGGCCGGTTTTCCTAATAGCCAAATTCACTTTGGTACATATAGATGAGTTAAAAAATAAAAAAGAGCAGAAACATTAAAAAAAATTAAAAAAACACTCACTAAAAGCCAGAGTAGAACTCAAGAGTTCTTTTCATACATATTTTAAATGCTTCTTTTCTTTATTCTTAACTGTGTAACATGTTAAAAGCTATATAAAAATCAAGTAACAGGTGATTAAGTTTATGACCCAGTCGGTCTTCCCTAAATAGGTGTCTTTGATATTAAATATGTGCATAATTATAAACTAAAAAGAATATAATAGGTATTTTTAAATTTGGTCCTGTGGTTTAATATAATTCTTAAGGCTTTTTTAAAGAAGCCCTGTTTGTTATTTTTGATTAACTATAATGAGAGGTTGAACGTTTAGAGCCAAATCTTTCTGATTTTGATTTCCTTCCTTCGATTCCCAGTAAGTATATGTGCAATGTTCAAATTACAGACGACTGAAACATAATTCTTAAATTGAAACAAAAAATTAAAGCAGCCCTGCCAAAACAATCTTATAACAGCTGCTATCAGTACAAAAATATGATAGTTTTTTTAAATTAAGTGTCCTAAAGCAAAATAATTCATGCCCTTTGGTTTGAAAGCACTTTATGCTTAAAGAGTGGGTTCACTCATCTAAGAACAAAAAAGTAAATGCACTGTACTGTCAGGAAACTGGTTTTAGGACCCAAGTGCAGTACAACGTCAGGTAGAGTTTAAAGTACTTTGTTTTTAGGCGTAGCAACAAGCAGGTAATTTAACTGGCAGCAGGAAACAGTCTTTGGTTAATTCCAGGCATCAACAGGAAACGAGGAGACTGGTGAGTCCTCACAGCGTTGGCAACAAGCTGATAATTCATCCGACAGCAGAAGACAGGCTTTGGTAAGCTCTAGACACCAACAGGAAGCAGGCAGGCTGGTGAGCGCTTTGGTTGGTTATCAGACGAACAAACAAAATCCAAAGGGGACAGACAAAGGGCTTGTCGTGGAAGGGCAGAAGGTCGGGGCAGAGACGAGAAGACGTGGTCAGAGGCAAGTTGTAGTCGGAACCAAGAATTTAAACCAAGAATTAATGCTGGAATGAAGTGCATGCTGCAACGACAATCTGGCACTGAATGAAGGAAACACTGCTGCTTAAGTGCTGACTCGCTGTCGAGCAGTGATGAGCTGCAGCTGAGGCTGAGCAGGTGTGGAAGTTTGGAGCTGATTAGGAGGTGCTGCAGAGAAGTGGGAGACCTCACACACCACAGCCAACAGGGCAGAATGTGACATGTACCTCTTAAGTATAATCTGGAACCATATCAGTTTTACACTTCAGTCAAAAAGTCAAGGCTATTTTCTATTATGTAACTTTAATTTGTCCTTATTTATCAAATGGATAAAACATGATAACAATTATCCTGTTTAAAATCCATTTGTGTTGACATTTTGATTTAACACTATCAGTCCTAGGTATCATTTAGGAGGACTTCTCATTTTGAGACATATGCAGATCAAAACATAATATGTCACCATTGATACTAGGTACAATGCCAGCTTTACAGCAACAGAGCTTGCATCAATATAGTGTTTTTTATTATTGTCTTCCTTAGGGCAGGCAACAAAATTATTTAAGTTTGGAGGATTTCACTTTTCATAAATTTAGAACTTTCAAATGAGGGATGTACTTTTACAGTTCGGTCAAAGTAGCGTATCTCAAACTTTCTGTATCACCTCACTCCATGTGTCCTGTATTAAATTCTGAGCTCAGGCTGTAATGTCTGTGCTCAAAATGGAGCAGAGTCGCTTTAAAAGAAGAAATGTGGGACACGGAGGTTGGAGATTTATGTTGTGGCTTAGGTTTTGACCTTAAAAAAATGTAGCACATTTCTTTCATCTGGGGTTTCACATGGGATAAATATGAAGCATAATATGACATATAAAAAGGGTACAGGTACAGTAAAAAAAAGAAAAGGAAAAGAAGAGTAAATGCAATACTAAAAAAAAGGCTCTAAGGACAATCATCAATAACCATTTTACAGTCCATCACTCAATTGTAAGGACTTCAGAAAACCGTCAACGTCAAAACTAGCAGGATATCTGCTCATAATCTAACCGATCAATACTAACATAGTTTTAGTAGAAAGATGAGGCAACAATCTTTAACAACAACGTCCCACACAATTACAGCAGCTTAAACACTATGAGACCATAGTTTTTTTGTTTTTTTGTGTGCGTGCGTGAGTGCGTGCGTGTGTGTGTGTGTGTGTGTGTGTGTGTGTATTCTGAAACGTCAACTTATCTACAGTAACAGCACAGTATCTAAAAGTCTGGCAAAAAATGCATGATGAGGATCTGGATTTTCCAAATATTAACATTGAAGAATAGCGTAGGAGAGGTCAAAGCTTTCAGTGAGGAGGTTGCGGTGAAAGAGAGGCATCAGAAAATCTTATCTGGAGGAGTATATGAATGATAGAGGCATTGGACACAAAATGGTTTTAGTCTTTAAAAAAAAAAAAAAAACTCATTAGCATTTCCATTAATACAGGATATTACTCTTCCTCAGCATCCCTATTAAGTCATGATGTGCCTCTGAACCTCCTTTTTTACCCCATCCTATTTTTACTAAATGTGCTTGCTAAACAACTTTGATGATTTACAAATCTCTTTGCCCACTCAAGCTCACAGATCTGCTTTCCTGCTGTTATTGCATAATATTCTTGTGAGACAAATCATCCTGGATAGGGAGCTGTAATGAAGGGCAAAAATCTACAACGCTTATTTTAAGGAAAAGTTACTTATGAGTTAAACAATTAATTACTAAAATAGTTGTCAAGTTTTAGCCTATCTAGATCAAATTGTATAGTTGAAATGTATTAAGCAACTCTTGCTAAGCAATTAATAATCTGTTATTTAAGAACATAAATCAGCGGATTCATCCCATAACTACCAATACTTTATCAAAATGTGATGTGACTTTTGAGCAATCTTTGTAAACGTAGCAGAAAAAAAAAGATATATCATTAGATGTTTTTCCATTTGCTTGTTTAAAGTAGATCAAACAGGTCCCCCATTTGTGAATATGTGAATTTATTCTTTCACCCAACCTTTTGTTTTTATTATTTTTCAGCATTTGCATTTACATAGATTGTAATAAAAGGTGCGTTTTTGTCGGCTGAATCATTGATAAATCGAAAAACTAATCAACAGAATAATCCCACAGAACTCACAAATATAATTTATGGTGAATACGTGTTTTCATTCAAATAAATAAAAAAATGTCCACATCAACTAAAAACTGCGTCTAAATAGGCACATGATGACATGATGAAAATAAATTATATGACTGCCATGTAAAGTAATTAGAAATAGGTCAACTTATCTGAGTAATTATCAAGGGGAATTAATCACTGAGCAGTAGTCAAAATGAAAAGTCATGCCAAATCCACTGCCTCCAGTCGACTCGGCAAGCAAATTGAAAACAGCCGATTATGAACTTGTTACTTCAAGGCTTTCATTTTGCTGATGGTGGTCACAGTTGAAGTGCTGCTCTACTGTAGCTGAGCAAGACTCAGCAGCATTCCTCAAAATATCCATTTATCATTCTGGCTACATACAGATATCCACACTGACTGAGAGGTGATAAAAAAAACTGCTTAGCGTTGCATTTTTAAAGTTCAACTTAAAACAAAACAGCATTACAGGATATTGGTTAGCTGCATGTACCCTATTTGCTAAATAATTTAAATAACTGTCTATCATTAACATGACAAAAACTACTGGAATACATTTTATATTTTTAATATTGTTTATCAAGAACATTTCTACATTTTGATGTCATATTTTGTATCTTGTAAAAGCGTTTATACCCCCTATACCCCAGTTCTGTCTGCTTTTTGTTCAATGTAGACCACAAGAGAGAACAGGATAATTGCAAAATTAATGAAACAGTGGTGTGCATTTCTGTGGCTTTCTTCATTTTAATGCCTATAAACATCACACAGTGCAACTATTGCAGGTCAGATCCCACCTGTGAGTGTAATTTCAGTGTAATTTTTAAAACCAAGGCACAGAGCAGACAGTTCTTGGATACAATTGTGGAGAAATGAATAGTCCAAACATCTCGTGAAGAACCATTCAATCATTTGAAAATAAAAGGAGTAGATAGAGCCAAGATGAAAAACATATTTCTGAAACGATTTAGAGATTCACAGCTCTTGTAGGTAAATCTTTTAACTGAAGGGCTAGTGGTTATGCAATTCAGCAAAAATGGAATTAATGAAGAAAGGTCTTGAAAACTCTCTTATATAGGGATATAAGATGATTTATAAAATAAAGTTTTTGTTATTATATTAATTGGTTAAAAAAAATTAATCGCCCTGAGCACATCCCCTGCATGTTGAAAAATAGTGTTGGCAGAAATTTTAAGCATTATGAGTGTAAATCCGAAAATACTGAACACAAATGGATTATTTATATGTGTTTGTGGGATTTGCCAGCTAAAAGAATCAACTCACCAGATAAAAAGCAAACTTTCAAGTCTGCATCTGGCACAGGATACTAGTAGCTTATAGATTTCAATGTGCTTTAGGCCAGAATAACAAAAAAAAAAATATTTATTTAGTATATTCCTGATATGTGAATATTGTCAAACACCCTGTCAGAGGATCCTTCCTAAATGTTCCAAACTAAGATAAACTGACAGTGACTATGACAGTTTTACAGGAAGTGGGAGTGAGTTAGCAGATGTAGGAACCTTTAGCAGGAATGTGATAAATGCCCTTGATGCAACATCAACTAAAAACCTGTTGGTTAGATTAGACATAGCTATATTGTGACAATTTATACAACAGTAAGAAATCTAATCCTTTTTATACTCTGCTTTTGAATATTAAAAGAATATAATGTTTGTTTGTTTTTTATTTAACCTAGGCTTAACGTATTGCTACTCTTGGTGATAACAAGAAGACAGTGGTATTATAAGAGTTTTATAGTTACTGACTGTTGATTCATAGTTTAGACAGTTGTGGAAGTGTAAAATGAAGAGGATTCAGATTCAGCACCCAATTTGTAGAATGCAGGGGTACTGAGGTGTCAGCAGCATTGCTATGCCCTGTTTATTAGAATTAGCATTTGACAACTGAGTCATTATGAGGCCAAATAAGAAGGGCTTGTCAAATCTACTCTGAGACCATGAAACTGCTTTGCCATCCGTTAACAGATATGCCAGGAATAGCATTCACGGCCCATATGCAAGTATAAAACTTATTCTAAATTACTCCAGAAAATCTGACCCAAGTACACATATCAGGTTCACAGATTCAGAAATAAATCCGCAGGATAAAAATGGGGCCTAAAAAAGCAAACAGGAATAAACAAAACTATCAATCAGTGGATAAGAAGGTGATATTAAGGAATCATTGAATCAAGGAATTTTTATTTGTCATCACATCACATGTGGTACATGAGGTGGGACGAAATTATAATCCCCCGGTCCAGTTTACACCCTGATAGCAATTTTAAATAATATAATAAGATATAAAAACTATGCGAGAATAGGATTTGACTACACAGAATCTAAAATATGGAACAGAATCTACAATATGGTACTTCGGACATAGCAGCAAGAAAATTCGGAGTGCAAATAATATAATAAAATATAAAGAACTATACGAGAAATAGGATTTAACTACACAGAATCTACAATATGGACACAGAATCTGCAATACGGGACTTCGGACATAGCAGCAATGAAAATTCGGAGTGCAAGTGACATATTAAGTGACATTTTAAAGTGACATTTTAAAGTGAACAGTACCGGTTAAATGAGAAAGTGTTTTTCATTTCTAATAGTCCTTGCGTTTGTTTGAGAGTCTCACAGCTTCAGGAATGAAGCTGTTTCGCAGTCTGGTGGGTTTACACTTGATGCTCAGCAGCCTCCTGCCTGAGGGGAGCGGGACAAAAAGTGAGTGTGCTGGGTGAGTGGGGTCCTTCATGATGCCGGAGGCCCTCTTCCTGCTATTGGGGTTTACTTTAACTATTTTTTAATAGTTGATAGTTGATATATTAGTTTCTCGCAAAGAAACTACTTTTTGTTGCCTTTGATAAGAAAGTTATCAATAATAATGAGCTAATTTCTACAGTTTGAGGGGTGGCTATTTAAATAAATGTATACACCATGGTATGTTTAATTAATAATTCATTATTTATTTTCTCCCTTCGGTCTAAGTCTGACTTGTCATATTGTCTTTTAGCCGCTGTTCAAAATAGGACAGATTGGACAGGGGAGATAGCATGTTATTCAAGCAAGGTAAGAAAGTGCTCATATTCACATGTGGAAATGGCTACAAGAAAATAGGGAGTTGTGGCACCCCAAATCTCCATGACAACCATCAAAGACTGTCCTAAGTGGTACTTGGAAGTGAATCCGTAAAAAGAGATTTGAGAGTTTGCTAATCTGCTGATGGGCAGGGAAACAATGAGGAATATGCAAGAATGTAATTTATTCCACTGCTAATAAACAGCAGGTTAACCAAGTCTGATATATTTTTACATTTTGTTATGCATATAATTGCAGATGTTTTTTTTTGACCTGTGTAATAAAAAGTATAGCTGATAATTATTGCAGTTTCATCTATTTGTGAAGTTGAATTGGAAATACAGATAACCTAAAAGTGTGTATTTTTTATGACACCTTTATTGCTGTTACATACCATCCTCCATTTTATTTGTCAGAAAATTGATCACAAGATCCAGCTTTGCTGAGGTTCCCATATGGATTATTGACTTTAAAAGTACCTCCAACCATAGGCAGTTCAAACTGTATCCATACTGCCAAACAAAATATTTTTCATTATCCTAAATCTGAACAATAAAAAACATTGTTTTTGGTCATAAAAGTATTTGTCACTATGACTATAAATATGTTTATCTCTATAAGCTTACCTCCCTGTATCTAACAACGGTGTGTCTATTGTGGATCACTTTTGGTTCCTAGGAATCACTCGTTTTTGGGACTTGGGCTGCTCCTCAAACATATACATTGTTTGAAAGAAGACATTGTACTTCCTGTTGCAATAAAACTAAAAACCTACAACAAGATCTGCTGGTCATGCTGTACACCAGGGGTGTCAAACTCAATTGCACAGGGGGCCAAAATCCCAAACCCAGTTTGAGGGCCAAACAGGATGAACATTATTTTGACACACTAAAACTTTAAAGCTTGAAATGTAACTTTTTTAAACATAAATGGATTTTTATTCTGGAATAAATTAACTTAAAATGTTCAATACCTTAAAATATTACGCCCTTCATAAAAAATATATCCAACCTAAATTATACAAGTTAGGAAAAATGTAAACATTAAAAGAACAAACATTCAAATATCTTGGCTCTGTCATATTATATTTAAAAAATAAATAGCAAAATAAATAATAAAAGTTATAAACTTACTAAAATATCCCAAAAAGATTTTCTTCTCAATAAAAATACATCCAGTCAAATTTATACAAATTCAAAATATGAAAATGCTGCATAACAAAATAAAATTTCCGCATTAACAAACCAAATCTTTTAGTTTCCTTTGTTCTTATGTCGGTTTGTCGAAGTTTGGTTTTTTTTGGCTACAAGTTCATCTAAATTTGTCATCACCTAGGAGAGATTCTCACACAGTGCTACCAAACGTGCACACAGTTTGAGCCATGAGCTAGACTGAAGCAGGCACAATTGACTTGGCAGCTGAAGCGGTGCATTGTGGGATCTGTACTTTTTGTTTGGTACCTGTGCTCCATATCGGCGGGTCATTAATAAAAATATCATATTAAATGATCTCACGAGCCAGATAAAATTACATGCCGGGCCGTATGTGGCCCGCGGGCCGTGAGTCTGCTCTACACTGTCTTTATTTACTGTGCGGCTTAGCTCTGACACAAAACAGGGAACTGCAACAGTTTCTTGATGAACACAATGAACAGCTCACTCCCTCTGTGTTCAGCTATTGTGCAAAATAGGGATATTGGCCTTTTTTTATTTTATTTTTAATCTAAAAAAAAACTGATGCTTCAGTATGTAACTTGAAAACTGATTCTGAATGTCCTATCTTGTTAAAACAAGCTCATTTACACTTTGTTCTTATTTTTATTAAAGAAAAGAAACATAAAAGTAAGTAACGTGGTTTAAAATTCAATGAGCACAGGTTCATGTATATCTGAAACTTAGCTCCTGTTATCAAAAAGCTTAATATGCTCATATGTAAGGCACATTACTGCAAAACTAAGACAATCATAAAGGAATACTTATAAAACAAACTGAAGTTATTTGTTGCTGGGTTTGGGGTTGTTGTTTTTTTCTTTTTACTTGGTGGCTCAAAAGTGTTAGAAAAAAACAGTTTTTAATCTACTGTACCTCAGGATGCATCAGACTTCACTGAACATATTTGCATAAGAACAAGCTATTTTTAAAAGTCAGTTTATGTTGTGTGAACCATATCAGGTTGAATGACAATGGGAACAATGCTAAGTTAGAAACTAACTATATAAATATTGTAGTGTTACATGTTTGCACAACAAACTTGCGTCACTGTGAGTGTGTTCAGTAGCAACACTGTGCTGGTAGGAAAAAAAAGTAGGGCAATTTTTATGTAGAGGATTTTTGCAGGGATTCTCTGGTATATTTTTATTAAGCAAGACATCAGGATCGGGCTGATCCAAACTTGCAGTTGCTTAGTGGAAAAGCCCATAGATCTTGATTGGAGGACATACAGTAACCTTTAGGGCATGAGACCACTTCATTAGCCAGTTAGAGAAGTGTAGCCAAGGGACTTAAAGCAAGTTTATTCTGCACAGTAACTCAGTAGGAGGTGTATTTGACTTTAGCACTGTTTTACAGATTTTGTTCTTCTGGAAAGATACATATAAAAAACAATACTATACAAATTAAAATTGGTTTATATATATATATATATATATATTTATTTTTCTAAACAAAGCAGCATATTGTTATAAATCATGATTTTTGTTCTTCAGTTCTACAGAAAAAAACAATAGGCAAGATTAGGAATTTGACATTCAAAGCTGGTAATTTTATGTTTTTTGATGTAGCTTTATAATGATAATTCACCTGTTTGTACCCATGTTGATTATTCATATAATAATGGTATGATTTTCTGTAATTTCATCATTGTGTAAGGCAAAGATATTTAGAGTTTTTTGACAAAGATGTATCTCTCAGCAAGACTTTGCACAACATTACTTTGGTTTGTTTAGGAGTTACAATCTGTCAGACTGGCCGAATTAGGATTATAAATACAGCCAATAGAAAGAGGGTCAAATACAACAATTTAAAGATACAATAAAATGATACTTAAGATTTTTCATAATTATTTATATATACAATTCTTAAAAAAATAAAGCTTAATGGAAATACACTGATATTTCTTTAAACCAGGAAAAGTTAATTTATGTTTATTTAAAGGAAAAATGACAAAAATCAATCTGTATTTCTTATATGTATAATATAATTAATTTGAAATATGAATCCAAGTTAATCCCGTAAAAAATTTTGTGAATTCAGTTTTATTCAAACTGAATGGGTCAGCTTTGCTATACAAATTAATATAAATTCACCAATTAATAAGAAAATAAACAAGGAAAGAGATAATAAAAATTAGACTTTAAATCTGATGTAAAACTTAGTAAAACTTCTAAAGGACATTTCCAGCTAGGTATCACCCTGAAGATCCAATCATTTGCCATGAGGAAGCCTTTAATTCACTAGTCTTCAATAGAATCAATGTGAGTGCTTCTCAGATTCATGTGCAGGTGTTTACATATACAAAAAAATCCGATATTATCCGGGTAATCTCTTTCAAAGTAATCCACTTATTTTTAATCAATGTGCTAAGTCTCTAAATTTTTATGAGCAGCATACAAAGTGATTCATTGTTTAGAATGTGATGGGGGGTTTTTTTCCTGCAGTAATGATCTCTGAATTTAATTTAAAAAAACAACAAAAAAAAACATCCAAATTAATGTGCTTTTTGCGATTTAAGTGACTGCATATATTTATGGAAGAAATATCAAATGACTTGAAAATCCCCCTCTGTTTATATTAGTATGCAAATACAATAAAAAAGAAGTATCATAAAAAACGTTGTAGTAGTTTTAATCTCTTTTATATTCTAACGAGACAGCTTTCTCAAAGTAAGCTCCTTGGGTCTTTCACCAATTGCCTGAGCAAATCTGTGCTTTATCTCTTGGTTATTCTCGGTAACTTTTTATTCTCTGTAACTTTTTTTTTTTGATGCAGTCACACAGGATTTAATCTAGCCATCTTTTTTGTCTGCACTGAACCGGCTGATGGATGGCTTCAGCTGCAATGATGAAGCACAATTTACGGTTCCAAATGTCCAAAGCAGCCACTGTTATTGTTGGCTCTTGTATGCACTGTCTCTTCCTCTCTCACCATCGCTCTTGCTCCCCCTGCCAAAGCCCTGAAAGCTACGCTCTTTGTGAATGTCACACAATGCACACCGCGGCATTGTCCATATCCATCCATGTCTTCGCTCTCCCCTCCATCCTCACTGATCAGGAGAACCTCCCTTTCCTGCCTCCCTTTTTTTGTCCCTCCCTTGCTCCCACCACTCCCGCTGCCAGGCTACCAGGCTGCGTTGCATGCGCCTCCCATCCCCCTCCCTTCGCTATTCATTGTGAGTGCTTAGTTCAGCAGCCTCAGCCTCACTTCTTCTGCAGTATGCAACTCTGCCTCGATGTTGATGCTGTGCAGCCTGAGCCAAGCATGGCACGGCCTCCTATATGGGCTCAGGGGAGGGGGAAGGAAGCACTTCTATAGCTGCAGGAAAACAAGACAAGAAGAACTCCAGAGCTAATCTACAGATAGACCCTGAATGTTTACAAGCCACTATTGATTGGTTTTGTAAGCGCTTAGAACATTTCTGGTCTCTTTTATACTAGTATTCAGTTATTAATGAAAGCTTACAAATGGTGCTTCTGATCATCTCGGATTGCCAAGATTTCGCGGATAAATATTGAAAAAACCCAACTTATATTTCCTTCTTAATTAAAATCATCAGAACTAGGAGCCCCCTACATGGTCTGTTTAGAAATCCATTACCACACGGTTTTTCTCTAGACTTAATAAAAAGTATTTGCTGCATGAAAGGAAATAATCCTGCTATCCATCGGTTTTCTGTACGTCTCAAAATAAGTACTTCTGTCTAAAATCATATCCAAAATTGTATTCTTTCCCTGGCCCTTTTTTTTATTTTTTTGCAAACAACAATAATAGGTTTATTATTTGCTAAAATTCCAGTTATATTCAGAAGGACATCAAACATAAAACAAACCTATCGTAATAAAAAAAAACTCAGTTAAATAATTGTAAACATCATGCAAAATCCTTTTTCGCCAGTGATGCATAAAAACACTGTGAGAACATTTAATAGTATATTGTTGTTTTCTGGCAGCGTCACTTGTCTGTATTTAATGTCCCTCCTCTTAAATCCCTCTGATGGCCTCTGAGCGGCTACAATCTGTGACCTTTGGTGACTCGTAATTCTCTCTGCAGATTTGTCTTTGGGGATTGGAACAAAATCGGACACAGCTTTTAAGTGTTGCACTCAAACACCTGTCAAATCCCACAAATGAATGTTGAAAAACAAAGCTGTATGTTTGGCAGAACAGATCTTTTACGTAACTGTGCATCTCACTCTACTGGCATGTTTCTCAGTGTATGTAGTCAGCAGCAATTTAGCCAAACTGTCATCCAGAATTTCAATTTTTAGTTCTTTAGTTCATTGAGATTGTGTAGAAATATGTTTATTTATTTTTGTGTTAGTCAAAACTATTTACTGTTGTCTTTACTTTTTATTTCTTTGCATTCCCTATGTGGCTTCCATTTGTCAGAGTATATCATGTCGTTGTTAAAACATTGTAGATTATCTAAAAACTAATAAACAGTTTGATTATTGGTATACCATTAACTTTGTGAAACCCTTTTATTTTATCTCGTAAATCATGCTGTTTGCTCAGAGTTCCTGCCCTTATGTATGTTCTATTCAAACACTAAGCCACTGCTGCTAATATCTGTATACCTCCATTTTAACTTTAAAAAGTACTCCTATACAAAACTGTCATTGTTGCCTGTTATGTCCATTCAACCAGTCATGAGAAAAAGGCACTTCTTCTAAACCTGGTTGTGCTAAAAGTTTTCTTTCTGTTAAGAGATAGTCGTTCCTCTCCACTGTCGCCCAATGCTTGCAAACAACAAAGGGTTGCTTTAACGTAAATGAATCAACAAAACAAACGGGTTTAAAAAAAATAAATAATAATAATTTGTAATTGCATCCCGAATAAAATCTATATTTAATATTTATCTTTAGCTCAATCAGACGTCTGAAGTCCGAAGAAAGGAGTAATAGTGACAATCTTGTACACTTACCCCTCAACGCTTCTTGAATCATTTTTGAAATATTGATTTTGATATATTATTTCATTAACAAATATATTTTGGCTTAAATTTTTCTAATCAATATTTATAACTTACAGTGTTTTAAACTCCCATAGATGTACAGAAATGTGATTGATTGTTTATACACGAAATGAGTTGAACTCAGTTGAATAGAACTGACTGCGATTACCTGCCCAAAGTCCAGCTTGTTCATGAAAGGAACTTAACTACATTGATAAATTCGGGAGTGAACAATCCTTAGAAAATGTCAAGGCTAAAGCCGACCATTATTGTTGGCCCCTAATCATTATTTTAAATATTTAAAGAAATAACCAAATTAAGCCCCAATTGGTGAAAAAAGTGATAAATATATCCTACTAAATTTGACTTCTAAATTTGTCATCTTACTTATTGTTTCTTATGGTTTTGATCTTGACTTTTTCACATAGGACCTCTGTTTTAAATTAAGGTCTTGTTACCACTAAGTAATTTATTTGATTTTTTTTTCTTATCTAGCCTCATGTTTGCTACCTATTTTTCTGGGAAAAATTCGAGGGAAGCCCCTTTCATGGCTGTCCCCCCATTTATATCTCGTTTTTTGTTGTTTCTTCGATGGGTTGTTCTGAAATAATTTTATTCGAGTTCGGTTTTTGTGACATGTATATGAAAATAACATCAATTCTGTTTATGACAACAGTTACAATTACTAATAAAAATTAAAAAGTACTGTATTACTTAGTCATAATTTAAAAAGGCTCTGCTTTTCCTGCTTTTGCAGTTTTTGATCTTTTGAAACCAGGCTTTTAGGGTACAAAAAGGACTTGCATGCTATGTGATGTCTTGTACTGACCACCTGTCCATTTCTACTTGTCTGAAAACAAGCTAGATTCTCACTTTGAAAACCAATGATTTACTGTAGGAGGATAGAGTTTATGATTTGAATAAATATAATCTACGAGGTAGAGTTTCCATATTTTTGTTCAATCTGTATTAGGAAACAAAAGGTCAAAATGGGAATAAGAATCACATGAAATTAAAGGAGTGATGCAGTGTTATCAGAAAAGGAAATCTCAAAATTAAAACAAACTTAATATCGGAGCATTTAAGGACTATTTTTCGACCATAAAGTTTGTCATGTGTAAGAAATAATAGTTTTTAGGGATGTAACGATAATACCTGATACATTATTTCATTAACAATTATATATTTGACATTTTTCTAATCAATAGATATAACTTCCAGTGTTTTAAACTGCCATAAATTTACAGAAATGTGATTGATTGTTTATACACGAAATGAGTTGAACTGAATTTAATTGAACTGAATTGAATTGAATCCCATCCCAAGTCAATTAATCCAGAACAATTTTGTCTTTTCATGATCATTTCTGTACAACAGAAGAAAAATGTCCCACAACTCTGTGACATTTTCATGGTTTTAGTTTAAAAAAAATGCATTATATAAATTCAAGTGAAATTAAAGAAGACAATTGTTCAATCATATCTTAACATTTTTAGCGCTGCTTTAATATTCCCATGTATTTAACATCCCTGAGGGAGGTCACAAAACAAACTAAGGTTTACTTTCCTACTGTCACCTGATAACATTACATAAACAAGGGCGGGCACTAGGACGCTTCTAAATCTTAGAAATGAAAATGAAAATAAAACGAGTTTATATTCCAGGAAAAAATTCCTTTGCTCATGGCATTTTCTATTAATGATTCTTGCATTACATAAACAAGCTACCTCTTCAGAAAACAATGCCATTAATTGTCCCTATGTGCAGGCCTGCAGAGACAAGTAAAAAAAAAACATTCCCTGCTATAATGCAGGATAGAAGCTTTGGAAACTATTATATTTATTACTCTTTAAGTAGAACAAAAATGCCAAAAGCTCATTTTTGCTCTAAAAGACAGATCTCAATCTCATCAGCTACTGCAGAAACAAGCCATGTAGAGATTTGATGAAATGTTGAGATTTGTTCCCTGCAGCTCTTTCCCAAGCCTGCCTCCTGAATAATTCAGCAGCCAAGGTCATTGCTAAAAACCCGCTTTTCCCCGTCTTAAATGCAGAGAGTTTGTTGTGACATTTTTAAATGTCTACCGGTCTCCCTGAAAACCTCCAGTCATACGAATCTTGCATGAAACCACAGCAAATTGAGAACAGAAGGTTTAATCGTGCAGCTGCAATAATGTATTTATTTTCTGCGTTTGTGTGTGATCAGTGTACTTGATCGGATGGTATTAGGGTGTAATGAGTTGCTTTGCAGTATCCCAGTGATGTGCAATTAAAACAACAGACAGATAACTTGGAGAGAAAATACCCCTAGATTATGGCTAAAAGGTACACTATCCATTCCACATGCCCGGTACTCATAACAAGGCCACTAAAATTCCCATAAACCACGAACACCAACAACAGCTGCATCCAAACCGCAGCAGAGAAGGGGAATAAAAAAGAAAAATCACATTCCAAGTCAATCTATCTTTGTTTAATCCGACTGTTTGACAGCAAAGCACCACGTTTGCACTATCAATAGTTGTCAGAGAGTTACGAAAGGTCTGAGGCCGGTCCCACATCCTGGTGAAGTGGTGGCGCTCTGCATAATGCACAAGGTGCGCAGCTGACTTTTGAGGGGGAGGAGGAGACAAGCAAGCCCTGCATGATGGCCTACAGTACTTAGACTTGTGTTTTGAGGAAGATTAGTCATCCTTCATCCATTTGTAGTTCCCCCCATCAAAAATGCATGCATCGCAATTTTGTTTAAACAAAAAAATAAAAGGTGTTTAACAATGACAGATCATGACTAACATTTTTTTTTCTAATATACTAAAGCCTTTTTCCCAATTGGATGGTGTTTTTTCTTTCTTTGTTTGCAAATACTGTCCAGCCAATGAACAATGTCTGCTGTCTATGGGTGGATTTCCACTTCTACTTATTATTTCCTTCAACAGTGGACTTCATTAACCTTCAATTTCCAATCAATATTCATCACTCCACCGTCCTGGCAACTAGTGCGGGCGGGGAGGAGGGGAGATCCACGGTTTGAAGCAGCCTTACCATTCCGTGCCAGTTGATGACGATCCCAGTCCGGAGCCAGTCCCTTTCAAAACATCCAAACGGGAAATATAGCGGAGAGCATTGCTGGAGGCTTTTAAAAAAAAAATGTAAAAACAAAAACCAAAAAGATCAATGAGGGGGAAACAAAAAACAACCCAAAAAAAAACAACAAGCAGGGATGGACGGACTATGATGGTTTGCTGATGCTGAATCACTCTCTCCCCCCCAACCCAAGCTCACCACCTTTCAACCATTGTGCTGCAAGATGCTGGCCGTACCATTGTGAAACCTACCAGAGTTGGGCGATGGAGGAGAGGGAGGAAACGGGTTGCCCTAGCAACCTCCCAGGAGCACGTCTGACGTCAAAGCAGAGAGAGAGAGGGAGAGGGAGGAGATCACATGGAGTCTGTCTCTCCAGATGGGAGGGGGGGAAGCATCTCCTCTGATCACACGGTGTCCCACTTTGTCCCGCCACATAGTGAATATGGAGTGTATGGGTGTTGGTTATGGGGCCGATATTTCAAATTTTTAGAAAAAACACTGTTATATAAAAAAAGAAAAAGAAAAACACTCAGTGGAATATTTGTCGGTGGATGTTTGCAGTAGAAGCTGCAGGGATTACTGGTTACTACACTGAATGTGTAAAAATGATCACAATCATCTATGTTCCTCTCGTGTTGGGATTCCGGTATAGTTGAACAAAGAAGCATTTTCCTTCAAATAAAACTTTCTTGAAAATTGATGTTTAGCTTTAAAAGTGAATATAAAAATCGTTGGCCCCTGATTTGCTGCACTACTAAATGTTAGAGCCGAACAAAGTCCCAATACTGTTGACATTGAAGCAAAAAAAAACATAACATAATTGCTCGGTAAGGCTCTCGCTTGTAATTGGAAGTATCACAAATGGAAAATTCAAAATATGAAATGATAGAGACCCTGAACTGCTGTCATTCCACATGAAAGCAAAAAAAAAAACTAAAGGAGTTAATAGCCCTTTAAAAATACATTATCAGTATTGTTTTTCTAGTTTTTTCTTTTCTTTTCATGGATGCTTTCTGGTAAATGTCAAAATATAGTATCAAAACAATTCCTTTTTTTTTACTTTAGTAAAACTGTTACCACCCTATGTACAACTTGAAGTGCGCAATAATTACATGCATATAAATTTAATCCACTCCAAGTGATTTATGTAGATAGACCCGGAAGCGTTTAATCACTTTTTGCATTCTACACTAAATCACCTGCTTCAATCTGAAAGAAAACCCCTGTTATTCAAATAAGGTCTTATAATTCCAGTCACATCTGGGCCGTAATAATGTGTTAACCCAGGCTGAGCAGGTCAGATAACTCCAACTCAGAGATGTGACTATGACTGAATGTAATAACGACAAAAAGCCACTAGATGGCAATAAACATATTAAAAGCATACCCAACCTTAAAATACAAGGGGAAGGAAGTACTCAGCTGTGGATTGCTTCCTGAGTGTGTGCATGATTCACTTTGATGCAGTGGGAAACCCACAGTAATCTTGATTTCCATGGAGTTTCAAAGAAATTATAATCTTTAGATTGATATAGTTTTACTGTTACTTATTTAACTAAAAAGATAGGCACAAAAAACATATTTAATATAAAACGAGATTTTATATATGATTTATATATGATAGTATATATGAAACAGAAGAAGTTAAACAAGCAAGGCTTAGTTTAGTAAAATTAGTAAACTGATTTGTAAGTAAACAGAATTTTTTTTTTTACTTTTAAGAATTTCTTCAAATAATATTTTTTGTATAGAACATTTGTACATGGTGATGTTAAAGACCATGTACATGTAGGCTGCTAATTACCATTTGTTATAGATAATTACAGTATGATAACCTTTTTGGTGGTTTACTGTTGTTTTTGTTTTATAATATAAGGTGCAAAGTGCAATCTCTTTCAGCCATGCTTCTCTAAGCGAGGTAACTGTTGACAAGCTGCTCTGAAATCTGCTTCAACAGGTGTGACAGTGGTATGTTGTGTTTATTTTCATTTTGAAAAGTCACACCCAACTGAAGCAATCTGCAATGAAATATCCTAAACTGCACAAGAATCCAGGCAATGTAGCCCTCATTTCAGAATTAAGTCATAGCTATTTTCTTAAAAACATGATTTAAATATCAAGCGAAATGCACATTTACAATAAAACCATACACATATGGACTCAAACTTTAGGCTGTGGTTGTTTGTGGAGGTTTGCTCCCAAAATGAAACCAAAGCACATATATATATATATATATTAGATTAGATTAGATAAAATGAGAGGATTTGATGTAATAAACCTGATTCTGCTCGACGTTTCCCTCCCAGTTGTGTATTGCCATGGCAGCGGATAAAATTACTGCCCTCCCCCCCTCAGAGGGAGCCAATCATCGGCCGCAGCTCGGTGTTAGGTTACGCCCAGTCAGCCCACGCTAGTTGGCGGAGGGAGGGGCTTTATCCCGCTGCTCCGCAGTTATGGTAACTTTGTTTCGCTGGAATACAACTCGAAACTGTTGCCGACGCAAATTAACTGGACTTCCCAGATGAAAATAGTTTGAATTTAACGTATTTTTAAAAACATATGTATTATTGTTATCTTAGCTGTATTTACGGCGACGTCAGGTTCTTTGGTAGCATGAGCATAGACCGCCTCGCCGTGTAAATTAACTACAATCCAAGATGTGGCTTTGTGGATGGGATGGCGTCTGGTTGTGTGCAGACTGATAGCTTCGTCGGTTTACGACCCTTTACTTCCGAATAAACTGTCTGGCTCTTCTTCTTTTTTCTGGTAAGTAGTTTTTAAACTTATTTATGGTTTTCGCCTGCCTTTTCGGCTAACTTTAGCCAAACTGGGTCAAACCTTTTTGAAGTTTTTCCTACACACGTTGACTAGGCAGGTAAGCTAGCTACTATTTGTGTGATTATTACACTGAAAACATTAAAGGTTTTTTTGTTACATTTTACGTTTTATTATTGTTTTAAATATTTATTTTTGGCTGCACTAGATAAATAAGGTACCAGTATTTTAATTGGGAGGGAGAAAAAAAAAAAGAGTCCTGCGGTTTGGCTAATGTTGACAATATAGACGCCAAGTTTAATGTCTTAGCATGATTTTCTCGTTGTAAACAAAACCTTTAAGAGCAATACAATCAATATTGGCTGAAGGTTTTATGGGTTGGCATGGGAAAACGCTGCTTAAACCCCATCCCACTTTCTATACCTTAAAAATATATTGAATTTAACTTTAAAAGTGAAATATGATGTTTGGTGAGCATTCCCATCTAAGCTGTCATGGAGAAGGGGACGTTAGTGATCATATATTGGAAAAAAATTGTAAAGTAGTGAATCTTGCACACCAACACACAAAAAAAAAAATGCTTTCCATGTCACAGTTCTGCATAGCAAACCTGTGATTAACAGAAATTGGAAGGATGGGGTCCAGACCAAGATGCTGTTAGTCCAGAGCTGGCCTGATAACCATAGAAAATATGTTATGGCATTGCACTTTTAAGACAGGTTTCAAGCATTATGTGCAAGCATATTGGCTTGCGAGGAGGAAGGAAGACGGTCTCTAACCAAACCAGAAGATGCAATGTTCAACGCTGTGTTGGACAGCATTCTGTGTAATCTGGAAAAGTGCGTCCACTGGTGCTGTGGATGGTATTTAGATTACGAAGAATATGAAGTAACCACTGGATTTTCCCTTTTATTTCAATGAGTCACTGCTGTTGCTAAATTGCTGCTACTGTTGTCTTCACTCGAAGTCCATTTAAGACCGGGCTGGGAAGCTTTGATTATAGTTTTGCAATGAGGAGCAACTTGCTATATGTAGTGGCAAATAATGCTCTACTTTAAGTGATGTTTCAATTAACTGGCATTAACTCTGACCACTTTGTGATTAAACAAAAGTTGAAAACAGTAGGTCTTTTTTTATTATTAATAAAAGCTGGGGCTAACTGGGGCTAATCCAAAGTAAATAACAGAGTCAGGATAATAGTGAAACCATACCTAATAACCAGGAAAAAAAAATCAAAACAACAATATTGTTGTTTGACTATATTTGTGTGGTTGTTTTACCTCAGTTTGATTGCTCTATAATAATGCTTATATGTTCTCAGCTGATACTCAGGAGTGTTTTAGAGTGCTAAATACAGACCTCGTAAATACCAGTAGTGTTTGTTACCAGAAACCATAAATTTGTGAAGTTAAGCAGATCTGCAACATGTTATTGCTTCTCACTTGCTATGTTTGGAGCACCGGCATCATCTGGACACTTCCTCATCCCAGACGCCACCCTGACGTGCCCGCAGCTTGATGAACCAGATTTCACGACTTCATTCTCAATCTTAGGGACATGCTGTTGTTGTGCTTGATGACGCCACATCAGAGACAAGCTACTAGCTAACAACACAGTTTTAAGAGTGGCATTTTACTTTGATTGAACAAGACCAAGTTCATTGTTAATTAAAAATCTGTCTCTTCTACCCTTTATATCACAAACTAAACCAGATATGATGGAAACAAGATTAGAGGATAAAATGAGGCAACATTGCATCTCATTTGCTTTTTGATAATTTTTCAGCTAACCTGTTGAAAAACCAAAAGGTTTTGTTGTTAACATCTTAGTTGCAGACATTTGTAATAAAGAACTTTTAAGTAAAATGGTTACAGCATTCATACTTACTTTATTTTAAAGCATTGGTATACAAATGCAAAGGTGTGCAGTCATGTAGTTGCCGGCCGTCTTGTTTTGATTTTGGGTTCAAAAAGGAAACCTTTTCTTCCAACACTCGCTGCGCCATATGGTTCAGTCCCCTTTCCCTTTTTCCTGCTTTAACAACCAGTGCCTCCTAGCTAAAAAAATACATAAATAAAAATATTTCATACTTTATTTTTTTCATTACTACAAGCAAAAATTAACACATTTTGTCTGAATGATGCACCAGATGGATAGCGAGAGCAGCACTTGATCTACCTTCGGAGTCGTACAGATGTATGTAGTTCCTCACAAACTTGAGATGTTCCTCAGAAAAACTGGCATGACTTCCTGCCAAGTTTATGTATTCAGAGCGAATGGATAACAATGCCGTCTGATCCCTACAAACAAAGACACTCATGACCAATGACACTATATGGTTTGTATACAGAGGGGATAGAAAACTTACACGTGGGGGGGGTCTTAACAAGAAAAGGTGACAAATTTTGATTATTTTTTTGTACGCCACTGCAACTTATTTCAAATCTATTAAAATAGGTTTCTAGAAATGACTCATTCCACTGCAAGGCAAGAATAATGATTGTGGTGTTGACATTTCTTACCTAAAGTTGGTGACGCATCACATTGAACATTAGAATGCCATCTCTGTTTAATCCAAAGTGACTTTCTCTGAATTATCTACTACGGGGAAAAAGGTGCAACACATGAACATTAATTCTCTATATGTTTGTCAGCAGATATTGTGGATGAGCTTATAAGTCTGCAGAGCTGATGGTTTAGTCCTGTTTGTGTTTCAGCAGTGCAGTGTTGTACAACCTGCTTTTTATTTGTTATGAATTTAAAAATATTACCCCCATACATTTCCAGACATGTCTAAAAATACAAACCCCAGAAAGGTCCTGTGTGCTCACCCTCCTTCTAATTCTAAGAACAGTGTAGCTGGGAGTAATTGGATTGGTTTAGTTTGCATTTGTTTTTGACTTTTTCTTGCTAGGATAACTTTAGGAAGATGTTTTTTTTTTTTTACTGGCACACCTTGCTGCTTCTGCTTTTTTTCCCCTGCAGATCTGTTTGCCAGCTCAGGCTACAGTTCTGATTTTTAGAGGATATAATTGAATTCTTTCCTAAAATTAACAGTTGTACTTTCTAGGAACTCTGAGTTATTTTTTCTTCTTTTTGTTCCGTTTTAAAAGTAAATAAACTTTGAAGGACTAACTAATCCATTGATTGTATCTAGTGATGTGAAGTTGAAGGACAACTATTTTCCAATTCATCCTTTTTGACACACAGGGATGTGGGTGGAAGTACAGAGTAAAGCGCTCTGTCACATTTCCAGGATTATTTCTGTAAAACCCTTGTTGCCGCAGCCAAGGCTCTGAAACCAACAGCAGCAGTTAAATCCTTAGCAGGTAGTTTTATGTTTTGTTGTTTGTTCTTTTTGTTGTTTTTGACTATTCAAAGATACCTGGGAACAAATAATCTGCATATTTGGCGAACCTTCAAGTGAGGGAGACTCTAAAGCGAGGAGGCCTTTCCGCTTTCGGATTGCTGAACGCTCTCAGTAATGAGACGAAATGAGATAGCAGTTGGCCTGTACGGTGGTGTCTGCGAAGATAAAAACATTCCACTGTAGGTCTCTGTTGAAATAACAAGGGTCGCGAAACAATCGGCCCTCACATCAACCCGCTCTCCCCTTTCTCATGGCTAATGAACAAGATGGTTTGCTTTTCCACTTGTCCTCAAACTTCACGCCTCCCTTCGACTAGAATGGTTAACCTGCATTCCTGCATAAACATTTAGTCTTGTGACAGGCTTACTCATTAACTCTCTTCTGAAAATGCCAATTCATTGAAAGGACATTGTTTCACATATTGCTATCGGACCCCCCAAAAAATGGGACTAATTAGTCTGCTGGCCCAATTTACTGGAAGGATTTATGGGTAAATTATATGCAAGGATATAGCCTGTAATGTTCCATATAGAAGTGTTACATAGTCTCCCTTTATGATAATATTTCAGAGGAGAGCCAGTGGTTGTTTACTGTAGACTGATGTTTGTGAGTGCTAATTTGATGGGTTTCCATGAAATTTCTGGTCCCTAGTTATTTGGAAACCAAAAATAGGTCCGAATTTTTTCACAGCTCAGTGAAGGAAACTTGGGCCCTTTTTAAAAGAAAACCAATCTGTGCTGCAAAACTTGAATGTGGTGGTTTAGATTTCAACAGGAAAGGAAACATCGACAAGGTACATCGGAGTTGAACTTAATCTGAACCTTTACCCTCAAACTGGATGTGTTTGCAGACTGAAATGACTTTTAAGTCAAAAGTTTAAAAGAGGGTTGAGGAGATGAGTTTGTGATATTTTGACAACAGAAACAACATGAAGCTAAAAAATATATATACTTTTCTATTGATCTAAAAATGCAGAGCCTTAATATTTAGTTCACCCTAACAACTAGGAATGAGCTTGAATTTTACATATAAATTGGATTAAACAAATCCTATATCGATGTACAGTTTGAAACTTATTGTTGTATTAATCTACATGTTGTAATAAAATCCTTATTTGTTCTTTCGGAGGTGCAACTTCACCCTGATTCAAATAGTTTCTGCACAGCCTGTTGTAAACTGCCAAACTGGTTTGCTCACATTACTGTCATGCCATGGACAAATTGGGAAGATTAGAAACTATTGTCAGCATCGCAGAGCTGTGGCTGAAACACAGAGAGAAACTGTGACGCATCATGAACAACTTTGCATGCATCTTTTATCTCCATCGCATCCTCGTGTGAATGGGTCGGCTGCGGGGCGGAAAGAAGCGCACCTGTCCGGGCTTAAATCGGCGCACTGGTTTGGTTTCCATACAAATGAATTAAAGACATAACACGTTTCTTTACGCAACAGCAAAATCTTGGGTTTTGTGATTGTCCGTCAACTACACACTGTTTTCGCAAAGAGCCTGACCCAATTTCAGGTTTAACAACACATAATCGGAAAAGAAAGTTTACATAAGACACATACTTGAAGAAGACAAGGCTTTAAGATCACGGCGAAAAGGTAGATTTTTTTTTTTATCATCCTTGATCAGGTTTTATTTTAGTTTAAGTCTGATCTTTGTCTCACCTGCACCCTTTAAGAGGGACAAACAAATGTCTAGGTTGTAAAATATGAAGGAGAATGTATGCACACTATTCTTAAACCTCCATATAAATACATGCTTAGTTCTTCTGTTCTGATAGCATTATGATTGGGTATCTTTAGTGGTTGAGATTTGCACATTAATAGCTGAAGAAATGTGTTGTTGATCATTTGTCTAAGAAAAAAAACAACAACAACTCTTAAATCTATTTTAATTTATGGTTGTTAGGCGATAAAACTTCAAACATTTTTTTTTCCAAGATGCTATGTAGTTGCTGACATGAGCAGAACTGTGACTCGGAGGTGCAGCCTTTGCATTTTTCTGCGCTGCTATGATCTGCTTCGAAGTTCCCAACCCAGAACTCTTTGCATTTTTTTTTCTTTGTCTTCCAACCATGCAAAAGTCAAGATGACTTTTCTTGTTGGGTTGGGACGATAACTGGAGCTGCTTTATTCATAAAAAAATTTTTTAAACCGAAAGAAGTATAAATCTGTATATGGTGAAGCAATGTTTGTGTTTATATGTGTGTTAATGATGATTTATTTTTCTCTAATCTTTGCAGGGAAGATGCATGTGTCTCTAGCAGAAGCCCTGGAGGTTCGGGGAGGCCCGCTCCAGGAGGAGGAGGTCTGGGCGCTGCTCAGTCAGAGCGCAGAGAGCCTCCAAGAGCTGTTTAACAAAGGTATGAACTGTACATGCGTCTTTATTTTTATGTTTCGTAGGACGTAAGGATGAATCTATTGATGTTGCATGATTACATGTACTTTTTTACATGATTACGTTTTTTAGTTAATCTGTAAGCGGAAAAAAAGATGAAAACATTTTTTCTGTCATTTCATCTTCAAAATAAACAAATATACTATAAATAAAAAGACCTATAAGGTGATTTTCACCATGTTTTGTGTATTTTCTGATTGTCTCTTGCGCTTTAGACTGTCAGACGGTTTGGGAGATTTGAATCATTTTGGTGAGTGGCTTCTGCTCCGAGAGTATCTAGTTGTCCTTGGCAGCACAGACAGATAACGTTTTCAGCTTCCAGGGACGGTTTGTTTTTTGAGAAAACCATAGCAGTGGGTCACCGAGGGAAGTTTAACTTCACTGACACCGAAGAGGATGTGAGTCCGCAGAAATCCCAGACTGTTTTGTTACTTTAAAAACAGCTAAGGAGGGTTTCTGGGTTTGCTCATTGTTCCACAACACCCAATAACACAAGTTTAAAAGTGTCACCTAAAACAGTTGACCACTGAAATTTTCAACGAAACAATAACTTGCTGTTGAAACCTGTAGGTTACTGGGTAAAACCAGCTCGACTTCAATTTCTAGTTTTATTTACTAGAGTCTGTGTTGAAAATCCTTTCATATGGTAGAAAAGCTCCCTTATCTGTGGGTCCTTCTAAATATTCCTCAGCTCCCAAGGTCACATGTTTGTTGAAAGGAATTTGCAGAAAAAATCTGGAATAGTGTCTTTGTGAAGGCTTCTAAGATATAAAAAAAAAATTTGATATTTGAAGGTTTTCCTTCATTTTTTTGTCTTTTGCTTTGCTTTTTTTTACAGTAAAAGCTTTGGACTGCTAAGTGAGGCCAAAATTCAAATAGCAGATGTTGGACCCAGCAATTATCACCGCTGAACTATGTAAAGTCTTTTTGCAACAGGAATAGGTTGATGATAAATACTCGTGCTTTAAAATCTAAATATTTTTTAGCTTTGCTCCTCCAGTAAACGCTTTAACTGCTACGTTGAGTTGCTGCAGATTTGTTCCTTAAAAAAAACAGTAAGCCACAAGTGGGTGGGGGGGGGGCAGGGAGCATATGCACTCGGTCTAATTTTAGCCTTCCTTCTATTTTCTTTTTATCTTGTATTCAGTCAAAGTAAGCTGTGGAGTTTTCCTTGTGTAAACTGCAGCGCTCACTTTGTTTTTATGCTGATTTGTTTAGTTGTTTTTTTGTTGATTTGTTTAGTTGTTTTTTTGTTGATCAGTGAAGGTTTTTCTTTTTTTTTGTATTTTTTTTTTTTTTTTTGCAAAACTATTCGTATTATTTGACCTTGGCTGCTTTTTGTTCCTTTTAACCCCACACTGCTTGCATTTTATGTGGATTTTTTTTGTTGAAAAATTATTCTTTATTTTCATAGATAAAAATTTTAAATAACATTAAGTGTTTTGGCTTTATCCGATTTGCACATCTAGAGTCTGGAAATTGACAAACGGCTCAAACTTACATGGAGACTGAAGTGTTTAAAATTACACAGATTATTAGTAACCACACAAACATTCCCAGGTCGTTCCACAACTTCTTTGCTTAAATTTCGCCGTAACTTTGACTTGGCCATCGCATTTCATGAATATGATTTTATCAAAGTCATTCCATTGCCCTACTAACCATATATTTAGGGTTTCTGCCCTCATAGGAGGTGAATCTTTGCCTTAGTCTCATGACTTTCGTTGCTTCTGACAGGCTTTCTCCATACATTTTTATGTATTTGATCACATGTATCTTTAAATCAACTCTGACCAAGAACCATGTTTACTGTGGGTTGATGGTCAGGTTAGATTGTTTGGAGCTTCTTTTCGTCACACCCAGTGTTTTGCATGTAGTTCAGGAAGTTTAATTTTAGTCCTTCCATTTTACAGTTGCGCAGTGCTTTATGTTGGTTCAGCACATAAAAAAATCCCAATAAAACACATTCAAGTTTATAGTTGTAGTGTGTGAAATAACCTAGGGAGTGAGTAAATTTTTTTAGGATAATTAAAAGACTGTCAAGATCTTTAATCACTTCCCATATGTGGTCTTTAATTGGCTGTTAGTGTCGCAATAAGATGACCTGGAATTTGTGAACATCCACTTTCATTCAGCACAGAGATTCAGGTTATTTTCCAAATTCAGGCGCTCGTCAAACAGCAGCAGTATGTTGTAATGTGACACAAAATAAAAAAATCAAGATTACTTTTTCAGCTTTGTATTTGATACCTTACCCCTGTCGAATACACAGCAAGATCTTTGAATGATCAGACGGGTTTTTTAGACAGGAAAGGGGTATTTACTTAGCAAATTCCAGCTTTTGAAAGCAGATTTTTTTTTTTTCTTCCCAACCTTTTCAAATCGAGCTCCCCTTTCCACACTTGGCTCTCAAGACTAAAAGTATGAGTTGAAGAAAATAATTTTGCAGCACTGCTCAAACATTCCTTTGTATATTTTTAAAACCGTCTCTGACCATTGCGCTGCCTGTGGCTTTGTAGGAACGGAGAATAATGCTGTGTAGCCATTTCTCCTTTTTTTTTTTACTTCTATGCTTCCAGGTTTTAATTGTACTTTTTATTTCTTGCAGACCAAACGTGAGTTTGTGTTTACTTCAGTCAGCTTGGATATTCATAAATCCATTTGGGGTTTTCAATGTCTGGGCAGAATTTGATACCAACATCGAGTTTTAGAACATTGCACTGTAGTAAGTGGGTCTCTGTGCTTGTTTCTTGGCAGAGTCTTAAAGTTTATCTGAAGAAAGACGACTTTTTTTTCTCTCTCTCTCTCTCTCTCTCTCTCTGTTTTGTCCATGTTTATGTTTTGAATCATGTGTTTCCATCACCAGACCCTGCAGCCATGTGCTTCATCATCTCGCCGTGGTCCCTCCTGCTCATGCCCTCAGGCAACATTTCGTTTACGGACGAGTATGTCACCCAGGAGGACCTAAGAGCGTTCACGCCCCCAGAGGTCATAGATGGCAACCCCTTGAATTCAGTTTCTGACATTGAAAAGGTATAAACTGCTCACTGTGTTGGAGACAACAGCGTTCTTTGTTTTGTCTGGATGCATTTTACACCCAGTTATTTTGTGTGCTGCCATAAATAAACCACTAAGCAGAGTTTTCTGGGTGGGTTTCTTTGTCTCAACCCGCCCATGATATTTTACTGTTCATGTCTTAGCATTGTAGTTGATGGCTTTTAAATGTTCTCTCTTGCCTCACTGCCAATAGCGAGAGCGGAGCTGCTGTAAACCAAGGTCCAAGAACTGAGATTAACTGTCTTTAGCATCTTTATCTTTTAAGTCTGTAGCATTTTGGAAATACACAGAAGTCTCTGTCTATAGCCATGAAACAACAGATCCTTGAGAGGTGTCCATAAGTCTTACTTTTTCAAACCTGCAGTAGCTGTTATGAAGCTTACTGTTCTGTAGCTATTATTGGTGTTAATTATTGGAATATTGGTGTTAAAAATTGCTTAAAGCTATTACAATGAACTTAATGAAACTAGCTGTAACCCCCTTAAAAGAGAGCTGGAAAAACTTATTTTTGTCTCTTTAGCTGGTAAGAAGATGCTGTGATGTAGATTGAAAAAGTTAATTATCTATAGGATTTGTAAACGTGAAGAAAAGTTGTGAATAACTAGTATTGGCTATAAATCAGTTTTTCGTGTAGCTTGTTTAAACGTATCAAACTGACACGTTGGCAAAATCTGTGTCCGAAGTTCCGAGGAGACATGTCTTCTCCTGTAGTTAAAACAATCGCCATAAACCCTCCCATATCAAATCCGCCACTCTGGTAGAATAACCGAAAGCTTGCATGACTGAAAGCCTGTTTTTGGCTCAGACCCACAAACCCCACAAACCTCAAACAGCTTTCTGCTGAGTCAGTTTTCCAAGCCTGGATCTGACTCTCCATCTGAGTTATTTCAGTGCAGCAGTTACGAGCCGTTTCCCTCAATAAAAGACTGAGTGTAAATACAAGTCACCTGCAGGAGCTGGAGCGTTCTTTAACTGTTTTCAACCAGGTGTTTTGTGCTTGCTTTTTTTATTCCCTCATTGTGTTCCTTTAAACATACAGTCTCCATTCCTAAAAGACCTCGAAGGGTATGTTGCATTCTTTGGCAGACCACTGAGTTATACTTTCCTCTACCAAACCCAACATTCAGGGGGAAGTATTTTCTCTCCAAAAGCAACGAGTGGAGAGTAATAACAGGAAAATGGAAAAAGATTTTTGGGATTTCAAGGGAAGGATCTCATCCATGTTCTGTGTTGAGAATAATTGAACATAAATTCTCTTTAATGTTTTTTCTTTTTTTTTTTCTTGGTGTTTGCCTAACTGTCCATTTTGTGTTTTTGTTGCCCATCATGATTTGTTAATAGCTTTTTTTTTTTTTTCCTTCCACAGATGCACATGTATTCACTGGGAATGACATTATTTTGGGGAGCAGACTATAAGATTCCCCAAAGCCAGGTAAACATTGTACATGAAAAACCTTCTTGTTAACCTATAATGGTAATAGAGACATATATTTTTCTTAAAGACATCACAATTGAAGCTCTTATGTATGTTCTCTGTAACAACATTTGTCTAAAACTATTCACTTTAGTTATTAATTTTGCGTCCCATGAAACTCTGGATTCAACGTGTTGCTGCAAAGGATTTCTTTATAACTGCAATATTTCTGATCTCCTTTTGTGACCATTCAATTCATCTTTATATAATTATATCCAAATGGCTTTAAACAGAACTAAATGCCAGGTATTTTGTTGAATGTCTCCCAAACATCTCTTACCTTGAAATTAATAGAAAATGGAATAAAAAACGTTCTTTAGTCGTTTATTCGGGTTGTAAGAAAGGTCTGCCTTTTATGTCATAGAATCAAATAGATGGAATCAACTTGATCTTTGAGTGTTGAAGGAGACGTCAGTTACTGAAATCTTAAAATCCTCAAGAACTTGATTTGTTTTAATAAACCGTAAAAGAAAGTGTGTTTACGCCTTTCCTTTTCAAGCCGTTTGTAAGACAAAAAAAAAAGAATTTCAAAATTGCCAAAGAATAGATGATTTTTTTCCCCTCTTTTAAAGTGAACTTAATCAGTCAAGTATTTAGTGTACACTCTGGTTTGGTTTTCTTGTGCAGCCAATGAAGCTGGGGGAACATCTTAACGGTCTGCTCCTCAACATGTCTGACGACGTCACACTGAGTCGGGTGTCGCTTCGCACGGTGCTGGACATCTGCAGCAAGCACATCAGAAACTCCACCTGTGACCCCCCTTTCTCCTACATTAGAAAACTGGTGCGGTTGGTGCTTGGGAGCCTCTCTCAGGTACGCACTGCAGTTTAAAAATGTGTCTCATTCTCATAAGGGGATTCCTTTTCTCCTAATAAGATTTATCCACTTATCCTTTTTGTTGTTTCTCGATACACTTCTCCTTTTTTTTTTTCAGCTTGATGGTTTGCTGACAGATCGAGAATCTCTACCAGCGCGCAGTGAGAAGATTCGGGAGAGGTTGAGGGGCACCGGTTTGCCAGCTGGTAAAGTTACACATACTTCTACATCGAAAATTGTGAACAGAAAGCAGCCAAAGCCTTATGTGCTGTTTAAGTTGTCTCAGCAATGTTGCAGTGGTGTATAAGGGGTTATATCGAGGTTGATCTTTCTGTTAACATTGTTGGCCATGAAAACTCACCAGTCAAAGAGGCATCACATCTGCTCCTCCTATTTGGGTTTGCCTGTAAGTTATGAAAGGGAGTATATGTTCCCTTAATAGCTTAGGTTTAGTTTAGCCCAACAGATCCATAGCAACAAAGAAAAAAAAAATCAAACCCACATACCATTCATCACTGATTGTATTGTGAGGCATGAGTTTGGGGGTAAAAAAGACATTAAAAGAACAAAACACACAAAAACCTCTCATTTTAACTAAATTCAGAAAAATATGACTAAAACTCCTCAGTGTTTCATTTCGCCAGAGCACAGCCATGCTTGTCATCCAGATTATGTAACCTATTGATTAGGTTCTCATTCTTGAACCTTTCTGTTTATATCAGTGCTTTGTTTGTGTGGTTGAAAATACATGCAGCCTGAGGGAACTGAGGGAAAGCGAATGCAAAAGAGGAATACTTAATTACTTGATATCGTTCTTCTGATGTAGCGGCTCCCTCACTTCTGCTTCCCAGAGGTTTCAAGTTCTTGCTGGGAATCTGCTGGGTTTTGGATATTTTCATCTTTGTCTAGATGGATACCATCCTCAAAATTCAGAGCAACTAGGTGCTCTCAGAAGTCACTTTATTGGAAAATAGAATATGCTGTATTATAGACAAGGTATAAAACAGCCATGGTTTTTTTTTTTTTTTTAAAGACCTGACTGGTTTGTTTGAGAACAGCCAAGGTCGACATAAATTTGTCCAGATGGATACCATCCTCAAAATTCAGAGCAACTAGGTGCTCTCAGAAGTCACTTTATTGGAAAATAGAATATGCTGTATTATAGACAAGGTATAAAACAGCCATGGTTTTTTTTTTTTTTTAAAGACCTCACTGGTTTGTTTGAGAACAGCCAAGGTCGACATACATTTTAAAGAGTAAGGTTACAAAATGATATTCCCAGAGTTTGAATGTGCTCTGGGAGATGTTTCTCTTCTGAAATTAGGAGTATGGCACAACTGCAAGCAGCTCTTATAAGAAAATCATTAATCAGAAAAAAAAGACAACTGAAAGCTGCTGCAGAGATCCTTTGCTCACTTCTAAAGGCTGATTATTACACGAGTACTGCAAAGATCCGGGAAAGAATCGGCTAAATAAAGCCACGAAAACATTTTGCATAGATTTAAGTCAGTGACTTAAATCTATGCAAAATTGACGCAAAGTGGTAAAGCAAAACTTCATAGCTAAAAAAGACTAAACAAAACGACAACTTTGCAACAAAATATAGTGTAGAAGATGTCGACATTGGAGTGTGGCCAATGGTAAACCAGAGATCAGAAAGAGCTCTGTCAACAAATGTATTGATGTCGTTATAGACAAATTTAACAGTTCTATAGTTCTTGTGAAGATCTCCAAAGTGTAACCGACTTTGCTTACTTCTATTTTATACTATACGGTTAAACATAGATTGATTTTACAAGGTATTCTAATCTAATAAACTAGGATTAGAAGGTGAACAAACAGTATTTAATAAAATAGGTAAGTGCTGTGAAGGCGGGCATTTTTAGAATTATTATCTATCTATAGTTTTTTTATCAATATTTAATTTAAAGAATTGGTAATTGTTAGTTTTATAAACTGGCCTAATGGAAGTAAATATTTATACGCTTGAATGACGAACATCTAATTCCCAGGGAGGAGTGCTGCCCCCAGAGTTTTGGAGCGCTACAAGGCCAAAACGCAGGAACAAGCGGCTCTTAACCGGGGCCTCAGTCGATCTATGGGCTCGCTGCCGATACAAGGCTTGCTGAAAGGAGACGACGGTGGAGCTTTCCAGATTCCCCCGCCTGACTATCCCACAAACTCTGGCTCTCCCACAAATTTTTACCCCAAACCTTCTTCACTCCAGCACCAGCCCTCTTACCCCTACCTGCACCCTCTCCATCCCCAGATGAAGGGCCAGCCAGTGGAGCTGGACCGCAGGTCTTTACCCTACCACATCACAGACAGAGTCCCCAGTCAACCTAGAAAGACCTGGGCTTCCTCTGTAGACTTGGCCTACATTGACGTGGACAGGCTTCGGTTCGGAGCGTTGGAAGACGCCCGGAGAGGCAGCAGTGTCTTAAGCACTCATTCTGTGGGCCGACGGAAATCACCCATGTCCGTGTCCAAGGAGGTGGATTATCAGTACTCCGAGTTTGGTATACAGAAGAGCAGGAGGTCTCACCACTTTTCTGCCCTGTCGGTCGGCTCCGGTTTACCTGGCGCTTATGACCGGATCAAGGAAAAACAGAGGAAACTGGAGGCCCTGCAGCAAGCTGTAAATGGTGAGTAGCGCTGTCACAAATGAAGTGTATGCTGATGTTATACATCAGCATTAACACTGATGAAGTTCAGATTCTTGAGTTCAGCGAAGGAATGTTTTAGATAAAGTGTTAACACATTAGGTATTTACCCATTCAATTCAACACAAAATTACTCATAAGGCTGTTCAGGATATGGGCTCCTCTTCTTTTTGCTGCAGAACAACTGTATATAAACCACACAAAGCAATTTCTCTTTTTTTGTGTCATTTTACAAAGTTTCAAAATGATGTCAGAATCATAGCTAGCATGTAGCTCTATGTCAGTCTCTTATCTTGTTATAAGATTTTATGAGATAAGATCTGCATATAGCTGCTAAGTTCAGGCATAAAACCTTCTCTATTGAAAATGTTGTAATTAGTCAGTTGCTGTACATGAATTCAATATTCCAATTTTTAAGCTGTACCTGTACAGACATGCTTTTCCTAAAACAATGACTACAGTGCTGGCCAAGAGTATTGGCTCCCCTGCAATTCTGTCAGATAATACTCAATATCTTCCAGAAAATGATTGCAATCCAAAATGCTTTGGTATTAATATCTTCATTTATTTTGCTTGCAATGAAAAAACACAAAAGAGAATGACAAAAAAAAGTCAAATCAATTATCATTTTACACAAAACTCCAAAAATGGGCTGGACAAAAGTATTGGCACCCTCGGTCTAATACTAGGTTGCACAACCTTTAGACAAAATAACTGCGATTAATCGCCCTATAACCATCAATGGGTTTCTTACAATGCCCTGCTGGAATTTTAGACCATTGTTCTTTGGCAAACTGCTCCAGGTCCCTGAGATTTGAAGTGTGCCTTCTCCAAACTGCCATTTTGAGATCTCTCCACAGGTGTCTAACCTTTTTATAGTCAATCAGTCCCTTTTTAGAACTTTCCTGTATGGAACATTATCGTCTCCCAGATTCTTTCATTGTCTGAAGCGGGATTTCCTTTATTTTCTACTCTTTTTATTTTATTTTATGTTTAGGTTACCCACTCTTCTTTCTTTCTAAACATAAAAACATCCTCTAAACATATGAAGCACAAAACATTACATATCAGTTTTATCTAAAGTATACAAAACAGATAATTCATCTGGAGTTTTCTTTTTTTCACTTTTTGTGGCATCATAACTTGATTCAAAGTTTGGTCTGTTCTAAAATAATGACTTACTTCACAATATTAAAAGTTGAGTCTGTTTTTCATACCGTCATTGTTTTCACGTACTTTTTTTAAGGCTCTTTTGGTTTTCTCGTCTAATCACATAAAGCATTTAGAGTTGCCTTGCGGCTCAAAATGCGCAATACAAGTAAAGTTTCCTTGCCTTGATGGTTGATGCGTGGTTTAATGGAAAGTCTGTGGCAAATTTTAGTAGCATCTGAGCAGTATTAATAAAATAAGTAGCCTGGGGGAAACTCTATGCTAACTAGTCAAAAATACTGATTACGATTTGTTTGGTTTTTTTCTTCCATAAGTTATTAAATTAGGTTTGTTGAAATTTCATGAATTTCAAAGGTATTTGTGATGTTTGACAAAGTTTCCCAGAAGTGAAAAGAAGCAGCTCGTCTCATGATACAAATGTCCTTATTGTGGAAAAACTAGTGTTAGCTTTGTCTATATGTTGTCATCAGTTACACGTTGCAAAAAAAAAAATGCCTGCCCATTTTTCACCTCCTCCCTTTTCGAATACCTGTGTTGCGTCAAGTTACTCGTGCTTTCTCACTATATTGGTCAACTTGTTTTTTTTTGTGTGAAACATCGCTCCCAGGTCATGTCATTGTTTTCTAAAAAGTGTTCAGCTGAACTGTTTTTGAACTCGAGACGTGGTTTTGAGTCGATACGTTATTGAGCTTTTAAAGTTGGTTATATTTGACAGTCTTGAGAATAACTGGGGACCACAGTGGGGATGACGTAAACAGTCAGGCACTTGGATTTATCACCAGCTGTATATACGGGTTTAACTGCTGAGTCCAGGGCTGAGGATTGGCTAAAGTATCGTTTGTGTTTGCTGCTTTGCGAAGTTTAGACAGAATGAGTCGGTGGCACCAAGGTTCCCTAAATGACTGATTCTAATTAAAGGACACCATAATTGTAGCCTGGACCTTTTTTTTTGCCGCGTTACATACACCGATTCCTTTGACTCACCTTTGTTACTTAATTAGTTGTGGGAAAACGGTTTGTACCGTCACACGCTGAGGCACAACACAATTGTTACAGTTGTGCCATTTTTTAGTGTTAAGTCCCCAGAGTTAATTTCTCTCAAAGGCTTATGGCACTCTTGGTAAACGCTCTATAGGGAGGCTGACTTTATACTGACTCACATGTACCCCTGTGGGTTTGGAGGCTGGTGGCTGTGAAGTAGCATTTAAGGTTCAAACAAGCATGGTTGGCTTCATACAATAAACCCCATTCCTATATGCACACCTTGGTTTTTTCGCCTGGTTGTGTTTCCCACCACTCCACCTTCATTCTGCTTTGAACTATACAAGCAATACAGCGTTCTTTCCCAGCAGGGTGTAATACCAGCCGCATGGAACGTTAAAAATAATCGCACATCAACTACTGGGACTTGAAACAAGAAAAAAGAGCTCTTCCATTATTCTGTACCAATCCTGGGACATTTTTTTTTATTTTTTTAGCATGCCGTAACAAATGATTCATCTACAACTTTTGTTAATGTGTGTAACACAAAAAAAATTGTTATTTTTTTCTTTAATTTAAACTAAAATTAAAACACATGAGCTATACTTTGTAACAGGAATATGTCAACCAATAGCTTCTCACCACCACTGGTATTACAAATTCCGGTTTATGTTTCTATGTGCAATTATGCTTGAGTGGTAATGGATCTTATCATCTCCAGGCGTTGTATGTACTTTGTGAGAAAGTGCTTCATTTATGACTAATCTCGTCTACGCTTTGCAATGCAAAGACTCTCTTCACTGACTTTTTGTTTTGTTTCGTTTTTAGGTGAGCACATTTAACATATTAGTTGTATTTGCACTTGAGAATTGAAACAAGGTGAATGTACTTCTACCTTATTTGTTTTAGTAAACTTCCCACCTCTGCAAAACACTGCGCCATACAAAACGAGGATGCGTCTTAAGTGATACACTCGTGCACATGACTGGGCTTGATTTTCAGTTTTTTTTCTAAAATGTCAACACCTTAAGAATACAAGTTCAAGGTCATTAAAGAGCACAAATGGTGTTTTTACTGAGTTGGGGAAAAGCATGGCAATTGATCTATTGTTTTTAAGGAGTAGATAAGTGTGAAAGTAACTAAGTACTAGCTTTGTTCCTCATTCTGTTATCTGCTTAATACATATAGGTATCTCTATAAAACATGTTTCCCATCATTCATTCGTTCCTTACAAGTTTCAGATTCCCAAATGAATCTACTGATCCAATTTTCTTTACACACTTAATTCTACTCAAGGTCATATATTAGCTCATATTAGACATGTTCCATCTTAATCTTTTAATGCTTATCTTTTAACTGTGGTATTGACAAAGATTGGTCTTATTTGCTTGAAAGATCGTTTGTGGGTTTATTTAATTTTTATTTTTTTAAATGACTCTTACCAACAACCTATTTGAGGTTTACCGCTGCTCCAAATCAGCAAATGAAATCACTTATGAAATAAAAGTATATATGTTTAAATCGTGAATTTAAGGGCCTTAACTGCCTGAGTTCCTCCTTTCTTAGTCGTTTCTGTCCTTTTCTGCAGAAAAGCAAAGCCACGAGCATCGTGTAAGGTCGCACAAAGATTCATCCTGCTTTGTTTCCTTCTCCTTTATGCAAGTCGCCATGATGTCCACTTGCCTCTGTGTGCTGGGCATGTTTCTACCTGGCCAAACTCTTTGTCTTCCAGTACCTAGAGAGTTTCAACTCCCGTCCCTCCCCAGCTTTACGTGCTATATATACCCTTCAATGAGTTGAAACTTTTCCTGAAGCTGTAATTGGAGTCATGCATAGCGGATGAGGGAATTCCTAAGATTATTGGAGTTTTCCGGCTCTTGGAAGGAGGTTATGCGGCTTTGAGCTGAGGTCAGGTCCAGCATAGAAAATGATAAAAGGAGGCCGAGTGGCGGTGCTGTGTAAGGGTAGCCTACAAAACTTCAATGATTATTTCCTAAGTCCCTTATTTTGATGATGGAGAGTGCCTGTAAAAGCTTTGTTATCTTAACACATCCTAAGTGGTATTTCAAAGAGCACTACAGTTATCCACAAACATTGTGAATTATTAGCCGTTGAACATTACATATAATCAAAAAGGGTTTTCTTATGCAACCAAAGTTTTTCGGTAATTGAGTTCTTTATTTGACATTTGGGGGAATGAAACCACTGACATAAGTGAGTGCTTCTCTACGTAACATGTTTTGATTAGGTTTATTTTGGACAGGATGCCATTTCAGCTCAGTTGTAGTTTTAAAACGGCACTCAGCCGTATCAATAAGATTGATAGGTGGACATAATTTAGTTTCTACAAATGAACTGAGTTTTTATGGGAATACCGTGTTCTCAGGAATACCAGCTGAGACGAAGAACTAATGAGAATGCTTGTTTTGAAGTTGATCCTTCTTGTACTTTCTACTTTTTTTATATGTTAAATATGTCTTTATAAAGGTGTTTTTTTTTTAGATCTAAGCGGGTATAAATCTTTGTGTGCATTTTTTTTCTTCTTCACTCTTTAGGTTTTTAAAGATCTGCCAAATCAGGTTGTCTGGGCAAGTGATGGCATGTGTGGTTAACTGCATGAGTCTGTGTTGGTCTTGAGAAAATGCATACCCTTTTATTATTTTTTTGAACTGCATGAGAGAAGTGCACAAATGAACTATTCTCTGAACCTTTTTAACTGCGAAATTGTGTAGAAGGAACTCGTGACTCACTGCGACAGAGTATGGGAAAACCTATTTTAGACGACCGTCTGTCTGACTAGTCCTTCGGCTTGTAGTATCACTTTAGGCTCATTTGTTTTAATTGCGCTTCCTGAAGTTGCTTGCCGAGCAGAGCAACCCTTGTTGCCACGTCTGTCAAACGATCTGCCGTGTTGTGAAACTAAGCAGGAATTTTTTTGAGCAGTGACTGAGGAATGCAGTTCTTTTAGGCTATGCATCCGGCTGAGGAGCAGGACTTTCAGGTTCTGTGAAGGTGGCAGAAAAAACACCTGACACTTGAGTTAGGGTTCAAAGTTTACGGTTTATGTTTTTGTATTTAATTTTTTATTTTGTTAGTGCTGAGTTATTGAGTTCATTAGGGGGGTTTATGAAGCAATACTTCATAGGGAAATATGTCTTGAGCTCATCAGTCCTTGTCGTGCTTCTACCTGTTAAGAGAGACAAAAGCTGAAACCTTGACGAGAGACACGCCTGCACAGTTATGGTGAATCCACCTTCCTGTAGAGTTTAAAGAACGTCTTTTTGTTTTGAGTGTTTACCAGCAGCATGACTAATACCTGTATTTGGTCTTCATTGTACCGTCTGTTGGGTGTCCTGGAAAAGTCTAAATGTGTTCTTGACCGGTTCCTGTAAATGAAAGCATGGCTCAGGGATTTGTGTGCTGTCAGATTCCCATTATGAGAGCAGGATTGTGACGTTATGGTCTTTCACACTCTAACATAAAAATATACCAAACAAGTCTGTGTGACTGTGATGTTATTATGACGTGTATGATGGATGTGTCCCCCTCAAACGAATGCACGATCTATAGGTCACGATTGCTTCATTTATTCTTACTAAAGAAAAATATTGTTGTTTCAGACCCTGTTCTCACCCACCAAAGGTACCACAGCGACTACAGCTCATCTAGTGAAAGCCCATCCGTGGCCTCTTCAGATCCAGACTACAGGCAAGGTAACCAATAACCCTAATCCTTCTAATATTTTTAGGGATGAGCTGTAGTCGTCGAAAAACAATTCCTGTTTTATCTAAAATTATTGTTGCCAAGACAGTGAAAAGCTTACTTACTCCGAGTGTGCTGCTATAATGCCATGTCATTTTACACTCCTTCAGTGCGAGTCAGCAGATTTTTCTCATACCCCGTGGCTTTGGCTGACTTGAGCGTTCCCAGACTACTGTTCTCCTCAAACGTGTTTATGCACGTCTAAACACATCACCTTTGGGTTGTCGGGAGGGAGTGTGTTGGTGATAAAACTAAGCTTTGCTCTCTTGATCGTGCAGCTAATGTTCCCTCATCCCTTGCAGCTAGGAAACCTGGGGAGGTGGCGAGGCACGGCTCCCAGCTGGTGCTTACAGAACCCGACTCCGCATCACTGAGAAGCCACGGCTCACAGAGCCGCAGGTATTAATCGCACTGATAGTCGTAG
>JAVLVB010000002.1:12195433-12215932 GCA_032876305.1 Orestias chungarensis
GGGGGGGGGGGGTGGATATTGAGAGAAACGAGGTGTGTTGTGTCTTCTCTAGGCAACCTGCAGGCAGCAGCAGCCAATACGCATAAATCCTTATCATGTCTTTGTCTGCGGTGCTCCATGGCACAAGAGTTGGCTTTAATAGTTGCAGTATTTTATCTGGATCAATATTCCAATGTTTAGTGTTAAGGTTTGTATGTGACAGACATGTCTAATAGTTGTTTTGTTTTTTTTACTAACTTCGGAACCAAATTCTGACTTTAAACATCAAAATACATGACGATACTGTATTTTACAATCCCCAGTACCATCATAAATCCCAGCGAGTTCTACACATAGCCAATTAGTAATACACGCGTAAGCTAAGCTCGTCAACTTATATTATAGCACAGCTAAGCTAACTGCTTAGCCTGTATGGGACAGGAGTCATGTGGAAAACTTTGAGCTTCCTATGAAACTAATAATTTGCAATTGTCCCCAGGAGTTCAAAAGGTCACCTTGCTTGTGGTCAGAAAGTTGGACTCCAATGTATTTGATAGATTGATCGAAACAGATCTCCACAGTTGTAAACAGCATTTATCCACTACATTATCTGGAGAGTGATATTAATGCTATTTTACGCCACATTTAGACCTTTGCTATTCGCTGTATGCTGGTCTGTAACAGTCTTCCCTTCACCGCTTGAATTTTCGTCCCACCTCATGTACCACATGTGATGTGATGACAAATAAAGATTCCTTGATTCCTTGTAAACCTTCCAGAATAAAGCTCTCACTTTATCTAAAAACTACAAAAAAAGCCACTTAACATAATATAAGACAAGGCAAATATAATTATGACTAGTTAAACTGATATCGCAGATAAAGTATCATCCTCCCAGCTGTCATATGTACCGTTAAAAAGAACTGTTTTCAGCTGGGATTTTAAAATTCATCAAACTGGAGCCCTATCTCACTTATTTACGAAGGCTGTTCCAGGATTTAAGAGCGTCACACTGAAACACATTCTCATCCTGTTCTGTCCTGGCTCTGGAAGACAGTAGCAGACCAGAACCTGAGCTTCTCACAGTCTGAGCTGGTTTATATAGCTCCAGTATATCAGACATGTAGTTTAGTACCACACCATGAAGACACTCGTACATGAGCAGAGCTGTTTTCAAGTCTGTCTTATCACTGGACTAACATGGTCATAGTTCCTGGTTCAATCGAGTCCTTACAGCACTCAAATGGCTCTCAGTTGATTTTGGAACCAGTTTGAAACTATTTTCATTGGCATTTAACGTTTAAAATGGTCCTGACTTTTATTTATTTGGCAGCTCTGGTTCCAAAACAACATGTCAAAAATTGAACTAAATTATAACCGTAATGTGGATTTAAATTTGGATTTACAAATTAGTAAAAAGTCAAATTGTTCTTTAATTGATCAATGAAGAAGTTTGGTGAACTTTTATTTTATTTTATATGCTACATAGATTCATAGATTAATATGCATTGTTCTCTTTTTCTCAGGTCATTGGGTTCACTTCTCCAAAGCAGCCCATCATGGCACCTCAGTCAGTCTAAAAAGGAATCCGACTCTTCTTCCATTGAGGATACCGGGCAAGCTTATGTAGTTGGTAAGATAGAAACTATATCATGATATTTCGCATTAAAAAAAAACAGACTTCACACTGGGGCTTTGTCTAACTAGAGGAATTATAGGACAAAGTGAGCACAGCTACAAAAAAGTCCTAACGTCCTACAATTCAATTAAAATTTGAAATGTATTTACTTAAACAAACAAAAGCAAAAATAAAGCAAGCACATGGATACAATATATTTTAAATACGAATATTTGTTTTATCCACAAAATAACAAGAAAGGTATGCGACACAAGATTTATGTACCATTGAATGGGCTAACAGGATCTTAGCTTAGTTAAATGCAACACCGGTTAACTAGGTTTTAGTTTGGTTTATTTGATTGTTTCTCTAAGCAGCACTGGAAATGTTAAATGAAAATGTTCCATATAATTTAGCAATTATTTAGTATGCATTTGAATAAACCAGTATATTGGTTTGTTTTTGGCTTGCATATCATCGAGGATGCGGCCTTCATATATGTAAGAACAGATAGATATGACCTACAAACAGTCAGAATAATCAGCAAAACAACATTTTGGTTAATCTAGTTTAAAAGAATTTATCACAAATGGCTTGAATGGCTGAGCTTTTGTGTGTGTTCCCAGGTGTGAGTATGCACAGTTCTTCTGGAGCGCCCTCAACACCAGCATCTGTTAATGGTATGTATGTGTAAATCTTAAAATGACTTTGTCTTTATCAACTGACTTAGCATCACACTAAAATCTGGATAGAAACGAAAAATAAAAATCTGTAAATCTGATTTATATAATACAGAATTGGGCCTTTGTTCTTCTTCTCTTGCTGGCCTGTGGATCTGAACTTTGGCCTCAGTCCCAATATTCAATAGCTTCATTCAAGTCTCTTAATTCTTCGTTCTACTTTGTACAGAGGCACTATTTTGCACTCATCTACATCAGCCATTAATGGTAGTAGTGCGGATATTTTAAAGAGTAGTCTGCAGTCCGTCCAGATAATTTCAAGATGAGCACAATTCTGAATTGTGCTCATCTTCTCAAGGAGAAATTTTTGGAAATGATGTATTTCACAAAAAATTTAACTTTTTATTTTTTTTATATTATTGGACAGATTCTCTGAACAAAAAGCTGAATGAGCTGCCATCACTAGAGCGAGAGATCACAACTGTGAACCTGAAGAAGGATCCAAAATATGGGCTAGGTAATCATACACAATCTTTTTAATATCATTTCCTGGTGATTTTTCTTTTTCTTTTTATGAATGGGAAATGAGACACGGATTTTAGGGACACACGACTTCAGGTAAACATGCAGCACGCTAAGGATACGATATTCTTATCTCGACAATACGATTTTATTGTAAAAGTTTATTTTATAAAATTGGTATTTGGTATATGGCATTTGGTAACATTGAATTTTAAGGGTGAGTCTTTTAACCAGGTTTTACATGTATAGTAACTAAAACGAAGTCCATTCTTCTTAGCCTTAAGTTTGATCGAGTGGATGTTTGCTATAAACAAGCCTTGTTACAGATTATCAACTGGATTCAGGTCCGGACCCTTTTTCGTTCTTGCCCTTGTGTTCAACCTTTGTAGCTACATCTGCATTGTTATGGTTCTTGTACCGTAAGAGGGTGAAGCTTTATAAACTCCTCTGAAGCCATTAACCTGTTTTCTTCCAGCTTCATCCTGTATTTAGCTCTTTTTATCATTCTCTGTTTGAACATGTGTTCTTTTATTTTATTTTTTTTCCACCAGATGTGGAATCTAGCACTTTCTTTCACATGTTTACCATATCCTTTACATGGCTTGTGACAAACCGCTCTGAAGTTTGTGAAATGTATGATTAGGTTCTGAGTCGCTATGTGTTTGTGTGTTGTAGGTTTCCAGGTTGTCGGAGGTGAGAGCTGTGGTCCTACGAACCTTGGTACCATCATTAGCTCCATCACCCCCAGTGGTCCTGCTGATCTGAATGGTCACCTTAAACCTGGTGAAAGTTCAATTTATAGTGACTTTGTTTCTATTCTGCTGTAAACTTGTTCTTAATTACATCCCTTTGTTGCTAACAGTAATCGTATCGTTTCAGGTGACCGCCTGATATCGGTGAATGACATAAACCTGGCTGGATTTTCTCATGATGAAATAGTTAATATCCTTCAAAGCGCTCCCGATGACATGGCTCTGGTAGTGTCACAACCCAAAGAGAGGCTGTATAAAGGCAGGGACATAAATCGGTTTAAGTTAGAAGTAAATTGTATAAATATTTGCTTTCATCCTCACATAACTTTCCTTTGTTGGACAGATTCTCCTCCAGATGTTACCCAATCAAATAAATCATCCTCTTTTAGTGCACCTAATCCTGCTCAGAGATCAGAACTTGAGAGTGAGACGCCATCAAAGGAACATCATGGCGGCAGGAACCCCAGCCCTCATCTCTATGGCGATGGCATCTCCTCTCCAGTACGTCAGCGCACCAGCCTCAGCTCTCAGGACTCCAAGATGAGCAGTTCCGGTCAAATAAGCCAGCCGCCTCTCAATAAAGTTCAGCAGGCGTTGGAAATATTTAAAGCCGCCGAAACCGCCGCCGAACATCAACTATCGGAACCGAAGCCTGAATTGAAACCGTCGCCTCCAGCTCTGCCTCCGAAAACTAGAAAAGTCAAACCACCAGGAGCTCCTCTAGCCTCTGAGCAGTCTGACCGGGGCGATACAGACATGGATGAAGAGACTTATTCCAGCAGTCAAGAGAAAGTGAAGGCCAAAAAGGTGTGGTACTAGTGGTTACCGACATATCGCTCTTAAAAATTGTTTTCCTCATAGATTGCCTGCTCAGTGCTTGAAGCCTCTAACTGCTCATAGTTAACCCTTTGTCATGTTGTTGTGATCGTTAGTAGAAGGGACTGCATGAATTGCATCCCTTTGACTCTAATGGAATAACGAACCCGTCTTCTTCACTTGGCCTTGATCACGTTTTCCTTTCCTCACTGCATGTTCAATCCACCCATGATGCCATGTTCTCTGTTTGCAGGAAAATACCACGGAAATGTTCAATGGTAATGCCCCAGGGGTCAATCAAATAGATCTCCGTCCAGGAGATCTATTTGACGTTGAGCTGTCCAAAATTGACAGCAGCCTGGGCATAAATGTCACGGTACTGTTCAACAAGGTTTTCACCCTCTCTTTGTTTTGGCTCCTTTCTGGCTCACCACCTCACTGTCGCTCCTCTGTGTTTGGTTTGTTCTCTTCACGCTTTCTTTTAAAATGCCTTTTGGTAATACAACTAATTTTGCATGTCTTTTTTTTTTTTTTTTTTTACCTTTACATACACAAATACTAATAAAGTAATGTTATCTTTAGCATGTTGCAGTAATGACCAACAATTATGTACAAAGAGCTGCTTTGTGGGTTTTCTCTCTGGCTTTATTTTGTTCTTTAATGGCTGATTAATCAAACATTTCTCTCTATAAATTTATAAATGGATTTTTTTGGGGACGTTTACTTCTTAGACAGTGAAACACTCAATTACCACTTTTTAGATAAAGGATTTTTCATTGCTGTCAGAAATGCTTGATGATTATAGTAATTTAGCAGCTATTACTACACATAATCAGCTAATACTATAAAAATACAGCCCTAAGGATTTTTGTTTTTTGTTTTTGTCACACTTTAGAGCATCGATTTCATTTAAATATCAGAAATAAGATAACATGAGGAACTTAATGGTATTTTTACAAATCACAATCGTATGTATCAAAGAACTTGTGAAAACGTTATTGTCTCTCAAACCTACAAACTAGTTGCATGTCCTCGGTCAGCGGCAACTCAGGATTTAATTTTAAACTTTTTTTTGCGAGGCTCTTTTCAAAATATTATATATTTTGAGGCATTTAGAAGTAGTTCACACTTCCTAGACCATCTCACTACCACATCCACATTCAAAAAAGTATCACTTTTCTCAAGCAATGGTTTACGGATCATAATGTTTTGTATCAAATATATAGATGGAAATTTAAGCCGTTGATTACCATGAGCATTAATCTTAACTGAGGAAAGTTAGGCTTGCAGTGGTTCAGAAAATAAACCTAGATGTTGTCAATGCTTTTATGTAGTTGTGGTAAGCCAAACAAACATTTCTAGGAATCATAACTAAACGTTTCTTTCATTTGCGGAAAGCTATTACTTGAAGTTGAGCACAGTCCGGAAATCAAGAAAACATTCATTTTAAACCCAGACTAATGTATGTTAACGGGGTTTGTCTCTTGTAATGCTGTGTGAGTTTTCTTAACCTTTTAACTTAAGTTGTTTGATCAGTTGTCTCAGAGGGATTCTGTGATTGTACCAGTTTATCGGAAAAACTTGGAAGTGTGTATTTTAATTTAATTTGGCTTTTCAAAGAGACTTTTTTTCACAATGTTCTGGTTGGTTAGGGTAGCTGAAAACCGTTTTGTATTTACTCACATTATCTTGGTCTGATATTAAAATCACCTAGATGTAAAATCTGAAATGTGGCAGACAACACTTAAACTAATTGACAGGAATATTTTTTTCTGTTATTTCTTAATCGTTACGTCTTGTATTTAACCTTGTATGTACCAGTCATACAAAAAACAAGATATATTTGTTAAGAGTTGAGTTTTCAAAATTAATTTACCCACATCCTCTCTAACCCTTATTTATTTTTTGTTTTTTTTTAAAGAGCAATTTTCATTTGATCACGTTAACATAGAATAGAAAAAAAAAACAAAAAAAAAACTTTCCTGTAGGACATTAACCCACATTTAAAAGTCAGAAAGTGTCGACTTCTCTGGCTGAAGAGTTGTTTCTTTCTTAGGGTGGAGTTAACTCTCTGACCTCTCGAAATGGAGGCATCTTTGTCAAAGCCCTCGTACCGAAAGGAGCTGCAGATCTCGATGGGAGAATACAGAAAGGCGAGTGGTTTAAAAAAATAAAAAAATAAATGCTCACTACGAACATTAAAGTGAAGATGGAGTCATTTATGGGTGTGTCGTCTGCGCAGGTGATCGCGTATTGGCCGTAAATGGGAAGAGCCTAGAGGGAACGACTCATAAGGAGGCTGTGGAGGCCCTCAAAGACACAGGCCAGGTGAGGGCTGGCACGTACAAGTATAACAAGCTATTCCAACAGTCACACCCGGATGGCCTCAGATGATATGTAAACACATTTTGTCTGTGTGCAGACCGTTCAGTTGCGGCTGGAGAAGGGTCCTGAACCCGTTGACGGCACCCAAGCTCCTTTCACCCCGCAGTCCAGTCAAACCAACAAAAAGCAGCAGGCGCCAGAGGCCAAAGATAAACCCGACTACAGCTTTGTCAGACAAGGTAAGACGTAATGAGGAGGACTCCTCCAGCGCTAAGATTTTCTTTGAAAAGCGCTTCAGTTCCCACAGACTTCTGTCCCATCTTGTATACCGCTCCTTATTGGAGTCAGCAATTTTTCAGAAATTTTAACAATACGAGCCTTTGTTCTCACTCGCAGCAAAGTAACTTGCCGTAGATAATTTGATTTGAAAGGAAATGAAGATGTCTGAACAAGCCATTAGCTGTGCTCTGGTGGCTGTTCGGGGCTGAGCGGGCGGTCAGAACATGCTGAACTTCCTAGAACTGGAAAAGAAGCTAAACACTTTTTTTCCTGGAATAGAATTTTTTTCTTGTTTTTATATTTGCATGGTTTTTCCATGTACTTTTAATGAATTACATTACATTCAACTAAAAACATGAATGGAACACTTTTTGTTTTTGCTCCCATTTTCTCTGAGCTGAAATCAAAGAACTAAAAAACAAAAAATACCAATTTTTTCTCCAACTACTGTTCACACATTATTCTAAATCTGTAGCAGTTAGCACTTTTACTTTGCCGAATAATAAATAAATAAATAAATATTTTTTGAACATTAAAAAACACTAAGAGAAACTGAGTAGTGGACACAACCATGCAGCTTTGAGGCAGGAATTTCTCTGCATAATTGGGTGTAATTAGCCCAGCAGGATCTAGTAATAGTTTAACCAGAGAATTGAAATGGGTAAGTGGCTTCTGATTTATTTAAAAATTGGATTTGTGTAGATTAGAAGAAGGTCGTGCAGTCAAATGGAAATTTCTTGTAATTTAACAAGGTAGGAAGAATACTGAACGAGTAACTTTCTTACTCCATTAACCTAACCGTAATCTGATGCGCGATCCGGCCTCAGTGTCGAGTAACTTCTTCATTCCGACAGATAACGTGTTTGAGGTGGGTCTGCTAAAGAACACCTCTGGACTCGGCTTCAGCTTCAGCCGGGAGGAGCACCCCCCCGATGAGCCCAACGGCCCCAGCCTGGTGAGGGTGAAAAAGCTTTTCCCGGGCCAGCCCGCTGCAGAGAGCGGCCGCATCAACGTGGGCGATGTCATCTTACGGGTCAATCAAACGCCACTCAAAGGACTCTCGCAACATGTTCGTATTTCTCTTTCAGATGTTCAAAATTGCTCAGCAGAATTCTTTTGGCCATTTATTGTAATCATATATGTATTTTGTGTGCGCCTAGGAGGTGATCTCAGCCCTGCGAGGAACCGGACAGGACGTAACGTTGCTCCTCAGCAGACCTGAAAGGGGCGTCCTCCATGACATAGACGCCTCATCTTTGGTGAGCTGGCAAAACAATAGTCATCTCAATGTCAACATTTCTTTTAAGGATTAAAATAAAAGACAATATGTTATGTTTTATTGTCCTTGTCAGACACCCAAACCATCTCCCAGGAAGTTGCCGGTAAGCTTTGCAGAGCCCAGCCTGAGCTTGAGCAGGACCGCTTCTCCTCCCGGGACGTCGGAGAAGAGCACTGTGGAGGAGGCTCTGGCCAGGTTGAACCTCAGAAGCCCCGGCCGGCACAACAGCTACAGCGACAGCACCGATGGGGACGAGGAGGTGGAGAAAGCTTTCACCCTAAGCAACCTGGAACACAACAATCAAAATTGGGACAAGAGTATTTATCAAACACCCGGCAGCAACCCAGACCTGGGTCGCTTCGATAGCTCTGGTCAGCTAGATGGGACCTTCCACTCAGCTTTTTATTCTCCGAACCTTTCGAAGACAAGATTTGACCTCAGCAACAGGTATCTGATCTGTTTGTTCTTGATTAGACATTTGATTTATGTCAGAGTTTTCTTGGTGGACCTTGAGTACTTAAGTATGTGACAGACGATAAATAAAACTGAGAAAGTCTTGTTCTTTCTTTTCAATGGCTTCATTTATCTTTTGTTTGACTCCTTACTGACTTTATAAGATATCATGACTGAGTTTTGTTGTAAACTGTCAGCACGTAGGTGTTGCCTGTTCACTAATCAATTAGTAACCCAATTTAGTTTGGTTCAAGGGTGATTCTTTTGTTCATGTTTGGACATTTTAATTTTTTAATTTTGCCAGTTCCTAAAATGTTTCCAAATGTTCTGATAGAAGTTTATCACCTGCGGAAGCTGATGTTGACTCGTCGCCTCTGCCCGATTTGGCCTCGGCCCCCAGCCCCAATCCTCTGCCCCCTCCAATGCCGCTGCCCTTAAAATTCAAAGCCCCCAGCAATGGACCGGACATGGAAGAAGTGGTCCCGGTAAGGGTTTGGGAATAGATGAAATGTTTGACCCAAATGGACTAAAACAAGGATCTGGATCTGGACATAAATGCTAATCATTATAACCGACATTATTCTGTTTGTTTTTTTTCTTTTTAGGAAGCGGAGCTGATGATTTCCTTGTTGAAGTCCGAAAAGGGCAGCCTCGGTTTCACCCTGACCAAAGGCAACAATCAAGGCTGTTACATCCATGACATTCTCCAGGATCCGGCTAAATCTGACGGAAGGCTGAGGCCTGGGGATCGAATGATCAAGGTAGCGATCAACTCGATAGGGACATTGACTGTTCATTTATTTTTAAAAAAATTAAAAAACATTACATTTTAGCTTCATAATCCTAATTTTTTTTTTTTCACTATAACACGTTTTGATCATCATTTGCAGCAAATCGGAACTAAAGTATGAAAATCTGAATTAGTTCTGCGTTTTAAATAATGTTACTGACAGTTTTTTTCTTTTTCTAACAGGTTAACAACACAGATGTGACTTCAATGAATCACACAGAGGTGGTCAACCTAGTCCGCGCCGCTCCTCCAGTGGTTGATTTGGTGATAGGAAGGATTCTGGAAGCTCCCAAATTTCCCGTCGAAGCCCACCTGCTCCCAGATATTTGTTTCAAGAGCATCCAAGTACCATCGGGTAAGAAAGCTTTCCTTTCAACAAAACACGTTACATCGGCTGTTAGGACCTTTAAATCTCTGTATATTTTGTTGTCATGGTTTTCCATCAATCTTAAGACACTTTTTTTATTTTTATCTTCATAGGATTGGTCCTAGATGGTGGGAGGGACAGCATCTATGGAGTCTTATATGTAAAAGATGTCATACCAGGTTCACCAGCCTCTAAAGAGGGAAGCTTCAAACCGCTTGACCTTATCCACTACATTAATGGCGCTCCTACCCAGGACCTGACGCTGAGTGAAAGTACACGACTCCTGGAGCTCTCCCTGGATGACCTTTGTCTGAAGGCCACAAGGTATGCCACACTTAACTTTTAGTCTATTAAAACATAAACATTTAATGTCTAGCTTGTTATGTCGTTTTGTCTCTGGAACTTGTGCTTTCTACACACTTCTATGAAGAATATTCAGAAACGGTCGTTTGTAATCTTTCTCTGCGTCTCTTAGAAATGGATTGCCCGTGTCCCCTGAACACAAACATGTCACTTTTCTGGACTACAGCACCGGCTCCAGACCATCGTCCAACATGAATGGTTTGTTTTTGCCTAATGAAGACTTGTTATATTTTATTTCACCCTGTGTGTTTTTTAGTGTAACAATAGAAATATTTTTCTTTTGTTTAAGGGTTTCTTAAAAAAGACAATTCCAGAGACACCAAGGGTCTTGCCGCACTTTGTCCTGCAGAGGTGAGTTTGGGAGTTCATTTGTAGTTTTCATGGTTGCCTTTTAGGTAAAAGTTTAACTTCTGTTATGTTTTTGATACGGTGTCTTGGAACAGTTTTTAAACATGTTCTACGTTTTCACTTTGTGTTGCGTTACAACTGCAGTTTATTGAGTCTGTGCTTAATGTAATCTCAGTATAAATACAGCTGTTCCTTGAAGGCCTCAATGGTTGTTAGTGGACAAACAATTATTATAAAGAATATACCAAACTTTACGTTGTACAGAAATGTCAACTGGGGGTGATATTGTACAAGAGAGATAAAAGTACTTCAGAGACAACAGCTGAAATCTGGTCACAGGACAACAAATAATCTATTAATCTTGCCCTTAAGAATGTTGGCCTTTGTGGTGGCATTGATTTAGATTGAGGCGTTTATTCCAGATTCAAGAGCATCAACTAGTGCCAAAACTAACACTGCACTTTACCCTAAACACCCCACTTACTTGATAAAACATCGAGTGGCCACTTTCTCTTGATCTGTCTGAGAAATCGTAATCAAATTCATTTAAGTCTGTAGTTCTATTTTGAGAAAATATCTATTAAATGTCTATTAAACGTATTAAACATGTTTTAAAAATGTTTTCTTACTGTGACTACAGGAGGAAATTATAATGTTGGACCTGGAGAAGCCACAATCTGGAGGTCTGGGTTTCTCTCTGATTGGTGGGGAGAGGGGAATATTTGTGAAGTCCCTCACTCCAGCAGGAGTGGCCGAGGCTTCTGGAAGGCTGCAGGTTGGAGACCGGCTGCTTAAAGTGAGCACCACCAAACCTTTGCCGCTTGTTTTGATGAATTGTTGAGAGGCTATATCAAGGGGTTTTCCCTCCGATTCTACTGTATATCACACATTTTCAAAACTTCTAAGACGATAGCCTTTTGTTGAAGGTTTAAGATGACCCACTCTCTCCCATCCTTCAGGTGAATGATGATTTAATGACCAACATTTCCCACACCAAAGCCGTCACCACCATTCGAAAAGCTAAAGGCCTTGTAAATATGATTGTTTCAAGACCACCAGAACAAAACGCAAACCCATATCCGTCCTATCAGCCCATGAACTCGGACAAGTGCAATGGAAACACAGGTACCAGAACAGGGCTTCGGTGTTACTCTTCAATTATTCTAACATTATTTTTTTTAAACTCACATTTGGTTTGCTTTGTTTAGATTTGAGTGAGGACAGTGGAGTGACCACTAAGGTTCGGTTGTCAGCTGAAAAGAAATCCACCAACATTCCTATCATACCGCCAATAGGTACAGTAGAATAAACAATAGAGAATTAACCAAAAAAATACTTAATACGTCTTAATGTGTTCTTGGTGTTTCTAATTTAACTAGACTACGACGAGGGTCCTCTGGAGAGGAAAGAGCACAGTGCAGATCTTTCAGAGGACACCGACTTTGATGGATCGCCTTTACCTGAAGACTCTCCTGTGGTACAGATTCGACGACACGCCTACAAAAACACTACATCTTTTAAAATATTTTCTGTTTTTCAAATCAGTCATTTTTAATCCGCGCAGAGTTTTCTAAAGAGGACATGGAGCGAAGAGAGTGTCGACGATCCAAGGAATGAAAAGTAGGCTTTTTACATTTGGATATAATCTTGGCAAAGATAATTTCTATTTCTTTAATCCCGTGTTGACTCTAATAAACTTCCTGTTTGTGCTTAGAATTAGCAGCTATCTGCAGATGAGTGCAGGGCAGCCAGAGGATGATGACTTTACGTGGGGAAGCGATGAACTCCCCATAGAAAAGATCGGCTCCCAGTCAACAGATGGTAGGATTTACTTTTAAATAAAAATTTGAACCTATGAACAAACAAACCCTGGGTTTGATTGGATTTTAGTGAGGAAATCTGAATAATCTACATTTAGTTTGTTCATCTTTTCACTTCACACAGACGAGTCAGTCATCACTAAGGACGAATTGAGCACTTTGCCGCTTGTTAGAGTTGTTCCCAGTGGCCAGTACACAGGAACAAAGCTCAACGCTGTCGTACGCATGATGAAGGGGCTCCTGGAACAGAAAGTCCCACTTCAAGAATTTGAAGTAAGGTTGAACTTAAATGCCTAAGTTTTTTTGGAAATGTTTATAGAAAAAATATTTGCATTGTCAGGCCTTATTTCCAGCTCAACATTGATGTAGCTGTTTGTGCTGATGCCTTACAGCAAGATGGTCACGTGTTTGAATCCCATGCATGCTTTAGATCTCTGCTCGCTCTCATGCTTCCTCTATATGATCAAAAATGTTTGTGTTTATAAAGATGCATCTTTAAAAATCTTTTAGCAATGCTAATATTAAAACCTATCATAATTTCACGCCTTACCAGTTTAAATTAGAGATGTTCAGCAGGGGTTTTGGTAAAGCGATGAAAAAAAAAAATACAGTGACATTTACATAAATATTCGTCTTTCTGCCTGGCAGAATCTTCAGAATCTCCAGCCACTTGATGACTGCTTAGTCGGTCAGACCAAGGAGAACAAGAAGAAGAACCGCTATAAGAACATTGTTCCATGTAAGAAAAGCATCACAGTTGTTTCCACTTGGTGTGCATCTTTTTTTTTTTTCTTCTTTCCATGAAAGACAAAAAGTATAATGCTTCTGTCTTATAGTCGACACAACTCGAGTGGTTATTGGCAAAGACGGCGGATACATCAACGCCAACTTCATCAACATGCAAGTGAAGGACGAGAGCTTCAAGTACATCGCCTGCCAGGGACCTTTGCCCACCACGCTGGGCGACTTCTGGCAGATGGTGTGGGAGCAGGATTCCAACGTGATAGCCATGATGACGCAGGAGATCGAGAGCGGCAAAGTGAAATGTCAGCGGTACTGGCCGGACTCACCGAGGACGCCGGAGATGGTGGACGACAGGCTGCAGATAATGCTCGTTAAAGACCAACATCTGGACCACTTTGTCATCCGACTCATTGAGGTGAAAGATGTCCAGGTGAGCACGAGAATCAATGTTAGTACCGATTTTTATCTATCGCACACGTTGACCGAGACCATTAACATGAAAGCTTCTCCGTCTCCAGACTAATGAAACCAAGCTCGTGACTCATCTGAACTACACCGGATGGCCGGACCACGGCACGCCATCACAACCTGAGCATCTGCTCACATTCATCTCTTACATGAGGCACATTCACCTATCAGGACCCATTGTCACACATTGCAGCGCTGGCATCGGCCGCTCAGGCGCCCTCATCTGTATAGACGTGGTTCTGGGGCTTATCAGTAAAGACGCAGATGTAAGTATAGAAAACTGTTCCGTTTTTGATATGGCAGCTTATCTTATTTTTCTCTAATCTAATGTTTTTCTATAGTTTGATATTTCAGATGTAGTGCGAAATATGAGACTTCAGAGACACGGAATGATCCAGACAGAGGTGATTATCTTTAATGCATGTCGTAACGGGGTTTCATATCTTAACTTTTGCAATGTTTTGCTAATTTTTCACTTGTTTTCTGCTTTTTTAGGAACAGTATGTTTTCTGCTATCAAGTGGTCCTCTATGTCCTCAGATGCCTTCAAGCAGAAGAAAACATCTTAGGATAGAAACCATCCATTTTTTTAGATCGTAGGTGGACTGTCGGAGCAAAGCAGAACAAGACTCGTTACAGGCAAAAGAAAAAAAGCCAAATTACACCGTTTTCAACGCCTTAAACTTTTGTTTTTTTAAGAGTAACTCATTTTAAAAAACGTACTTTCTATTTTTTGCTTTTTTTTCTCTTTCTAGCTGCTGCTCTGTTCCAATGCATTTATGCAAGCTAATGATTGTATTTCCTATCAAACAAGAGAACTTCGATGTTTTATTTTCTTTTAGGTTTTTTTTTAATTATTATTATTGATAATGAAATTATTTTATACCTTATGTGGAGCATTGTTTGTGTATTTTGATGCTGCAACTGGCCTTGACAGAATACTGTCAGTATTTGCTATGTAAATCTATTATACAGTTATTACAAACTGCCTAAGGCAAAATGGTAAACTTAAAGTGTACATATTAATCTTTGGAAAAATTAAACTGGAAATGTTTGAAATGTTATGTAGAGGAAAATTTCTTTTTAAAAATATCAAACATTAAAGTTGTATTTGTGTTGTATTTTATAATCAGGATTTTACAGCGTTTTTGGGTGCATTCATGCCATGCCAGTATCAAGACTTCGGTCATAGGTTCATTATTTAGAGTTTTCCCATATCTGGTTAATATTAAAAACCCAAAAGGTCGGAAGAAGAAAATTGAGGTGGCTAGACCCTGATCGAACACTAAAAAGTGTTATTTGGGATGGCTAAGTTCACACAATAAACCATTTTGAGTCTGATGACTATTTGTGAAATGCATTTTGACCTTTACAGTGTAAGTTATTCCACATCATAGAAGTACATTTTAGAAGGGCATTTGGAACATACATTTATCACATTTACAGACAAAAAGCACAATTGCGGGACTGCAAGTATTATGAAAGTTGGTGAAGAAATTAGCTGCTGGGATAACTTGTTTACCAGTTCTAACACTATGTGGTGAGAAAATTTGTAATTTTGATTTTGTTAAACTCATTGAAAACATTTTTTCTTGAATATTCTGCAACATTTGGAGACTGCAGAGAGTTTACAAAATTCTTTATTTCTGCAAATGCATTGAATTTGACCAGACTAGATTGTAGGTCAGGAAAAGTATGTAAAATATTTATATTTTCTTACATTTTTTTCTTTCTCCCATCTAAAAAAAATGTATTTATTACTCTCATACTTCCAGATGTCCCTCTTTTTTTATCTTCCTTCATTCCTGCTATTATTCACATACTTCCAGATGTCCCTATTTTTTTATCTTCCATTCCTGCTTTGTGTCTATTTTCTTTCTACTTTTATTCCTTGCATCCAATCTTCACCTCCTCATTCCTCTGTTTCTTCCAAGTGTAATACTTAATTTCTTGCATAGTTCTAACCTTATGTTCTACTTTCTTTGCTACATTCTCTCTTTTTGTTTCCTTCATTTCTTTTTCTGGTTTTAAAGTGTATACAAAGGACTGGGAAAATTTTTTATTTGCTCTGTAAAAGTCTTCTATTTTGCATGAAAAAAAAATATATATATATATATATATATATATAATGTTGGATAATGTTGATTGGCATGGCTCTTTGCGCCAAGATTCCACGTCTCAATTTTAAGCATTTCTTTCTCTGGAAATACGCAAAATACAAATGCATAAAAAAACTTTGGTGTAAAACTTATTCAAGGTCTTAGTGCAAGGAAGTTACAACAGTACAGAAAGATCTTCTTTCATGAATATGTAATAAACCGATTAATTACAACCATTTTTTTCTTGTCATGAAAACAAAAATCAACAACACTGTATTTGCCAAGGGGTAAGATTACATAGTTTCTAAATTATGTCAACTATTGTACATGTTTTTTTTTTGTTGTTTTGTCATCTATTGAGGGAGACTGAGATTAGACTTTGTCTTCCTTCTTGCATCTCATCTTCAAAGCTGGTTGCTAACAAAAATATGAAACCATGTTTATACCATGTTTTTATGTCTCTGCTAACAATTCAGCATGCAATCGCACACCAGCATTGCTTAGCTAGCCTTATTTAAATTGGCCTGAAATATACACATCATAAATGCATCTTTATGTATGTAAATGTGTACTTTTAGTCATTAGTGCTTTTAAATTAAAAGCAACCGCTAATAGTAAATTATTTAAACTAATTAATGGCCTATTCAAAGTTCAGATCCAAAACTAAGTAAGAATCTCTGGAAAACCTTGAAGTTTGCTCTTATCAACATCCAGTAAATTTCAGCAACTGTACTGTAGTACCTGGTAAATTAATGTGGAGAAATTTTTATAATCCATTGTGATACAGTAAAAGAATTGTTTGTTCCTAGACCTGGAAATTTTTTTTTAACCTTAATTTGAATTCAGCTTTTGTAGCGAGCTGATCTGTTCAGGATCCTTTACTACAACAATATTAACTATTACATGTTCTACTTATACTAATACTAACTATATATAATTAAATAACCAATAATAACTGATAGAAGATATTGTTATATAAATAATGAAAATAATTATTAATAATTAAAAAAGCTATAACCATATAAATACTAATAATAACTAATGCAAACTATAACCATATTGCAAATAATAATAACTAACAGAAGGATAACTATACAAGTGACAATAACTATGACTGTGTAACCTAATAATAAAAATAAATAGAAGCTATAATTATACAACCAATAATAAGAGAACTGGGTTATGGGATTAATCATTTCATTAGCATAAAATACATTGTAAAAAATTGTATTTATTATAAAATGACGAATCAAAACTTTAAAAAAATAAAGATATGATGCCCTAATAAACCAGAGTTCATGTGGATGGGCTGTTACGTTATCTGGATTTGAATAAACACGAAAAGTCTGCTTTAGGCATTGTTTATAAAGTACAGTGGTACTTTTTATTGGGTATGTTTACATGATATATGGTGTTGCCATAACCTCTCCTTTACTTTCCGAGGCGGAAGTGACGTCAACGGGCGCAACATCCGCTCCTGTGTTGTCTGGCGTAATGGCAGCGCGCGCACTGGCCACGCGTGCCGCCTGAAGACAGTGTTGTTGTTTGTTTGTTTGTTTTTGTGTTCATCGCCACTTTCAGGTCTGACCAACAAACAAGCAGCCATGCCGGGGAGACAAAGCAACAAGCTCCCCAACAACCTGCCGCAACTGCAGAACCTCATAAAGAGAGACCCGCAGTCGTATGTCGACGAGGTAGGCGGTGTGAGGCTGGAGACCTGGTCGTCCGTTGCTTGTGTGTGTTTGTGTTTTTAAAAAGTTCTCGTCTGCTCCAGTTCCTCCAGCAGTACCGACACTATCAGTCCAATGTGGAGATCTTCCGGCTTCAGCCCGATAAAGCCAACAGGGAGCTGGCGGAGCTGGTCCTGTTTCTGTCCCAGGTATCCCAGCATGCTCTCTGGTACGTAGCAGCTCTTAATGAACGCAGGATGTGTTTAAGCGTCTCCCTGTTCCCCAGGTGGCTCACTGCTACACCCAGCAGCTGTCCTCGCTTCCTCGAGACTTGTCTGAGTTACTGATGAGCTACCACACAGTCATAGAGCCGGACCTGCGAATGGTGAGAGTTACAAGTTACCAGGCTGAGGCATCACTGGACTTTAAGGATGGGGTTTCTGATGGATCCCTTTTGTTTCCTGGCAGACCTTCTGCAAGGCTCTGATTCTCCTGCGGAATAAGAATCTGATAGACCCGACGGGCCTCCTGGAGCTTTTCTTCGAGCTGCTGCGGTGTCATGATAAACTGCTCAGGAAGGTAAATATGATCATGATCATATTTACCTTTTGAACTTGATATTCAAGCGTGTTTATGCGGCAGGGCAACACAAACTAGTGCATCCTTTTTTTTGTTTGTTTAGTAAGAATATCTCCGCTTCAACAATACATTTTATTTACTTCCTTAAAAATAAGAAAGTACAAATAAGATGTCTCACTTTACCGTAGGCTGCAGTTTTGTGTTTAATGCATTATTTAGTTAAGATTGGGATTTAATTTTCATGAAATTGTGGATGCGCTGTTTTAAAATGCCTCTCCAAGTTACTCAGTTTAAAGCAGGCACGGGTTTTATTGCGCAATAAACACCAAGGGCCTCGGCTATTTTCTGTCCCTCTTTAGTTAAAAAATGATCCATTTTGTGATCTGTGAATTTGTTCATCTCACATCCGAAGTTTTGATCCTTATCAACTATATATTAATAGAATCTTCTTCATGTTTGTTGTTCTTCAGACCCTGTACACACATATCGTGACGGATATCAAAAACATAAACGCGAAGCACAAAAACAACAAGGTCAACACAGTAAGTGCTGCACCTGACTTTATATCGCACGTTAAAATAATCATCCCAGACCTCCTGAGTGTGTGTGTGTGTGCGCTGTGTTACAGACCCTGCAGAACTTTATGTACACAATGCTGAGAGACAGTAACCCTATAGCGGCAAAGATCTCATTGGACGTGATAGTTGAGCTTTACAAGAGGAATATATGGTGGGTTTGAAATACGATCTCTGGATAGGAGTTATTGTGTCAGAATAGGATTTTTATTAGTATGTCTGCTGCAGGAATGATGCCAAAACGGTTAATGTCATCACAACTGCATGCTTCTCCAAGGTGACAAAGGTGAGGTTTTTGTTAATGGGAAAAAGACTCTTTCTCAATCTGTGCCAATAAAAACAAAGCAACTAAAACCTGGATGTTCCTCCTGGTTAGATTCTCGTTGGAGGCCTCAAGTTCTTCCTGGGCAGAGATCCAGATGAAAAAAACGAGAGTGATTCAGAATCCGAAGCAAGTTTGATATACGACGCTCTCCATTACAGCTAAATCTGTCTTTTAAGTAGAAATAAAACATACAAAAAATACCAACAACTTTGTTTTGCCTCCTTTTTTTTAGAATGAGGGAACGTCAGCAAGAGACCTAATGACGAGATACTCCACGGGAAAGAAAACCACCAAAAACAAGAAGAAGCTGGAAAAAGCCATGAAAGTCCTCAAGGTAGCTTATTGATCGCTGCAAAATTTAAGAAAGCTGCTTTTAAATATGTTTTAAATGCAAACAGGGTGCCATATGATTTTCCAAGTTTGTTCTTGACTGTTTTTGATGATCTCTTTCTAAATCCCCTACAGAAACACAAGAGGAAGAAGAAGCCTGAAGTCTTCAATTTCTCAGCGATTCACCTTATTCACGATCCCCAAGGTAGCCTCAGCTACTGTCTCGGTGCTCTTACACAAGTTTCGGCTTTATAGTTCATACATAATCAAATCAAATCAACTTCAAGATTTTTCAGAGAAGCTCTTAAAGCAATTGGAAAGCTCTAAGGAGCGCTTCGAGGTGAAGATCATGATGATGGAGCTCATCTCTCGTCTTGTTGGAATCCACGAGGTCTGTTTCGTTTTTTTTTATCTCTGTCTGATGAAATGTCATGAATCTGATATGTAACGATATCTAATGCCGCTTCTTATTGGCTGTCTGCAGCTCTTCCTCTTCAATTTTTACCCCTTCATCCAGAGGTTTCTGCAGCCGCATCAGAGAGGTAAGAATCAGCCATGGTTATGTTGCTCTCTGCCGGTCTGTCTAACTTTGCGCCGTCTCTCCAGAGGTAACCAAGATTCTGCTGTGTGCTGCCCAGGCATCACACCAGCTAGTTCCACCTGAGGTAAGGCACCGACTCTCTGCAGTTTAAATGGATTCGGCATCACATTGTGAGACTGTTTTTTTTTTTTTGGTTTTTTTTGCTGGCTGCAGATCATCGAGCCTGTGATCATGACCATCGCCAACAACTTTGTGACTGACAGGAACTCTGGGGAGGTCATGACTGTCGGGTAAGTGAAATTTATGCATCTATGCTAAAGGAATGCATCTAATTTGATGCATTACCTGGAATGATTACCTGCGATATAATTTAAAAAGTACTAGAGAAAAAGATGACGGTCCAGATTTTCTTCATATTTAGTTCTGAAACTGGGTATAAGCTTTAGCTCTCTTTTTTTCTGTTAATGCAATTGTTTTATTTTAGATATAAGCTGGGACTTCAACCTAAAGGTTTGGGTCTAAAAAACATGTTGAACTGTTTTGTCCACCGTGAATAAACAAAAAGAGCCCCCAGAGCATGATGCCATCACCACCACTGGGTTTCATGCTTGTGCCAACGATACTTTATCGAAATTGTGGCCCACAAGGTTTCAGGAGAATTCAGCCAATCGTAGATAACAAAAAAAAAAAAAAAAAAAAGACTTTTTGCCACATTGTGAGCACACCCAGAACATCCATTTATTGTAACGTCACTGCTGACCAGTAGTTTCTCTACATA
>JAVLVB010000002.1:12227634-12252147 GCA_032876305.1 Orestias chungarensis
TATATATATATATATATATATATATATATATAAAAGCATTTTGTATAATCAACAATTGCAAACTATATAATCTGTTGATGTTCTCTATTTTCCTAGAATAGACGTGAAGTCTGAGTATATTTTTGTCCAAATCAGAAAATGTTATATGTTCATAGACTATGTAAATGTAACACGAGTGTTTCTGCTTTATGGAAGAATAAAAATATTTATACACTTTGGCTGAATTTTCATAATAGGAATAGAGATAACTCTTTCACACGTGTTGTTTGTACACGACAAACACAACGTTTTGTGCAGCTGCTGTTGAATTTATCCAGTTATCTTGGGGACTTGAAGCCGGTTTATTTTTGTCTTTTTAAATGCTCATATGTGAAACGTGTGGTGTTTGACTTTATTGGGCTTTATGAACATGTTCGTATAAAATTATTAAATAAATTTGTGTTTGAATATTACTGAGAATGTTTTTTTCTCTTTCTGGTTATGTCGCAGAAATGTTATTTCGTGATTTGATTGCATTTATTAATTTGTTTTAATTAATTATAGAGCAGTAGAGCAGGCGTCCCACATATAGTCCTTGGTTTGATTATTTGCCAAACTACCCCCCCCCCCCCCTCTCTTTAGAGGCCTTTAGAGCCAAATAAATCTTTCAAAAAATTATATCAAAATTTGTAAAGGAAAAACAGAAACAGACAATACTGCTTAGAAGTTTGTCACACACTCAAGGAATATCGCTGCTTTGGAATCAACTTTTTCAGGGTGGATAGAGCAACTACAAAAGCTTGAAAACATAAATTAGATACACATGTTTTTATTTGTACCTAATTTATTTGTAATTTTCTTAAAACCACCCAGGTTAAAAATGATGCATACAGGCATAAATATATGAATTATAAATTTCTGGCTGGTAACAAAATCCTGGCATAATTATTAGGATCGGATCAATTAATATGTTTTATACCAGAAATTGTGAGTTTTATTTAAATTGGTTGATTTTCTTTTTGACTTTTAAACATGAACACTAATTCTAAATTTCCACAGTAAATCTTAACCTGGATTATTCAAATTTGTTTTGTTGTTTTTCTCTGGGTGATTAAGACATAATATTGGTCCTTTATTGCACCATACACATCGGGAAATACTCCTGCATGTCTGCCAGCTGAAAAGACCATTAAGAATAAAACTACCACCACCGTGCTTAACAGGTAGTATAGCAGTAATCCAAAAGGATTACAACTTTAGTCTTTCCTCACTGTGCATCCTCCATCTTCCTTTGATATATTTGTGTTCTTATGCAATTGGTCCTTTTTTTTTTTCTTTTTTTGACATTCTTACAAATTTCCTTTCATCTGAGGGTGACATTTGTGGGTCAAATGGATAAAACCTGCACTAAGTTTGGGTCCTCAAAATAGACAATGATTATGAACAGCTACAAGACGTAATTTCTTTACAATTTAGAGCACTGCCTGTTACAGGAAGCCAAAAATTTCAATTGACCTTTGCAATTAGTCATTAAAGGATTGGTCAAATATCTAAAACCTTGTCATATGTGTATAACATTTACAAACAAATGTTGACCTAAGGGCTTTAAAAAGTGGACCGAAATCATAATTTATACACAGAATATAACAGTAAGGATAAAACTCAGATGTTAAACAAAAAAAAACGAGGTGTTTTTATTAGAGATTTTATTAACGACAACCAGAAAATCCTGTCTGGTGTCTGAAAGCAGGTTGTTTCAAAGTTTAGGTGCCACAGCATCGAGGTTTTTCAGGGCAATCAAATCAACGGATCTCAGGGCTTAGGAAGGAACATTAATTTAAAGTCTATCTGAGAAAACTTTAGCATCCAGGTCAAACTATAATTTTGTTGTTTTTTTTTTTTTTCAAGAGTCTGTCACATCTAAGACTTTATGTTAGATTTTTGCCAACTTAAAACATTTTCATATGAAACATAAATAACACTCAGGAAAATGACTGCAGTCTCTTTTTTTTCACAGAAAAACGAGAATGTTTTTTTTTTTTTTTTTCTTTTAAGTTAGTTTCATAACTTAAGAATAAGATAATCATTGACTCGGTGCATCCATGTAAAGCATGACTGAGATTTTGTCTTGTAACATCTGTTAAAAAGTATCAGCTTCAGCTCAACCTGAGCAGTTTATTGGCATCTGACATGTGGTTGTTGTAAACAAGCCCAGAGTCTTCTGGACCTTTGGGTTTTGTGGTCAAGAGTGTTACATGCGGTTGTGCAATCATCCTGTCATCACAGTTTTATTGTATAATGTAAAAAAATTTGAGTGGAAGGATTTCCTGTAGATTTAAACCACTTGAGCCAATTTCCATCACTTTTTAGCAGTTTGTAAAACACAAAACGATGGACACCAGCTAGATCAGAGGAAACAGGTTAAACTATTTTAATCAGGTATGTAAGTAATCAATCCTAAAAAAAAAATCTCTGAAGTACATTTTGTTGTAAATAAAATATTATTCTTAATTAATCAGGAAATAAACATATTATAAAATAATCACAGGAATTAGATAATTTTTCCTTATTACGATGATGTCTTTGCACGCTCCCTTTTTATTCCTGTTTTTATTGCTTTCAGTCTTTGGACTCTGGACAAACACTGAAAAGAGGAGAATCAAAGTGAAGATGCTCATAGGTCTGAACGCTCAGCGATCCAGCACATAACAGCTTCAGGGAGGTTAAAAAAAATGTGAAAAAGCCAAAACAAAAAAGCAACTCAGTGAGTAGGATATGCTGGAAAGCAACTTGAAAGCCAACCATAAAAATTCAACCATGGACAGACGTTTTCTTCTGACACTGCTCAGCCTTGCCTCTTTTCTTGCTTGTGGTGAGTATTTCGTTCTGTCCTTTTATATCATATTATAAAAGTTTGCTGTTTGCAGTATTAAATTGGATCCAAAACTTTCAAGTCTCAAAGCCATATGAACAGAAACATAAAAGAAACTGGGCACATTTTTTATTTTTACGTCCAAATTACATTTTGTATGAATAAAATAAAAATGTGTTAGCAAATTTAATAAAAACTGGAGCATAAATTCCCCAACATTTAAAGGAAATTGTCTTTGTAATGAATTTTGTTATAAAAAATTTATTCCTGTTTTTTTGATCATAAGATCATATTAGATTTATTTTATGAATTCTTTTACTTGTGTACCTATTTGCTTTGAGTGTAATTTTTGTTCTAAGTTTGTATGTTCTCCTTCTACAACTGTAGGTTCTCTCCAGGGACTCCGGCTTCCGTGTAATATCAAAAAACATCCATGTTAGATTAATTTCCTACTCTAAATTCCTTGTAGGTGTGTGTTTGTGTTACCCTTTTTATCCTATAATGTGCACATAAAACACTAAATGATAGGACTTTGTTTCAGGCTGATGACAAACATAAGTGGTTCGGAGACTTGAAAAATAAAATATATAATTTCCTAGCTGGCCTTTCAACAAGTTAAAATCCTAAGTGAGGCATGTGACTCTACTATATTGTCTGTAAAACATTTACCACAAGTTCTGTGTTAAAATACAAATTAGGTTGAAGCAATCTGTAGATGCAAACCCGTCATGAGACTTTTATGATTGGTGAGCATTAAAGTGACTTGCTGAGTCTATTATAGGCAGAATGTAGAGAAATTACAGTGTTTACATTGTTTTACCCAACCTGTTCAAAATAAAGGCTTTTCAGCCAGGAAACTGTAAACCACTCGTTTAATTTTCTACAGTAGCTCCTAATATTTAGTTGGAGTCACGGGTATGTGATGCCAATATTCTCATTGTGATTATGGAAGTGAGTAGAGACAGATACTTTTACTTTCTTCTCAAAAAAAATCTGACAGCTTGTTCTGCAAGGGAAATAGCAGACATCTGGTTCTTCCTGGGTTTTTTATTTTTTATTGTTCTTACTTACATGGAGGGAGCAGTTTTTGCGGAGAACCGGCTTCTAAACCAATGATCAATCCCCAAATCAAGTATGCAGATAAGTTATGTGAAAATCATTCAGGGTAGTATTAAGGGGGAAAAAAAAGGGTTTTCCTTTGTTGCTAAACTGGGCAGTTAGAAAACTTTGCCCAGGTCTAAAGCTAATTCAATTAATTAAGTTTTCATTAATTGTATTGCATTGCAGTGTAGGGAGCATTATCTGTTTTAGGGATAAAGTGAGGAGGGGGATGGTTTGTCGGCCTTTTACACAGAATTTATTTTTGTCCCTTTAGCCCACTGCCAGTGTCGCCAAGGTTGGAGGGAGTACGAGAGTAAATGTTACTTCTTTTCAAATGACACCCAGTCGTGGCGTGAGGCGAATGCGTACTGCATAGAGGAAAACAGCAACCTGATGAGCATTCAGGACATTCGTGAGAGGGTGAGGAGTGTTAACAGAAAGGATAATAAAATCAACCCCAAGTTCCTTTTTTAACCCTTGTTTTTTCTCTTTTCTTTTGCCATTTCTAGTTGTGGGTGAGAACACAAATTGGCACAGAGATCTTCTGGATCGGTTTGAATGACCGGATCGTGGAAAATGTCTGGGAGTGGAGTGATGGGAAGCCTTTCATAGAATATTTATCGTATGTATATAAAAAAACTCCTGCAGGAAGACAGATCTGTTTAATTTTAGCCCCTAAACATCAAGAGACTTGAAGTTATTTCTGAAACCTTGTAAAAATAACCTCACTTTTCACTTGTGTAGGTTCTGGATGCCAGGCCAGCCTGATAACTGGGGTGATGCTGAGCACTGCGGCCAGCTGGTTGGATACAGCTCTGGACAGTGGAATGATGACAACTGTGACAACAAGACGAAATATATCTGCAAATACATTAATGGTAGGGAAACTTAGAAGACAGCTTTAAGTGGTTAATTTCAAAATTCTTCCCGTTTCACCATTTATTTTTGAGGTAATATGAATTTAAGCAAAATCTGAAACATGATCAATCTAAATATTGATGATCATAAACATCAAAGAATAAATAATGGCTCACTTTTAAATTGTTCACTCCCTTATTTTTTTAAACGTAATTTTCTAAATTTATATACTTGTTTACATTGATTTAATGTATTTTCATGGTTCCATTTATTCCCTTCTCATATTAACAAAAGTGTCTCTGTATGAAGGTGGTTTTCTCATGCAAGCATACTAACTAAGATTATGCTTTTCTAAAAATAGGAGGGCTGTAAGCACTCAGTGAGCTGCATAATGTCACAAATATGCTCATAAACTGAAGTAGCATTAATAAAAGGAGTTAAACCATATTATTATAAATAAGTCTGTCTCATAAACTGTTAAGCATTTGTCCAAAAGCTGGTTTATTTCCTTCAAATTAATTTTATGAAACATTTAAAGAAGCAAAGAGATATCTGTGTATTTCTCAGATTAAACATTATTTAGAAACCGAAATCAAAATTAAATGCGATTATCTGGATGATCATAGGAAGAACTACTGTCTGCTAAGTAAATTATATAATCAGGAATTATATTTGTCTTTACTCACTCACATTATACTATTGATGCAATGTTGATAGGGTTTTTGTGGTTGGAGCTGTCAGCTCAAATGCTGCAGGCTAAGGCGAGCATGTTTCCCTTGTTTTGATATGATCTTTTGATCCTTTGGCTCATAGTGTGTTTCAATGCAGTGGCAGTTGATCAGCATGCAAAGAAAAATTATTGGAAAGCTGGTTCACTGTAATACAAAAACTTTTCCTTAACAGTTGTAACATTAAAATGCTTGGTGGTGGGTTACTTAAAAGACCAGGTCGTGCTACTAATTAGACTATTTTCACGAAAAAAGTTCATACATTAAAAAAAGTTGTCCTTATTTGCTTTTGTCTTGCAGCGAACCCTGCCCCACAGTGTGATCTAGCCAGTGGCTGGAGGCGGCATGGCTCCAACTGCTACAAGTTCAAGTCAGAAACGACCAAGAGCTGGTCGGCAGCCAGGCATGACTGCGTTCAGGAAGGAGGGGATCTGGTTTCCATAACTTCACAGGCGGAAAACACATATGTGATGGGCACGCTGTCATCAACACATCTGGATTTCTGGATTGGCCTGTCCACACTGGTGAGCGGAATATGTCGATGCGCTGAGAACTCACCTGCTTGTTTGGAAATGAACGATCAATGCTGAGCTGCACGAATGTGAAAGGGAAATTTTTTTTTCTCTCCAGAAATGCAACAAGATTTCATGTCAGGTTGATCCTGGGAATAGCCACTTTGCCTGGTCTGATGCAATGCGGGGGGACTACACTAACTGGGAGGTTGCTACTACAGTGTAAGAAAAAATGTATCTACACAGAAGAAATTTCAGCTTCTATATGTGAATTAAGGTTAAAGTTTTAGTTGTCTAACAGAGACCCACAGGTGGGCGGTTGTGCTGCATTAATCAAAGACACATCAGAAGCATTTGGAAAGTGGAGGTCACATCTGTGCAGATATGAGCGGCCATACATGTGCAAACGACTAATCAGCAGTAAGCACAGCATTTTTTCCCAATCTTGGCTAGGAATCGGAGACCCTTTTTCTTACATCTCTTCTTCAATCTCCCGTCCAGCCATCTGTCCCCCAGGTTGGCAGAGCTTTAATGGAAGCTGTTACTGGTTCGTCAGTAACAAAGATCTGCTGACCACCTGGCACGAAGCTCTGACCAAATGCTCTGACATGGGGGCTCACCTGCTGTTCATAAACAGGTAGAGAATGAAGAACTTTCACTTCTATTTCCATAACCAGTCAAAAATGCATTCGTTGTTGTCTATGTGGGTTGGTGTAAAATTGTGATGCCATTTTCGGTTTTGACACAAAATAATTACAACAAGGGAGAGATACCTCTCCTTATAAAAAGAAATTCATCTACATTTAGGGTTTTTTATGATTAAAATGATGTCAAAATGTAGTTTTATTAAAGAAAAAAGTGTGGGTCCAAACTCTATATGAAGTAAAAATAACACAGTACCATAGTGTCAAAAGCTTCAAACTAACAATTAGTTTTAAAGCTCCAGCAGTTATGTGTAAATTCAATTCATTTTCATCTTGATTATGATTAGGAGATTATTTTAACAAAAACATAAAAATAAAAACATGTTCTTGTTCGTCTTTTTCATCACTTAAAGTCAAGAGGAGCAATTTTTCATAAATGGGAAGCTTCCAGACTTTCACCAGGTGGATATTCCTGACATCTGGATTGGTTTATCAGGTTAATACTTGGATTAAATTTTTCTTTTTCTAAACTGATTGGAAATAACGTACCCTTCTAAAAAATGCCCTTCCGTTCACTTTTCCAAACCACCAGATATGTACCAGGATGGAGACTTCAAGTGGGTGGATAAAAGTAAAATTAAATTTTCCAACTACGGTGCCGGTTGGCCCAGAAACACTGAAGACATGTGGGACTGTGGTCAGATATACACAGGTGTGATCCCACCCTCCATCACTCTACATATAATGAATTAAATATCAGCTTCTAATAGGCTCTTTATTTCAGGGAACTATGAGGGCAAATGGGAAACCTCCAACTGCTTCAAGAACCTGGGTTACATCTGTGAGATGACCGGTGGACTCAACCCTCAACCAACTGCTTTTCCTGGTCAGTGAGTTTTCACGCTCTGTCATACGCAGTACAATCGCAGCCCCACCAGTGACCAGTTTGTTGTTTATTTCAGATGGCCACTGCGACCGAGGGTACTTGCTGTATGGGGACTTTTGCTACCACTTTGAGAGCGAGCAGGTGAAGAACTGGCAAGATGCCGAAGCTCACTGTGTGAAAGAGCAAGGACATCTGGTCAGCTTTCACTCAGAGGAAGAGCTCAGTTTCCTCACTGGTGAGTAGCTGTCACATAGAAGTCACCTGGGTTTACAGCAAATATCACTGCGTGCAAAATGTTACAACAATAATTACAGGCATTTTTGTTATCACTATGGCTGATAAACGTGAATGTTTAATAGATTTAAGCAGATCAGGTGATTTTTACCTATAAAATTAGGGAGGGTTTGGCCTAAAAAGGTTAACACCCTATATCAGCTTCTTTTCCTTAGGCGAAACAGGCGCAAAAAGAGATTTATCTGACTGAGAAGTTACATTTGTTAATACATTTGGGCATTACCAATAAACTATCAAACGTTTTGTTGCAAATACTGAAAAGGATAGCAAGAAACGTGTTGAGAAAAAAAAAAAAAGATTGTCAAAGATTTGAGAAGAATCAAGCAAAAAATATATTCTAGTTTGGCCATATTTCTTAACTACAACCTTCCTGCAGTGCCTACAAGTACAAGATGTTTAAAGCTAAGAGGTGAACAAGGTAGTAAAGGATCAAACCTGAAACTAAAGCGTCTAGACCGGCCGAACAAATAACTGGAGACAAATTAGTGAAAGGTTTTATGCACTGATGAAACAAGTGGGAGTCTTTGAGCTAATTGTGGACCAGGAACAGAGATCCTGTGTGAGGAGGGCAGAAGTCTGGTCGAGGTGAGTTGCTGGTATGGGTTAGTTTTATTGAAGAAGAGTTGGTTTGGATATTTTCAGGTTGAAGATGGACTTAAAAGGTCAACTCTTCAGAACTAGTTTTAAGATGACCCTCTATTCAAGATGTCGTCCCAGAAGAAGTGTATATTTTTCAAAAAGTATATATTTTTTATGCGGGGCTTCATCCCATGCATCCAAGTTGTCCGCTGTGTGGCCAGCCAGTAAAGCAGTTAAGGATGAAAAGCTGTCAGAAATGTTAATATTAAAAAGTTTTGAGTTATTTGTTCGTAATTCTTGCTGGTGCAGCTGCAAATAAAAAAGTGAGATGCAGGAATGGAAGCTAAGAAAGCTAAAACCTCACTTTACATTTCTGAAACATCCATGTTTGTGGTTTATTAGTATTTTGGAGTAACTAGGAGCACTGTAGTTAGTGATGGATAAAAATAATTTTCAAAAATAGGTCTTGTCGTATAACTGTGGTGCATTGCTTGAAAAGTCAACAATAGTTGGTCAATCATATTTTCTATCATATGTGTTAGTTGATCTATGTCTTTTTTATGGCACAATCATGGAAGGGAAATAATAGATGGTTTTCAAATACTATGTTACCACGTAAAAATCTGTCGGGTGCAGCATCCAAAAATTCTAAAGCCTCCACAGAATAGCTCAATAAATGATGCAACAATTATAACTAGCTCTACTGGATTTTATTGGAGGCATTAGAGAGAAGAGAGGTTGAATACAAATACAATGTAAACTCCACTGTTTATATTTTCCTTTAAACGCTCAAATCCTCGAAGGATTTTGAGTGCACTTCACAGTTACCCACTAGTTGTTGGTCTTGGTCATACCATAATTAAAATATTAGTTTCAAGGCTGTAAGTACTCTTGAAAGTTTTGTTCTGCTGTTGTGCTTTAATGTGCCCTTTTTCTGCAGCTCACATGCCAGCGGAAGCCTGGGTGGGTTTGAACGACATCCAAGTTGAAAACGAGTTTGTGTACACCGATGGAACAGCTGCAGTAAGTAGCAATACCACAAGTAGCATCTCCCCTCCGTGATCCTGTTTCCCCAAATGAAGATGCTGACTGGGAGATCAGAGCAGCATCTGACTCGGAGGTGCTTTTTGCTGATGCTCTCAGGATCTTCTGCTGTGGGGTCCCAACCAGCCGGACAACTATCAGAACGAGGACTGCGTTCACCTGACAGGAATGACTCATCCCGACCCTGGGAAGCTGGAAGATGACAAATGTACTGCTACGAAGGAATTTGTTTGCAAAAAAGGTGTGATGTACATAAACACGTATAGATTTGTACCTCCTTCAGTCTTCATTCTCTCTTTGTAGTTAATCCATTTTTTGTCTCTCTTACCATAGCAAAGGGTCAAGGACATCTTCCTCAGCCTCCAACATCTGGACCAGGTTGACTTCATGTTATGCTTTTCTTAGACCTGAAACTGACAACAACCCGTTTCCATGCACGTGTGTCTAAGTTGTTGCGTTTGCTGCAGGATGGAACGAGAAATGTGGCTCGTGGACCTCTGACCCTTTCAACGACTTCTGCTACCTGTTCAACTACCTGTCACTGAGGACTTGGGCAGATGCCAGAGCTGACTGTGTCAACCAGGGAGGGGACCTTCTCAGTATCACTGAGCCTTTTGAGCAGGCTTTCATACAAGGTATTTAGGGGTATTTAAGGTATATATTTTGAATAACAAAAAAATAGCAAGGCAAACTGCATTTGAAGTAGGATGATAATTTTTTGGTTTGTAGATGATCCTTTCTTATTTTCAGTTTTTTGCTACGTAAACAAGCCATTGATGGATAACTTGAATAAGCATAAATTATTGTTTATTTGATCAATCACTGTTGTGGTTGATCAAATAAACCTCATAAAGAGTTCATAGCTATAAAAACACACTTAAAAGCTTGACACCTTGTCAGGGAAACCCACTTTTTTAAAATGTTTTTGTTATTTAAACTAGGACTAATAGCACACGCTCCCACTGGGATCTCCCTGTGGATGGGAGGCCATGACTCCATCACGGAAGGTGGCTGGGAGTGGTCGGACGGCTCTCCGTTCAGATACATCCGCTGGAACGCAGGTTCGTAAGAGGCAGAAATCTCACGAGTTATGTCTGGAAAGCATCGATTCTCACACAGTGTGATTTTTGTTTTGTCTCGCAGGCAACCCAGATGATAACGTGGATGAAAACTGCCTGTCGATACTTATCAATAACGGCTACTGGAATGACGACAACTGCCAGAACAAGAGAGGATATATCTGCAAGCGGAGAGGTGAGAGGAATATTGTTTAGAATTGCTGCCGATGCTAAATTCCAACCAGGTCAATAGAGAGTTAAATTTGATCTACTTTACAGGTAAAACACCTGAACCACCTCCTCCACATGATGGTAAAGAAGACATGTTTGCACTGTTTCAAGCATGATTTCCCATCAAATCCAAATAAATAGCCAGAGTATTAATAATTGCTTGTCGTTTCAGGTTTTATGACGGCACTCGTGTGCCAGCGATCTGCCGCTGTCCTTCACTGTCCGGAGCAAAGTGTGATAAACATCCAGTCTGTTTTCTATGGCCGAAAGAGTGACGACATTTGCCCACACTTTGACGGATCAGAAGGTCCAAATTGTTGCTGCTTTACAACTGTGTGTTCTTAGGCCAATGCCATTTAATATCCAAATATGGATATGATTATACCTGTTTACAGGCAGCTGTACAGTTCAAGGAGTTCTTCCTCAGTACAGAAAGACATGCGACAACCGTCCTTTCTGCTTTGCGTATGCCCATACCGAGGAAGACCCCTGCCCGACTATCACTAAGTATCTGGAGATAGTCTATAGCTGTGAACAAAAAGGTAACAACTGTATAAAATGTGTGTGTGTTTGAGCAAATTTACATTATATTAGAAACCTGAAACAGTAAAACATGCTTTTACCACAGTGTGTCTGCATGGCCTGGGTGTTGAAGACGGGAACATCACAAACTTCCAGCTCTCTGCTTCTTCGTCCATCGGTTCATCTACTTCAGACAAAGCCCGTTTGAATGGAAATTCCTGCTGGATGCCGTCAGGAAGCGGTATTAGCTTCATTTAAATACAATTATTGTTAAAGATAGTTTCTTTAAAATAAGGAAAGGGGCTTGTATGGGTTGAATTATTTCTTGGGTCTCCTTTTTCAGTAACCTCAAGCTGGATTCAAGTGAATCTCGGTCAGACCAGGAAAGTGACTGGGATTGTGATCCAGGGTTGTCCTCAGAATGATTACTGGGTCACTAAATTTAAGTTGCAGCACAGTATGGATGGAACACGGTGGACAGACTACTCAGCTGATGGAGATGTGAGTAAAATTTAGAGACATATTTGTATTTTCAAAATTCCTCTCATATTTCAGTGTCTAAAAGTGTTGTTCATTCATCCGGATTCTTTCGTCTGTCTGTTCAAGGTTTCCGTGTTTTAAACCGGATCACTGGAGAATATTTTTCATACACCCACAAACATTTAATATAAATAAAATAACCTGACAATGCAAATTTTGATTAAGGTGAAATATAGAGTTTTAGCCTGAAAATCTATACAAACCTTCAAAGTCATCAAGAATTAAACGCTTTTGTATTCTAATGATTTTTTTTAAATGTGCATTTCCCTCAGCAATTATTTATTAGTTATTGTTTTTCCTCCAGTTTTTCCCTGGTGCAATAGACAGAAACTCCCCTGAAACTCAGCTGCTGGGCACCCCGGTGTCTGCTCAGTACGTTCGTGTAATTCCACTAGAGTTCAGCGGCCAGGCAGGCCTCCGGTTTGACGTCTTGGGTTGCACGCCTGACTGTGAGGAAGACGTGACACTTTCAAATCCAAAACATATTGCAAATGCCAATTGTTGTGTGATTTAAAAAAAAAAAAAAAAAAAAAACTGTCCATTGTCTGTGGTTTAACAGATGCAATCACGTGTGCCAACAAGCCCAGCTTCAATTTTTCGCATGATCAAATGAAGTGAGTGATATCTTATTCATGTTTTGTTCTTGCTGCAGCGTTTGGACTCCTACAATTCATGCCGTAATCTTGTTGTACTTTCAGAGTGCATTGTCCAGGAGGCTGTGCCGACTCAAACTACTTAGTATACGGCACGTCAGTTTATCGTGGGGTGAGTAAACATGCTTTATTATCGTTGTCACTTTAAGGCATTAGTGATTTAATTAGTTCTCACAATATTCTGTTAAAGGACTCAAACACCTGTGCAGCAGCCATCCACGCTGGAGTTGTTCTCAACGACATTGGAGGTGACTGCACTTTATTAAAAGCCCCCGGACAAAACTTTTATGCCGGCTCTGTCAGGAATGGCATCACCTCCCGACAGTAAGTCAATATAGATTTTTATGTTCAATCTGTGTTTATTATTTAGGTAATTTTTGTGAATGTTTTATTATGTAAATTGGGTGGCAGTGGCACAGTAGTTGTTTTGCAAATCAGGAAGGTTGCAGGTTCATTTCCACCTGCCCCCTTCACATGTCAATGTGGCCCTGGGCAAGGCACTTCACCCCAAATTAGCACTTTGATTGGTCAGTTTGATTATAAAAGCGCTATTTAAGTGAATTCAATTTATGTGTGCAGATTTGACAGAAACTATGATGTGTCGTTTACATTTTCTGACGGGGGTGAGTAAAGATTTATATTTTTTTTTTTTTATGAGTTTGAATTTTTGCCAGTATGTTTCTGCTGAATCGTTTTTCTCGACCACACCGCCAGAGCTGAGATGCTCCGGGCCCGACTGGTACGAGTTTGGAGATTTCTGTTACAAACCCTTCGGAGACAAAAAGACTTGGCACGGCGCTCGGAGCGCATGCAGAAATCTGGGAGCCGAGCTCGTTTCCATCCAGTCCATGAATGAACAGAGCTGGGTGGAAAGCTACCTCTACATGGGTATGGGTGCATATGAAAGCCTTTGGAGATTATAAAAAAAATTTAAAAAACAAAAGTCCACACCTTAAATATGTGATTGTTTTCCTCTGCAGCCACCACTGACGTGTGGACGGGTCTGAATGACCTCGCTGTGCCTGGTCTGTTTATGTGGTCTGATGAACAAATAGTTAGATTCACTTATTGGGCTCCAGGAGAACCCAACAATCATGATGGCTTCAGTGAGGACTGTGTTGAGATGTTACACCAGGTGAGACCTCATGTTTTTACGCATGCAGCCGGTGGGAAAATGTCTTACATTCTTTGCAGGTAATCATTAGCTTTCTTCCAGACTGGCAGATGGAACGATGTGTCCTGCACAGAGCTTAACACCTACGTGTGCAAAATGCCCAAATCACATTACCCACTTCCCTCAGTCCAGCCCACCGTGTATGGATGCCCTCAGGTACAACCAATGGGATATCACTCTATGTTGTCTCTGAATTCTACTGCAGTGTCTTATCTACAAGATATTTCCTTTCAGGATTGGGACGCATATGGTTATGCATGCTACTGGATGGAGCAGACAGGAAGGAGTTGGTCTGACGCTAAAGCCTTCTGTAAGGAGAAGGACGCCTTCTTGTTGCACATCGGAGACATGTGAGGATGAAACACTTTTTCAAATAGCAGAGAAATAGATTTCTTTCATTTTCAATTACATACCAGTGTAATATGAGTGGGGTAAACTATGTGTTAGACTAATTTGAGAGATTGGAGCTGCAACTACAACTGCACATTGTCTTTCGGCCAATGTCTATACCGTTTTTGTTTCCTGTTTCCTTGCAAATTAAGCAAACTCATTCAGCGTTTATGGACGTACAGCGGCTGTGAACTGAATTTTTTAAGTCATGTTATAGATTCCCTTTGGATTAGGATTTGGACATTCGGGGGCATAAGTGCTCACTTCATAAATGTTCTTTATGTTCCGGGTTAATTCCAAGGGTAAATAACACATAAGGAACCTTTAATTAAATGCAATTGGTTGCAATGTATTTTTTAAGGATATCAAAATAAAAGGGGCTGACCACATATGCATATCAGCTACGTATTTTTTCCTTTTAAATGCAAGACCAACTAGCCTTTTAATTCTTCTTCAAAAAAGTTCTCCACATGACACGTCCTCCACACATTTGCACATATAACTTCCAACTATGATGTCTTTTATCTTTCAGCTACGAACAGGCCCATTTTACAGTCGCCCTGACAGGAAGAACCAGTTTCTGGTGGATGGGGCTGCGCGCCCACGGAGACATGAGCGGAGGGGTCGATTACGTCTGGGACAACGGCTTACCTTTAACCTTCACTCACTGGGACAAAGAGCAGCCAGGTACTTGAACTAAGTGTAACATTGCCTGAAATTCAACGTCTATCCAGAAAAGTAAACACCACTGTCTTCTTTTTTCCAGACAGTGGAGATGGTAGCTGTGTGGCAATGACAACGGGCCAGATCGGTGGTTTCTGGGATGATAAACAGTGCTCAGAGAAGTACGCCTTCATCTGTGAAAAACCCAGACCTGACATCAGTCCACCTACGAAGGCTCCAACTCCTCCACCTTCACAGGGCTGCGCCGAGGGCTGGACGGCTTTGCCCCACTTCAGGAATTGCTACAAGGTAATAATAACAGTAAAATTGAGATAGAAATGTAAATATCCATACGAGAGACTGCTTTTCTTGTTGCTGCGGCGATGCAGCTTTTCCACAATGTGGACTGGTCCCGGAAGAAGAGCTGGGAGGCGGCGCACGAGGACTGCCTTTCCAGAGGAGCCAATCTGGTCAGTATCCACAATCATGAGGAGGAGGAGTTTCTGTCTCTGTACAGCAAAGGCAGCACTAAATGGATTGGCCTCAAACACAACCCTATAGAAGGTGGTGAGTATAAATGTTGTTCTGGTAGGAATCTTAAATAAGAACTTGATAAGAAAATCTAATGACTCTGAATGTATCCTAGGCTATTCCTGGACTGATGGAACTCCTTTGTCGCACACAAACTGGGGCCACGGGGAGCCAAATAACCATGAGGGGCGCGAGGAGTGCGTGGAGATGGTGAGCAACAGTAATGGAACCTTCTCCTGGTGGAACGACCTGAACTGCGACGCCCATCAGGACTGGATATGCATGATTTCCAAAGGAAAAACCCCGATCCTTCCTCCAGTGCCTCCATCTCCTGTCCCAGGTAAAGCCACCCCAGCCAGCACCATTGCTTCCTACCCCCCAAATCAAAGAAAAACTATCCAAATGTATCTCTCTTGGCATGTTTGTTTGCAAGCATTTGTCCTCCAACAGCTCCTGATTGCGGCTCCAACCCAGGCTGGAGGAAGAACAACAACATCTGTTACTACTACAACGACACAGATGTCGTGGACTTTCACACAGCAATGGGGCGCTGCTACTCAGAGAAGGCCAGGCTCGTGTCTATCCTCAGTAAAAGTGAACAGGCATATGTAAACAGCATGGTACGCCTTGTTTCTTTGGCTTTCGTGGATGTTGTTTACCGTGAAAAAAAAAAAAGGCCATTTTTTTGATTTAGTGTTTTCATGCAATTTCAGGTAGGCACAGGGAAGGTGGCTGCAGCCTGGATTGGAATGAGGATGTTTGGCATTGCAAGTGGACAATATATGTGTGTACATTATAACATGGTTTAGTATTATTTTAAAGTAATAAATAAAAACTAATAGGAAAATGATTTCCTGATGTACAATGTTAACACCTAATGGCTACAAGAATGTAATTTCTAATCAAATATGATGAAAGCGAACTTACAGATATCCACAACTTTATTGTATCTAAATTAACTAAACAGTATAGTATAATATAGCATAGTATAGTATAGTATGGTTTAGTATAGTATAAATATTCTCTCGAGTGACTTATAGCTTTAAAAAATATACAAAAACAAAACCAAACTTTTGGCAAAATATGGTGGATACATTTTGGATGTTGTGGGATATAATCTCACTGGTATTCTGTTGATGGATAACAAGACTAAAACCTTTATTATGATCCCTCCATCCATTATCTAACCCGCTTATCCTTGTGGGGTCGTGGGGGTCTGCTGGCGCCTATCTCCAGCTTATGATGGGCGAGAGGCAGGGGTACACCCTGGAAAGTGCGCCAGTCCCTGGCCTCCTTTACTGTAATATCTATATTTAAAATGTTAATTGGTTAATTATTAATTTTAGACAAAGGTATTAGGAGCCATTGTGGAAGATTCGAAGAGAGCAAGCCTGCAAGGGTTCAGATCTAATCCACTGTTCCAAAGGCAGATTTCAAGCCAATCTGGGTTGGTCGAGTTGTAAATTTTGATTGAATAAGCCTGGAAAAATAAGATTTGATTTGCAGAACAGCCAGATAGATGCAAAAGGACTAAATAGATTGGTTGTCGTCTTCTCTCAGGTGGGTAGACCTCTCCCCTGTAACGTACACCCACTGGGCTCCAGGCGAGCCAAACATTGCCAACGGAGAGGAGCAGTGCGTCCAGATGAACAGGCTTCAAGGTACTGGGACATTTTTATTCAATACTTAGAACAATCCCATTCCGGCTCACTGGACAATGATCTCTGGCTTCTGAAGGTGGATGGAATGATGCCAACTGTGGCCGCGCTGGAGCGGGTTACGTTTGTAAGAAGTTTCCAGGAGACATCCACACACCTCCTCCCCCCACACAACCCTGGGAGGGCAACTGTCCTGCAGGTAACACCTGTTGAGAATAAAATCTAACAGGAAGATTTCTTCTGTCTCTAGGATCCTTGTTTACAGTTTTCAAAATGTCCACTGATCTTCTCGAAATGTTAACAGTTACCATTGGATCCACTCTTATTTTATGAAGGGATTTCTTTGCTTCCTTTGGGAAAAATCTGAATCCAGTTGTTCCCATTAGAAACCTCCAATGTAGGATGCAATTAAAGATTAGCAGAAATGAAAGAGAGGCAGCTCAAAAAATTGTTAAAACAATCCAGTTCATTTCCATCTTCATCCTGCAGAATGGATGCGTTTTAAGGACAAGTGCTTCATGTTCAAAGGGAAGAAGGATCACATCAAGGCGAACTGGTCTTATGCTCGAAGCTGGTGCAAAGATCAAGGAGGAGAGCTGGCGATTATTGATAACCAGTATGAGAATGGTAAGCGCTACAGGGAAGCCTGTTCAAGAACCGATAATTTACTCTGGCACCTCATTCTTCTTTTCTCTCTTCAAGACTTTGTAGCAAGTTACCTAAAAGACCTGGAGCTCCCAACGTGGATCGGTCTATCAGATCTCTTAGTGGAGAATCAGTACGCCTGGAGTGACGGGGCCAGTCCCGTGCTGTACACCAACTGGAACGAACATGAGCCCAACAATGCAGGAGGAGCCGTGAGGATGTTTTTGTTGTCACTTTTTAGGATTTTTAGGGTTTGCCATAAAACAGGGTTAACCGTCCTTATTGTCCCACTCAACAGGAACACTGTGTGGCCATGAGTCACGGCAACCTTGCTACCGGCAAGTGGAACGACGACGCGTGTCACAAAGATCACAGCTTTGTCTGCTACAGGAAGAAATGTAACTTTTAAATTAAGTAACTTTCATTTTAGTAGACATTTAGAAAAATGTCAAAGCATTTTTGTTTGTTTGTTTGGCTCCTGATCAGCAAGCAGCATCCAACCTCCTCCTCCCACCAAGAGCCCCTGCCCGGCTGACTACATCTCCTGGTACCAGAACTGCTACAAGCTGGTTGAGCAGCCGGCGACGTGGGATGCAGCTCAAGCAGCCTGCGAGGAGGAGGGTGGCAACTTGGCCAGCATCGACATGAGCTACGATCAGGCCTTCGTGGCCGGGGTCGTCCTGCAGGGAAAAGCAGATGCCTGGATCGGATTACGCCGCAAGGTGCGCAGAAGATCATCTTAAATAGAGGGCATTCAATACGACTGAAGGCAAAAGGAAAAATATAAATTCTTTAAAGATTTTCTGACTAGATTAGATCAGAAAAGTTGTGAATAGCTTGAGGAACCCCCTTTCACTCCGGTTAGATCCCCAAGTCGTTGTGTCATATCTTCAACAACTTTGCTATTCCCACAGCATGTCGCTGCTACCACCTTTATATATAGATATATATATATATATATCTATATATATGCAAACTCAAACTTTCAGCTATTGCTTTCCCCTAATCAATATTAGAGGTCAAACAAACAAACAAAAAAAACATCTTAAAAAGAGAGGGTGAAACTCATCTTGTAGATGCATTACTAGTACTAAAATATTTCATGCAGTTATTTCTTTTCATTTTTTTGTTACGGTTTTACAAAACAACTTTTGGTGCCTCGGAACATCAGAATATTACATAAGATCAATAAAAAAATGCATTCTATAAAGCAATATCAGGCTTTCAACTGTGTTCAGAGTTAAGGTGGGAAATATCTATAATTTCCTAAAAAGAACAAAATATTTCTCTTCATTCAGACTCTGGGATTCTTGATATCTAAATAAATGTAAACCTTTCTTCCAGAACTGATCAACAGTTTAGTTACTATTTTCAATTGTCCAATTAAGACTATTGACATCAACTCTAGTTTAGGACAGGACTCATCTGAACATAGTTGCTCTTGATAAACTGCCTCAATTCTAAGTCTATTACTTATGAATTCATTAATACTTTTCTTATTTCTCCCTGTTACCAGTTTATCTTCTTCTCACACCTTTTTATCCTTTCACACAACTCTGTTAGTATGCGTACATTTTTGAACAACATTTTTTTTCCGTTTTATTCATTTATCCTTAGCACTTTCTCCCCTTGTGATGGGTTTCAGTGACTGTCTTCTAGACATCCGTCAAAACTTGTCTTTCCTATAATTCTGTAGCAGACACAGACAATTTAGAAATTTAGTTAGCTTATTAAAATTTGACACAAATATCACACGTTTTTCACAATATTTCATAAAATTCTAAGTTTCTGTAAACCAAAATCATAAGAATTAAACTAAATGAAATATTTCATTCCATATATAATAAATCAGCATAGGATTTTTTTTCCTAAAAAAAGCTTTAAAGATATTCCATTTCTGAGATGTACCTGGAAGTTTTGTAGAGTTCACCGCTTAACGCTTTTCTTAAGTTTTCCCACCTGGACTGTGGATCTCTGAGTTCCTCCAGAGCTGCTGTAGGCCTCTTGGCTGCTTTTCTGGTTAATAATCTGATGGCCTATTCTTGTTTATAATGAGATTACATTTGAATGTTGAGACTATTTACTAATTAGGTTATCTGTGTAAACAACTGCATTTTATTTAGGTGTATCTGAATAAAGAGAGCGGTTTGCAGTTGTTACATGAGGTTCAAACATTCTAGGAGTAGAACATGTTTTTTAATGCATTACATTTATGAAGAGTAAAAAACATTTCCTGATGCAGAGAATTATTCCGAATTAAGTCGAACAGATAAATCAGTAGCTGTATTGTAACGCAGGGGGATGATTCCTACTCGTGGAACGACGGTTGGCCGGTTTTCTTCACTCAGTGGGGACCAGGGGAGCCCAGTAACATCCATGATGAGGGATGTGTCAGCATGCACGCTTCAATCTGGTTCCACGGAACCTGGAACGACACCAACTGTGACCAGGCCAAGCCTTACATCTGCAAGATATCCTCAGGTATTACACACTGGGGCTGGGCACTTTTTTTTTTTTTTTTGCTCAACAATGAAACAATCCACTTGAAACAATGTTTTGTTTTTTAAACATCCTCAGTGAAACCACCTCCGACTCCCAGCACCGGCGACGGCAAGTGTCTGCCTTACTGGGCTCCTTACGGCCGCTACTGTTACCTGGTGTACGACGGGAAGGAGGGCTTCTCCTGGAACGACGCCCGACACTACTGCCAGTCGTTAAGGACCGAGCTGGTCTCAATTCACAGCAGAGCAGAGGTGGAGTTCATCAGGAACCTAAACTTCACTAAATACCACAACATCTGGATTGGGCTTACCCGCGACAGAAACTGTGAGTTAGAATATTAGCAGAAACAGAAGACTGTCTCTTTTTAAGAGTCCAGCAGAATGCTCACCCATATGTACACATGGCGTGTTTGTTCTTTAGTTGGTTGGGGTTGGACAGACAAGACATCATTGGGATTCCTGAACTGGGCTCAAGGCGAGCCCAATTTAGCCTTTCATCCCGGGGATATTGCCGAGGAGAACTGCGTGGAGATGTACCTGGACGGGCGCTGGAATGACAACAACTGCCTTCAGAAGAGAGGCTTTGCTTGTCGGCATCGCCAATGTAAGAATCAAGAATCAGTTTATTTATATAGCACCAATTTACAACAGATGTCGTCTCAAGGCAATTTATAAGAAAATCAAATAAAATCATAGATGCATCATTACAAATCAGTTTGAAAACGTTTCCAATCTAAGGAACCCCAGCAGATTGAATCAAGTCATTGACTTGCAGCATTCAATTCTCTTGAATCAGCAGACCCAAACAAAGGCACTCTTCGTGTCGTTAGGAGTGGATTTTTATTTAATTTAATGTTTTTACTTTGAAACCGTTTTCGCTTCTTGCCCCGTTTTGCATCGCAGTTTATTTGAATCTTTCCTTTCAGATTATACAACGGATGACAACGAAAACCCCATCTTCCCCACGGACGGCCCAGTTACAAGTAAGTCATGAAATTGATCATTGCACGTAGTATCCTTTGAATATCAGAAGGTATTTATTTTAACTGCATGCTTTTTGATTTCTTTTCAAAATTTGAGAATCAATGATATATCTTGCAAATCTAGCCATCTGATCTGGAAAGATTTAGAAATTAAAGTAGCCTCTTGATTTAACACTTTACAATGGGCAAACTGTTTTTTTTTCCCTCCCTTTTTTGAACATTTCAAACATATTGTAGTCCTCATTTTATACTGACTCTAGCCTGCTGATTTCTTGTGCCCAGCCCCAAATTAAACATATTTTCTCTGTTGCTTATTCACCCTCTCCTAGCAGTTTTTCCTTTCACTCAAATCTTCTAATACGTACAGTACTCACTTTATTTCTGTGACCCTGAACAACCAGCTTGTTTAGCAGCGACTGTCTTGTAAGCTTACCCTCCTTGTGGAGCGGCTCATTTTCTGTCTTCTGGACATCCGTCAAATCAGCAGTCACGTGTGGCCCGTTTTGACCCAGACAGAGCAACTCCCTGAAGATGTACCTGAATGTAATTTTTGAAAGCTGCACGGGAGAAATTGACACACATGTTGCCTCTACAGACTCCGGAGTGATAGTCGGCGTCATCGGGGCTGTCGTCTTCTTCTGCTTGATAGTTGGACTGCTGTACTATGTCTTTAGAGTGCGGAGATATAAAGTGAGCAGCTTCACCTTACCTGGAAGAACAACAACTAACGTTGATGTGGTAGGTTATTAATCAGCCTTTTATAGCCGGGCAAGAAAATCTAAGCGTATTTGTATGGATCTAATTTTGAGTTGCCTCGTTTTCTGTTGCAGCCGGCTTTCACCAACCCAAACTTCGTTGGAGAATCGGACACGTAAACCCCCACTTATGTTTCTGTACAGCACAATAATGAGGATAAATTTAAAAAGAAAAAATCATTCTGGTTTGAAGCTTCTGACACATACATTGTTTTGTTAGGAATATAGTGTATACTTTAACAATGGCAGTAGAAAATAAATTGATATTTGCACAGATCTTCTTAGTGAGAAATATCTGTAATGTCCCAAACCCCCCAAAAAAGGTGAAGATGCAACAGCCAGTTTTGAGACTTTTTCTCCCCCCCCCCACCCATAGTGTTGACTCTTACAAGTATAAATATTTTAAAGCGAGACATTTTTGTAAAAATAGAAAATACAGGTACTTTTAAACACCCCATTAGATTTCCTCGCTTCTTCAAAAGATTTATTAACACAAGAAATTGTATTAAAGTTTTGTCAGTCATATCTAAACACCTCCATGCTGAAAATACCCTAATGACTCGTCTCTCAGTGTCAACCTCCACACCTCAGAGGATTGTGGTTAGCTCGAATTGTTTGTTCCTAAGAAAGTCCTGTTTACTTAACGTAAAAAATTAATAAATAAGTAAATTCAAAGTTTCTTATTATTCCGAGACTAGATAGGGTCTGTCAAAGTAAAAAATAATAATAAATATGTCTGATTCCACTCACTGGCTTGTTAATATTTAAAATTTGAAAAAAAAAAAAAAAAAAAATTGATCAATTGTATCGTTTTGTTCAAAATAAACCAAAGTAAGCCACGCCCCCACCATTTAGTTTTATGTGTTTATTCCTCTTTGTGTACAGCAACACAAGTTCTTACAAAATTCCACGAAAGAAAAAAAACCTAATTTCAGAAACTGCTCTGAGCATTTTTATTCCTTCCCCAGTCAAAACATAAATGGACAATTAGTTTCAACAGAATTCATAAATTAAGCAGCAACAAGAAAACGATGAATTTAGAGCCAATGGATGTGAACAGAAAAGAAAATAACAAATATAAGTATGAATATTGCAGTTTCCCCTTCATTAGCAAGATACACATCCATCCTAACAAACTGCAAAAATAACTTCAATGTCATCCTGCTGAAGGTTCTTACATAAAACTAATTCCCAATTACATGGCACTTGTATTTTTAATCAAAAAAATCTCTATTGCATAGCTGAAAAACAAAAAAATTATAGGATCCTTGTTTAGCACTTTCATTTTGAATTAGGAAACACCCAGAACTGCTCCTACACTAGTCTAGACATTCTCTGAGCTTTTCACATAAATGACATTTAACCCCCCCCGTCCTCAAAGCATATAAATAAAAATGTGTGATATTAACATAAGTAAAGTCCAGCCAGTTAAGCATGGTATTCACCATACATGCATAAATTAAATCACTATCAAATACTGAAATACAAAAAAATTATATGGATAAAAAAAGAAAAACAGGAACACGGTTAATGTGCATCACTATGAAAAGATAATAGGGTCCAAAAACGAAGACAGTATTCTTCATTATTAGACCCGTCATTAACACCAAACCCCACAGTAGTAAGATCACCATCAACCAGATGAGACATGATCCCGATAAGGTACCCCAGTTGTTGTTTTTTTTTCCTTTTTTTTTAAGACACAGAGGAAGAGCTGGTTTACAGTGAGACCTCCAAAGCTCCAGCTGCACTTCATCCACAGCGCTTTCTGCACCTTAGTGTTTTGACAAGCACCAAACTATAGGCAGGTCTAATCTAATTCAACTTCTTAGTAAGGCAACTAAATACCTTCCACCCTTTGTGATTATTGCACATACAAAAAAAAATGCAGAACCCAACAAAAGTTTGGCAAAAAATATTAAAATTAAAGGCTAGTTCATCTGTGTGTGGCACTAATGTACTAAACTTCATTGGCTCACAGAGATCATGTGGTCACACCGATGTTTCACAATGAAACAAACAACATGAAGCTAGAAGACGTGCAACTACAAGGTTCAACAGATTAGCTGTGATGTAAGTGCCATGGTTTCCTAATCATTGTCTCTTCAGAGATCGTAATACTAACATAAGTTATGAAAAAGGAACAATAAGGCTCAGGACAACACTTGGACCACAAAGCACATGAATAGGAGGATAGATTCAGAGCCCCAAAATGGCACTTTTGGTAATCATTAGATTTGGTTCCTTTCATATTAGTTTACAAAGAAAAAATACCAATAAAAATACACAAGATACATATGAAAGCAGATGTGTTAGTCCCAGAGAGAAAGTGAAAAAAAAATAAAAAAGAATTGCCAGAAGTCATGTCCAGACTGGAGTATTAAATAATAACCATCTACCTTGCCAATGGGAAAAAGATGTCAGGTACAAAAACATGCAGATAAGTTTGGGAGACACTTCCAGTGTAGGTCTACACGTCCAGCATCATAGCTTTTGGCTGTCCAGCCTCAACCAGTTGACACCTTGTCTGATGTAGCGGACCATGAAGCTCATACGTGAAATCAGGCTCAGAGGGCCCATGGCGGCGTCCAGCTCTGCAAACACACCTGAAACAGATTTAGCGGATTTAAACAGATATATATATATATATATATATATATATATATATATATATATATATATATATATATATATATATATATATATATATAT
>JAVLVB010000002.1:12252247-12276428 GCA_032876305.1 Orestias chungarensis
TAGGGCGGAAGTTATACACGAGCATCTTGGTCATCAAAAGTGACACCCTGCATTACTGACTACATTTTACTTTTATTTTTGGTTATCCTTGCTATACTTTTCTTGGAAAAACATGCAATTTCTTTGTTAGGTCAAAGATTTAATGTTGGAAAACAGTGTCTTAAATTGGTTGCAAAAGTTGGAGTCTTTATTTTGTACAACAGAAACAAACATGAACAGGTAGCCCAGGGAAGCTAACATCTGATATGAAATGAATAAGATTGTACCTAGCTAACCAAAATAGATAAATGGACTTTTCCTTCTTACCGCTGCCTTTCAATGCCAGTTCCTCTGCCTGCTCCCAGATGTCATGAGCGCTTAGAAATAATGTAGTGATGCTGACATAAGAAAAGGCTACTTGTTCTATGTCTTGAGGAATCACCACGGTGTTAACCGCAGCAGCGATACCGGACCCGCTTTGGTTTGAGCTGGGACCTGAGCTGGTGCTGGCTGGAGACGGCATGCTGGGAGATTGGCATTCTGCAATCCTTTACAGTGGAGAAAAAAAAAAGAAGCTCAATCTTTGTGTAAGTTTAAAAACTCAAATATATGTAGAGAGGGGGGGGGGGACTTACTTTGATAAGAGCTGCTTTCGTGATACCTGAGCAAAGCTCTGAAAGATGAGTTCAACATTTTAATTATTCTTTAACAGAACAAGTGTAGATGATAATAAAATGTTAAAATGACTTACATGAAAGTGATCTGTAAGAGTTTTTGAAAACTTCATTGCGGTTTTCTGTTTGTGACGAAACATGGCCATGTGCAGAAGAGACTGGCACTTCAAACTACAAGCAAGATACAAGAAGGAAAATAAAATAAAACTGTCAAACAAATTATAAATATTTAAAGTAGAGCTACAGGATTTCTGCGGCTCTTTAAAAAAATGTAACTACTTCCACGAAGTTTAACCTTACCATAAAGCTAAAAAGTCCTTTTCTGAGGGTGCAGCGGACGACTCTACAGGGTTTTTAAGTTTTAGCACAAATCTGTAAGAATGAAAGATAAATGCTAGCATGATATAGAAAAAAAAAAGTCTTGAAGCTGAAAGCATTAGAGAATCTGCACTTTGAGGCAAGGCTTTCTGAATGCAATGCCGTGTTTGCATATTTGCTGCTAAAGAAGCAGGAAGTCTTACTTCAGGAGCTCCACAGTCTCTGCAAACATCGTATAGGACGACATAGAAATCTGGGGATCTTTCTCCATGGCAATTCCGCTCTCGACAAAGTACATGGCAGCCTCCAAATAAGTAAAAGCTTTACTAAGCTTATCCTGCTGCACAGACATAGCGCAATGTGAGTAAAAAGGCAGCTCCGTTTACTCTTGTGTGGTAAAAACAAAGACTTACCTCTGCATCTGCCTTGTGTTTTAGCTTTTTGGCCTCTTTAATGTAATGGTTCACCGGATACTGTCTGTAAAACAAGAACACACCAGTTAACACACAAGAGTAAAAATTGATATTACAGACACAAATTACTGGATTTTGAAGAGAAAAAAAAACTTGTCTTCGACAAATGTAAAAAAGGATGTTTATCACTTCAAAAGAGGAGTTAACCAACACCTTTAACACCTGCATGCTCAGTATGAGGGATTTCTGCAAAGTTAGCAGCACAAAGCAAGCAACAGTCTACTGAGGCAACATGCTGATCCGGGAGAAGAAAGTGACTCGACGCAATCGGATGGGTTTCCTTAGATAGAAATCATTTTCACCAAATCATAAAACTGAACCAACAACTGGGATCAACATGTACCTGATTTTGAATCTGTCTTCACAATTTAATTAAATGTACTTTCTTTAAGTTTTTAGCTTTTAGGAACCAAAAACAAAACCAGTACGGGGTGGTGTGAAATTCCACCAAAGGACTAAAAACCGAGAAAGCATGAAAAAACGGTGAACGCACCCTGACTCATGCAAAAGTCGATACACAGCTTGAAATTATTCACATTACCATCAAAAAATGTGTGCTCCCCCTTCCTGAGTTTTGTTGGAACACACGCACATATAAACGTTGAAGGACACCGGCCTGTAAGGACTGCAGTTTCATCCCCCTGGTTTAGTGTACTACCGCCTAACAGTTCCCTGAGCAAAGTTCAAAGTGACCTAACTCTGCTTTCAACTTATCCGGAACGTTACCACTAACCTTTTCTTACGTTTTCCTTGGTATTGATGATGCTTTTTGTTCACTATTTTCTCTAACAATCATGGTCTTCACAGAACAGCTGGCTGGACTTATACTGAGATTGAATAACTCTGACTAAGAGGCTATTGGTTGCACTTAACCTTAATGAGGGTAATCAGCATTATTAGGGCTTTAAAATGAGTATAAATGCTTTTTGAAGGTTGTTTGAGCGGCTAGAACAGGGATGTACCTCTTGTCAAATCTTAGGAAGGATCTGTTGCGCTCAGCTTCTCTCTTAGGCTGTGATGTTGAAGCCACATCAAGACTGTTCTTTGCCGCCTTCACCTAAAATAACAGAGGAGATATTACAGTGGAAGACTTTCTGCATTTATTGAAATCAGACATCGAACCTCATATACAGTAGTGTTTGAACAGTTACCTTTTTACGGATCGAGGATTGTGGGTGTTTTCCTTTGATTTTCTTGTTCTTGTGGGAGTCCTTACCCTTGGCATTCTCCTTGCTTGTCTCTGGTATGGTAGCAGAACAGGGATTTGGGACCTTTGAGGCTTTAGTAGCGTCTTTGGATGCTGAAGGGTCCTGAGACGTTTTCTTAGCCTTCTTTTGTTTCTTCCCTTGCTTGCTGCAACTCCTGTGATTAATAAAGATTACAGATTAGTTCAGTAATGACCAATATGCTGAACACAAATGTTTTTTTTTGGTTTTGTGGACATACTCTACTTTCACGGAAGCGAGATTTAATGAGGCATTCTTGTTTTCCAGCTTAAGGTTCTTCTTGGGAGGGCTTTTAGTCTCCATCTTGACCTGAAAAAAGGAATAACACACATTAATATAATACATACTAATTGACTCAACAACCAGCTAAGGCATCTCTTCAGGATTCTTACATTTCGAGACTTTTTACTGCTTTTGCCAGTTTTGTGTGCTTTAGAAGACTCTCTGCTTGCTTCATCCTTCTCTATGACCAGCGCTGGTCTCTTTGCATTGCTGGAAATCCCTTTATCATTACTGGACTTAAGTGGGACCCTTGAGAGCAGACTGAGATCAACCTTCACTAGCAGGGATTTGGGAGGCTGGTAATTGTCCCATGTACCCTGCGATGCCTGGCAGGCCTGACGCGACTGCTTGGAGGCTGATTTGTGAGGCACCCTGGTTCCTGTATCCATTTTTGGACCGCTTACTCTGATTGGAGAAGCAGGAGATGGTTCTACTGGCTGAGCAGGACTCAGGGCCTGGCAGGAGCAGGGGTTAGGATAGCGAACGCCATAGGACGGACAGTGACCATGCAGCACAGGTGTAACTTCAGATCCAGCCTTTTTATGTTGCTTAGTGTGTTTACTCCTGGTAGCATCTTTTTTAGCGTCATTGCCGTCTTTTTTGTAGTCCCCTGTTTTTGTTTTAACTTTGGAATTCTCTGTAAAACCTTGCTCTGTCTTTTCTTTGATTGTGGCCTCCTCAGACTTGACACAGAGCGCCGTTTCATCTGGATCAGGGCAACTAGCCGCTGAAGGTTTTAAACGTTTCCTGGAACTACTGCAGTTGCTCACCCCATCAGAAAGGCATTTTTTGCTATTTTGACTGATAGAGTCGTCCTGCAGGCCTTCACCGCCCTGCTGAGAAACAGCCAGATTGTCTGTGATTGCTCTTTGCTGAGATAAGGACTTTGTTTCCTCAGTGGCGTCTGCACTGGTCTGCCTGGGGATTTTAGCATCAGCGCTGGAGTTCTGCTGACAGGGTCTAATCCACTCTCCCAGCTGCCAGCCACGATGGCTTGCTTGAGTATAGGACTGTAAAAAGAACGCAAAGCCTGAATAAAAAGAAATAACCAGAAGTATGCACAACATGTATAATTATTCCATAATAAAAACATAGTCAATGAGCTAATGACCTCCAATTTAACTTGTTTGCTCTCTGAGGGATTTAGAGGCTCCTTAATGGAGACGTCACTATCTGACTCCAAACTGCTCTCCGAGTCACTGGAGCCCGTCATCTCTGCATCACCGGAATGTGTTGCTTCGTAGGAACTAGAAAAAAACAGTTTCAGAAAGATTAGCATTAAACAAAAGTGCTTATGAATCATTAATACATGCAATTAAAACTAGATACTTATGTACAACGAAATAAAACTAAACGTTTCCTGTCAGTAAGTATTACTAATATATTAAGAATACATGAAAAGTACCTGATAAAAATAATAAAAAAACGTTTTGTATAAGGAAAATATTTAAATAAGTTGTCAACATTTTTCAAGGAAGTTAAAGGTGGGGCACAAACAGGTTTTATTAAGCCTATGGCTAAATTTCTCACAGACTGGCTAATGAAGAAGAAAGCTAATATTGTGAAGTGGCTGCTACACATGTCCTTATGTCAGTTTCATTGAAAAAAATGCTTCCAGAATTGAATCATATTGTTACAATTTGGCTAGTTTTGCTAAACATAAATTTATAATGTTTAAGAAAGTTCTGTAGTGACTGAACTGAAGCAGTCATTGAGTGGCTTTATAATGTTTTCTAACATACATGTAAAATTTGTAGTTACTTACTTTGTGGTCCGGTGGTCGAAATTAGACAAATTGTTATCAGGGAATTCATTTTTTTCTGAAAAGAAACAAGACCGACCACATTTGGTTTAAATGTGAGGTTTGACTCAAGTAAAAGTGACCAATAAATAAAGATATGGGAGACTAGAAATGACAGAGAAATCAATTTATCTTTACAGACGCTGGTAAAGTTATGACTTACTTGCTCAAGACAAGTTGAATGTTACTTACTTTGTTCTGGAGATGACGAGGCCTGTTCCGCTTCCTGCAAGCATTGAAAGAGAATAGAAATGTTATTGTTCATCTGAAAACTGGAGTTTGATAATCTAATGAACCAACAAGTGTTTTAGAAGCAGTTCTTTCAATCAGACATGTTAGATTTAGGATTCCTATTTTATATATCTCAGTTAAAAAAGTAGTTTTGCTCCTCTTGCTGACATTGGATAAACAGCAGAGTAAGATTATAACGAGAATGGAAACTTTATATATTCTAGAAAATGTATGAACAAAAGGATAATGATGGTGAAGAATGATGGGGAAAAAAAAGAAGGAAAAACGTCTTTGATTTCTGACCTTGGCTAGGATTGGAGACTTGGATGGTTCATAGGTTGGTGAATGTATAGCTGACAGCAGATGGGGCCATGGGTGAGTCATGTCCTGTCAAGGCAAACAAAAGGAAGGCATGCATTTAAAAAATTAAAAATAAATAGAAAAATTGGTTCAACAATAAAAAAAAGTTCATCTGTTCAGCAAGTTGTACTTCGTTTCCAGTATTGTACATCTTTAAATACAAAAAAGCTCAAAACAAAGCAGCCCGTTTTTAGATTGAGACATTTCAGATTCGAATTTTTAACTAAATCATTTGTTTTTTCTATTTACTTTACAACGTTATTGAAAATGTGTATTTTTTTTGGTCCCTAAAAAATCTTAACAATGGACATAAAAAGTATGAGAATGAAAAAAAAAAAAAAAAATAGATACAGTTTTTGTTGATTAATAAAAAAATAAAAAAAGAGATATTAAAATAAATCTGCTGCTGTGTGAGAAAGTAAATTGTTAGAAATTGACTTTATAAAGTCATCCCAAAACAACTTAATCTGATGTCTGTCTAGACTCTAGTGAGCCCATTCAACTCACCAAACCAACCCAGACATGGATTTGATTGTTCAGATCCTTGTACTGGTACAAAACACGACTGTGCTTAAGCTTAATTGTTTCTATAGGCTTATTGAAAACATGATTTACTTTTTTTATTATTTTTATTATTCCAAATAAGAATTAAAGCACTAAAAGAGGAGATGGAAACAACCTTGCGAACCAATTCTACTACATCCTGTTAGATACGGTTATGTGTAACGTCAACATCTTGTGACATTATGCTTTGTGTAGCTTCGTTAATTAAGCCCAAACCAGTAGATAGATGAGCACCTAATACTTCTATAGGAGCAATTTAAAAACACACCTAGCTACTTCAACACCTTTATTTTTAGCTAAATGCAACAGGAACACCTTTTACGAACCTTTATAGTCCACCAAATATTTAACAGAAACGGTTTTAGGACCATCAAGATAGAGTACATATTTTTCTCTCTATTTTTATCCAGTGGTTACGATATAAAGCAATGTTAACGTTTTTAAATGCTCTTGTCATTTATCTGAAATATTTTTTGCCATACATTTTATTTTTATCAATATAAAATCGGGAAACAGATAAATGACAACTGCAGAAAACATTCAGAGCAAAAAACAAACAGTTTTTTAAGAGGTTTCTTTAATAAAAAAAAGAAGAAAAAAAAAGAAGATTCGGAAAAATGCATGACTAAGTAACATCAGCAAAGTTAAATTTAATTGAGCCACATGTAAAACAAAGAAAAATAGAGAAAATCTTTCTCCAGGTCCATCACTTCCATTTATCCTGCTACATTGATATTCAAATTAGTAACTACTGCAGACAACGATGCATATAGTAAAGATGGTGTAAAGAACCCACACCAAAGAGGAAGCAGTAGACGAAATATGGCTCCCAAATGAAACTACTTTTGCAAAGTAACTTTAGTTTGTTCTAAGTAAATTCAGCCTAACAAATATGTATGTACTAATATGTTATTCATAAATATTATTGTTGTTTAACTGTGGACATATGTAGATGCACTTACCCTTAAGATTTCTTCCACACACAGAACTTCATCAGAGGTTGCCTTTAGAACAGAGTAGTAAAGTATTATATTTATGGTGAAAGAAAGAAAAAAAAGGGCAGAATGGTTAACAATCAGAACAATTAAGTATTGATTTGGGATTGTTATTTTTTGCTTTCAATTAATTTTTTTTCTTTGTTGCATGAAACTGTTAAATAAAAGGTCAATAAATTTGATATTATAGGCAAGAAGCATTAGCGTGTGCCGTTTAGAAGTACAGCTACGCTACTTTATGTATATGGGGTTCTTAAAGAGATCTTTTTGGCTTTTGTTCCTCATAGCCGCATTTGATTCGTGTGAGGTTTCGATTGTATGGAGAGATGCATTTTAAAAATCTACATCACGACTTTTATATATTAATCATTATAAAGTAGCATAAAATATCAGTCCAGGTAGACAGGGGTAGAGAGGAATCCCAATGTTCCACTAAAAGAAAACATTTAGCAGGAAACTGAAGCGGGTACATATATTAGTGAATGTAACTCTTGGTTTAGGTCATTAAACTGCTACTAGTTCACCATTTACCTCTGGTCATGTTAAAAATATTAGGCTTCTGTCATTGTCGCTGTGAGGTTTACAGCTACTACAGTGATTTTAGGCAAGCTTTTTTTTTGCCCAGATGGAGTACAGAGGGAAATCCTGACTAGATATTTAAAACATTCCATATTATAGTTGCAATATCTCACATTTAAAAAAGAAAACGCTTACCCCCAAGAACTTTGGCATTAAGTTCGTTTTGGCAAAGTCGGTTTTGCTGATTGGCTCTGGTAATGGTGCATAATGCTCTGGTGATGGCTTAAGCTCAGGTGATTTGTGGAACACCTGGTCCTGACCATCCATGGGTCGCACATAGGCTGTTGGCTTCTGGGTCATTACTATTCCAGCCTGCTTGGACGACAGTAATGAAGGAAAGGTCTGGGACGGCAGCGTGTTAGTCTTTGGTTGGGCCGGAGGGGGATGTATAGGCGAAAGTCTGCTGCTCAGTGGGCAAACAGTCAGGCTGCTGGCCAACCCTGGGGAAATATCTGGAGGCACTTGAAGCTGATCCCTTTTGAAAGTGTCCCTGGTATCCATGTCAACATCGGGGTCACAGGAAGGGGAGACCGGAAGAGGCTTCTCGTCTGGAGATGGGGCGAACATTTCCTGAGAACGGCTGATGACCCCCATAAGATCTGAGAAGACTTCGCTTTCCTTTTTACAATGTCCTGAGTGACTGAACTGATTGTGCGTCGAACTAGTAGCTGAAAACCTTGACGAATGTTCTTGGCGTTTGGGAGAAGAGATGGAGGCTATCGAGGAGTAACCGCTTCTGAATGTTGCTTTTTGGCTTTCGCTAGACATGTGAAGGTCTCGATTTTTACTTGACTGATTTGAAACTGGCTGGTTCTGATTCGACTGTGACAAGGATACGTATGAAGGAATGGGTAAAGCAGCCTCAAGTGAAAACGGTGCGGGATCATTCACATCTTCGTAACTGCCCAGCATCCGTTGGATTCGATCAGAGAGCTCATCCCCTTTGTTTGTCTGTAAATAATAATAATAATAAAAAGAAGAAAAAAATAATGTGTCTGCTGCTAAGAAATAGATCTCATTTAAAGAAAAACATATTTCCAGTTAAGAAAATTTAAGAGATTTCCCCAATAAATTCTATGTTATTAATGACTTCAGTCTGGCATTTATGTAAAGCATATTAAGGAAAAAATGTTTTCCTCCTAGAAAACCTCCCATTTAAAATTAAACTAGTGTATTCTCTTGACTAAATCTTGTTAAGTTTAAAACTAAATCGACTTTTTCCTGCGTTTCTGTACAGGGGAACGTGGGCATTCACATTATTTTAAGACCGTTTTAATCCTTTACAGTCTCATTACCTACTAAAATCTTCTTTTCTAAAAGTCTCAGGGATCTCTTTCAGTTTCACCATCGCATTTACCAACACTTCAACAGCCATTGGGTAGTGAACTAAATGTCTGTGGTTTTAATCAGGTATCATCCTTCAAAATGCAGATTAATGATGTTCTAATTATGTGGAATTTATGCAATATAACAGTGGGTGATTTTACAACTTATTTAAGGTTGGTGACTTATTCGATAACCTTCGATAATTTTCTGTAAACAAAACTTTCAATCAGCTGCATTTAATTGAAACTGAAAAAAAATTGATACAAGCATCAGAGTGTTGTCCAACCATTGAGTCCTTGCAGAATGAATAATTTAGGGAACCAGCTAGTGTTTCACTGACCTTAAGGCCCCTGGATTTGCAATACAGACACTGAGCTATTTTTGCTACAGAGGTTATTAAGGCCAATAGCAGGCTCAGAAGACGAAGGCAGACACTACCCAAGTTTTCATCTTGAACTTTTACAACCCTTTTGATCAAAGCTTAAATGAGCACATAAGTTATTCATAGAAACAGGGAATTAAGAGCCCAACCAGGGGGGTACACTTCTGTTTACATGTACACAGATTTAGACTCCCTGGACTGATCTACCAGATGGCCAAAGGACAGCCTCTGTTGACCTTTGTGCATTTAGTTCCCTCTAAAGGAAGCTCCTACCTTGTATGGCTCTGCAAACAGTGGCACGTTTTCAGCATGACGTTCTTTGGTTTGGCTGGTTCCTTGGATTCTTTGTTCCCATGCTCGCCGGCGAAGAAGGTCCCTGTCTTCACAGTGCGCACTGGAGAATGAAACAAATACAAACAAGCCAAATTAACACAGCTACATCAAGTTGACAGATGATGCAGAAATCGATGAATAATAAAGTGACAATGAGGATACAGAACTGCTGCTCAAAACTGTTTATAACAAAGCAAAGCACGACAATTAAACTGCCTTGCAAGCTCCAGCAATAATAAGCCATCACAAGATTTCATTATAAAAAAATAATGACTTTTTAAACCCAAGGGAAAAACCGAAGTACCTGTCAGACAAGTGTGAACAGACTCACAGGTGTGCAAGGATTCCCAGCACATCATTCACATCCCGTCTGACGAATCCCCAAAGAAGATAACTTATTGGAGCCCAATAAGTCATTTGTAATAAATTACAAAAACAAAAAAAAAAAAGATAGAAACGGAAAAAATCTTTGGCAACATGCACCGCTATACCTTTTCATCATATGAACATAAATGCCGCATCTTCGGTTTTAACATCTTTCATCCCAAAACACTGAGCTAATAACTTTCACCAACAACAATCCCAGGAGGATATCGCCATGGCAATGTTAGAGGCAGCAAGATCTGGGACCAAGCCAAACAGATGGGCACCCCCTCATTAATGCAGCCGACAGGCTTCCTAAACTCTAAGGATAGCGCAGACTGGCGCTGCCCAGTCACAGACTAAACACCCATGGGTGAACAACGCAACGACTGGTTTTTAAAAGCACACAGTATTACTTTCGGATGAACATAAAGTACAGGTCATGTGAATGCAAAATCAGCTCATTTGATGCGTGAGATATTTTAATAGCGACACTAAAGAGTGGGGTGAGTTTTGAAAACACATCGTCTAATGATTTGAACAGTTTTTTTTAGACTAGCCCGCCTGCTGCGAACGTAGAATTCACATCACACGTAAATTAACCTAAGCCAGAGAAACAAAAGGAAATTTGAACAAAAAGTGCAAAAATTTGGATGTTTTTCTTCAGTTGCTAATAGAAAATATCCATATGGGTACAGAACTTGAAGAAATTGCCTTCTGTATAATCATATTTATCATATTCATATTTATCAAAGACTCCTTTCCAGTCATTTAAAGCACTAGCTTTCTTGAGTTCTAGGCACTGTATTTTATTCTGGCTGCGGTGCAGACTTTGACCGGGGATTGTTGCAACACACACGCACATTCTTCTCTTGTTTGCCTGGTCTGTTGCAGACTCGTTGACACATTTAAGAGGATCACATTGTTGCAGGACAGAAACTGGACAAGCTTTTGCTTTACCAAAAGCTTGGTTTTAAGTCTTCCTGCAGGATAGCTGGGTAACCGGTCTGCAAGCTGTCAAAGTCTTTGTGAAAATCATAATATTTCCACAGAACAGAATTCCTTCGGGCAAGTCTTCCTAAGATGTTAACAATTTTTTTCTAAGGTTTTGAGTAAATACAAACATGATAGAACATGTCAACTACCGTTCAACTGTGATTTCAAGACTTCCTACTGACTATCCAGATGAAAATTAATGCATGCTTTGTTTATACCTTCAAATTCCAAAACTAGCTTTAATTTATGTGAAAAATTAGAACAAGTTTCGATGGTACCAAGATCTGAAGAATCAGAAACAGAAAAATTGGACACTTGTGTACATAATAAGCAGTTAGAAGGCAGAAACAATAGCCCTAGTCTTTTTGGTTTAATAAAAGATGCAAGTTCTTACAAGTAAAATCTGCAGGGCAAAAGAAGAATACATTTACGAAGCAGCTAAAGGAAAAAGAATCCTGATTTTATTGGCAACATAGGAAGTTGAGGAACAATAAGAAAAAACAATAAACATTAAGTTCTCATTTCACTTCCATAAAAAGATGGTGCGGAATCAGAGACCAGCCTTGTAAAACATGTGACAGTTTTAAACATTGAAATTTAAGTCTGTCAATAACTGCTGGTATGATTTACCAGAAGACAATGAAAAAGTCTCCATGACGGCCCAAAGTGGAAGTATGGTAATCCCTGCCAAAAAAAAAAAAAAAAAAAAACTCTATTAGGCCAAAAGATGGCAGGGGAAGCTAACTTAACTTGAGGAAAAAAGGGTGTGCATTTTATAAACTGAAACATTCAAGAATCACATAGACTTTAAAACACAAATGGAAATAGTCAATTCATATATTCACTGCTACACTGATTACATTGACAGTTGTCCAGTGGACACACAAACATGTTATAGAGGTGTGCTTATGAATGCCAAGTAATGTAATGCTCAATCAATGACAGGGGAGTCGGATTAATAATATCTAATAAAACTCTTCTCAGACTCACAAACGCAAAGCGCCAAAAGTAGTCCCAGTCTGCCAAATAAGATCAATAATTTAATTGATCACTAATGTGATCAAATTATTGAATACAAATACAAGACTGCAAACTTTATTCATACTGAAACTTGTACCAGTAAAGCACAATGAAGTGATTGCTCACATTTTCTTTTTACAATCCGACTACTTATAAAACGTGCCGTGACTCGGGGGCATTAAGCAACAAGTCAACCGTGTGCATTTACTTAAAGCAGAAGGAAACAGCGTAAGGATTAAAATGTCTTTTGCAAGAGATCAAACTCCACACTGGAAGAGCAGCAAGGTTAGAGGAGAGTCAAGGCTGGGCTTGGTCAGCTTCCTGTCCATGCGGTGTGCTCTTTGTAGAGGGGCTCCACACTTGCTCCAGTAGAAACACACTCGGGTTCGAAAGTATGAGGCGCCAACCACGGAGTTACATCAAATGCTCTTGTTGACAATGAATGGTTAGTTTTTACTGTGGAGACACAGCAGACCGGCTGCGGAACATATCATGAATATACCATATCAGTGCGTGCAATATTAGCACGCAAAGGACCGTTTGAGGTGCAATTAATGTTGGCCGATATATTTCAAGTTCAACAGTTTTTCATACTGGTGCAATATTTAGCCAGTAGGTCAGAGATTCACGGTGGAAAAAACGTATAACGGACACAAATGATGTTGCCGAAAAAAGCTAAAGAGCAGGAAGAAAAGAATAGAAAGAAATAAATTAATTATCTTGATATCTTCTTTGCAGGATTTTCTAATACCACACAACTATAGTTAGGCTATCTGGGATCATCTTTGTAGACCTACAACTTTTCTAGGTGGAAACTGAGCAAGATGTTATGAGCTCTCCACAAGAGCTCAGATCCGCATCCTACAAACATTTTAAAAGCATCAGTTTTTTGATGAAACCTGCAACGGTTTCTACAACAAGGAAAGAACATTACCATACATTAGGACAGATGATACTAATGAAAGAAAGAGACAGACAAGAAAGGAAGGACAGATGAACAAAAGGAAGGAAAGGAAGGAAGGACATAAGATGGACACAATTAAAGCTTTAGAAAGAAAGAAGGATTCAAGGAAGAAAGTAATAGCATAAAACACATAGGAATAAAGGAGGCAGGGGCACAAAATACGAATAAAGGTAAACAGATGTTGCATATAAAGCGCTTTCCTAATCAAACTGACCAATCAAAGAGCTGCCTGCGGAAGCCATATTGAACAACCATACGATTGGGAAGTTGGATTTAAGGGCTTTGTCCAGGGGAACATTGACTTGTGACAGGGATCAGCTGGAATTGAACCTGCAACCTGCCCTGTTGTGCCACAGCCCCAGGGGACGGAAAGGATACAAGGAATGGAACAAAAAAAGAAAGGAACAAATGAAGAAGGCACAATAGGACAGGGGATATTTATATATATATATATATATATATATATAATTTTTGTGAAATTATTTAAAATAAATGAAATACTGAGGAAGTATCCTGTAGCCTATTGACTGTGTTATTGTATAAAAGTACTGACATGTTAACAAACTGAACTGAATTAATCTCAAATATTTAAAATCATATTTGTCTTTAAGAAGACATCTCCCTGTTTTTTGTTTTGTTTGTTTTTTTGGACACACAGAGGCTGAACATAACTAAACATCAACCTCACAGATCATGTTGTGATTAGTAACTTACGCCATTCTCCAATGAAGCCGCTGGTGCAAAGAAGCAACACGCCGCTAGGTGGGGGTAACGCTAACACAGTTAAAGGGACACAGCTTTTATCCAACTAACGCCAAGTTTGTCGAACAGGAGAATACAACCAGAGACCTGCATCTGCTTTACTATCTAAAGCTATTTCCACTTATACAACATGCATAAGAATAAGAAAAAGATAAAAACAAAAGACAACAACGCTGCAGCTCTGGGTGGCAGCTGGTTAAAGCCCAGTCGTCTCCAGCTGATTCCTCTGCCTGAAACCTCGCTCGTTAGTTAAGTTAGTTTGACACCTCCCATGTTTGATAACTAAACAGACGGGGGGGGGGGGGGGAAATCCCTGAAACAGTAATTAGTAAGTAAATAATACATGAAACCGCCACCAGGTAAATGGAATCAGCTGTGTGGAGCGGAGGTAGCTGCTGCTGGCTAGCCGCCGACCGTTGCTCCTACCTCGGCTGGGTCGCCATGGTGCAGTGCGCACAAAGTTCGCCGTCATGTGTTTCTTTTCTCCTTAAAGGTCCTCTACGAGGGCGTCTTTACGCCGGGGTCACATTGTTTACCGGTAAGCTTAGTTTAGTTATCTCAGCCGCTAAAGTTGAGCAGTAGTTGTCAGCCAAGTGAGCGTGTTTTGGGTTCGGGTCCAGCCCGTCTCGCCTACTGGACTGTTCTACCTTTGCCAGCCGCTCGGGGGGACGACCAGTCTCGGGTTTTATGTACGCTAATGTTACCGAAAAACCTCCACGAAGCAGCTCTTTGGAACTGCGTTTACTTTTAATTGTCCGTGTAATTAAAAGCAGAGTCCAACTGGGGCTGTTATTGGGGTTATTTTTGCCCGCTCGCTGCTGTTTCTGTAAACTTTTGGACGTTTACCCCCTAAGAGACAAAACATGGTAGCGCCATCTGTGTTTACCGTGTTGAAACTGCTGGACTGGCAGCTCAAAACATCACGATTCGTGGTGAACTGGATCTTAAAAACGAATTCAGAAAGTTAAAAAAAAAACAATTGAGGGAAATAATTAGTTAATTTTTTTCATCGTATCTTTGTTTTACCTTGTGAGCAGGCGGTATATAAACAGTGACGCAAGATTTACGTTTTGATGGTTAAACAGAAACACCAAAAGACGCGGTGGCTTGATTGACCATCTAGATCCTTTCAACATTCAATGAGGTTTCACAGACAGACAGACAGACAGATATATCAAATTACATGGGCAAATTTGTAACATTGAAAGGGCAAGTTTGATTGTATCTTATTAGAAAATTACAGCGATAAACTAATTTCTTACAGCTAAACATCTGAAATGATGTTTTATGCCGTTGATACTGTCTGGTGGGAAATGAATACTGCACCTACCTAACACACCATGTCTACAGTGAGACCAGTGGGTGGCAGCATGATCTATGAGATATTTTCCTCTCTTACCAAAGGAAAAGCAATGTAGGTAAATGCAGGCAAATCCTGGAAGAAAATATATTTAGATTGTGATGGAGGTTTACTTTCCAGGATTTCCGACACTAAATATGCAGTAACAGCTGCACTGAATTGGTTTAGATCACAGCAAATGCATGCATTAAAATTAGTTCAAGTCTAAATATCAAATCAAATTCAAAATCTCTAACTTGAATGGTGGTATTAGATAAAAGGTTCCCCATAAAATCAGACTAAATGGGGAATTTTGAAGATGTACAAATCTGGTAGAGATGTACTTGACATTTAACTTACTCTATGAAGTTTGGATACTTTTGCAAGAAAGTTTTTACACATAATAGGCAGTGTTTAAGTGTTTAAAATAAAGAAAGGCAATCACTTTTCTAAGTTTATCTGGCCAGCAGGCGGCACTCTAGTATTTCCAATTTTGATTTACAATGAAGCGGAACACAGCAGAAAGTGTGTTTAGTCTATATTAAATTGGAATATATAAACCTGTCACAAAAAACAAAACAAAAGAAACCTGGTAAATGAAGCAAACATTTTCAATAGGTACTGCGAGGTCCCCTTCACTAGTGAGACAAATTTAAAAACATGCTTGATTTAGCGCCTACTGTTTTTTTTCTTCAATTACCTAATTTACTGTTGTAATGTTTACAACAAGTCTCTCTAAAATAATTAAGGATTAGAAATAAGTCTGATGAACTTTGAAGTAATTGCTTAAACCAAAAACATCAATGTACAAAAAAAGCCCTGGAGTCATAGTTCGGAATTAATTGTTGTCTTTAAGTAAATAAAATTATTAAAAAGAGCACAATAAGATAGTTGCAATAGAAGAGTCCAACTGTTAAAAGAACAGCAAGCAAATTTTAAGATGGAAAATATTGTATTCTGCAGTTTTACCAAGAAAACAACACATAAACTCTTAATTTATATACACAGTAAAGGTTGAAAGATTGTTTGATTCATACATGAAGAAAACATTACATGGATGTTTTATAAATTTGACTGACTGAACATCATTTAATGTTGACTTATTCTTTATTAAGTAAAAATGTCAGTTAAAATAGATGTTAATATATACAGAAGGCTTCTACCGGGCTGCATTTTAAGATTAAGACAAGGGGTACAGAGTGCTTTTGACAGTTAAAGAGCATTAAAATTGGCAATAAACTAGTCAAACATATAAAAAGGCGAAATATGTTTGGATAAAAAAATAAAAAAAATAAACAAATAATTGCACATTGTATCTTACTCCATTATTCTGTTTATTTTTTCACATATTTTTCTCATATATTGTTTTATCTCATATAACACAATATATGAGAAAAATATGTGAAAAAATAGATTATTGGAGCAAGACATACATAAAAATGTGTGAGTTGTGTTGTCATAACACAACCACACATTTTTATGTACGTCTTGTTTGTTAAAATGCAGATCTAAATTAGTAGTTTAACTAATGGTTTGTTACTTTGGCCTTAAGCTCATCTTGATAATCTATGTTTTATTTACAAAAAATAGAAAAGTTGCCTAAGTTATCTTGTAACAAAATTTTCTTTGTTTCTTCCATAACAATGTCTCGGTTACATATTTAAATACCGTTCGTAAACTTTATTTCAAAATGAGAACTTTTACAACATGATCAGCAGGTGTTGGTAAAAACATAGTCTTGTTTTATCCAAGACCTTGTTGACTGGGTTTGTTTGGATTTCTCTGCCAAAACGTGACCAGAAAGGGTGGACAAGTAAGAAACAAGTCCCCCAGTTCATTTTCTTGAGTTAACACTTGCAAGCAGAACGATGTTTCGGTGCTTGCCGTGGTGAAATGTGGCATCACTTCATAAATGAGTCCACAGCTCTCAGCGATTGTGGTTGGGCTGTTGTTCCTGTGCAGCGTTGAGGCAGTGGGGCCAGTGGTTTTGACTTCCAGCAGCTCATTTTCCACTGCTGATACATCCACGGGCAAAACCACGTACGCATTTGTGAAGCTCTCTCCTGCGAGGCATTTCAGTTTGGTTGACCAACAGTATTCCCCAGGGTCTCCTGTTTATGAAAGATTGAAGTTATGAAGCATTACAAGGTTTCTACACCGCAGTTTAGATGTGAAGGATGTAAACATTACCATGTCATGCAGGTGCCTAAAACTTTGTGTTCTGTAAATGTAACAATGGCTCCATAAAAAGTATATTTAAAGTTTTAGGTAAATTCAAATAAAGTAATAATAACAATAAAGATTTATGCATGTGATCATTTACCGTTGGAAATACAAAAAAAGTAATCAATCCATAAGATTCGTTTTTCAAAAGCTTTTGTTTTTTAAATCTTTTATTGTTTACATAGTATACTTATTAATACAAAAACATATACCAGTAAAGTTAATTATATAAACGACCATTATGAAATAATATTGTAGTGAAATGTAGGCTAGAATTAGATTTACTGCACATTAAAAACAATGTTTACATGTTTCAGGTAGTGACGTATTAAGTTTTTTTTATTTTTTATTAGTATTTCTGCGTCTAATTTAGCTTAAAAAATAAGATTGGGTTTACATTTTTTTGTGTCAACCTCAGGTAAAGTCACTTTGTGGCGCTCTTACCTTCTTTGGAGTCTGTAATCCGTATGTTGTGATTGTCCCCAAGTTGCAGTTTCTTAGCATATGTCATTGAACTGCACTCTATCAAACAGTCCGTTGGTAATCTCATGGAGCTGGGCTTTGGCATCAGCAGTGTTTCTTTCTCTGAGCATTTAGCTGCCCCAAAAGCCAGCAGAAGATGGGACAGCAAGCCAAACGATGCCCATACACTGAGATATCCGGTCATTCTGTCCACCTATGAGCTAAGAAGACTACAGCTGGCTGTATTCAGCTGTGGGCCCAGGTCCTAATTGACTGGAATACTCAGAAACTGTGCACAAATGCCTGCACCAGTAAAAACATCAGTAGCTATCCAGAAAGACTGCAGCGTATCTTCATTCCCCTCAGCAGCACCTGGTCTTTTGAAGCACTCAGCCAAGATTTCTTCAGCTCAGATTTCCCTCCCTCTTGGCTTTACTTCACAAATTCCTGTTTGTCAGGCAGGCAGGCATAAGACTGACTTGGATAAGAGTTCAAAAGCATAAATCTTGTATTTATTTTAAACGGTACTTACGCAATACACCATACAAAGCCCAAGAAGTCAAAAAAATCGAAATGCTTTTTAAAAGCATTTCAATTATCTTTATTCAAATAATTAGGAGCTGGGAAAAAAATCACAAACTTAATACAAATGATTACAAGGGAAAATTAGTGTCCTAAACATTGTATCTAAATGTGTTTATCGAACTGACTAGTTGCACACTGTGGGAAAAAAAGGCCTACAACTTTATCTGTGAGGTAACTTTGTGAAATTAGTACAAAAATGTAACTAAATGATAAAAAATACAAATACAAATTCAGATTTGAGAACTGTCACCACTCAAGAAATTACAACAAATACAAAGAAGACAACTCCACATCAGTGTAAAAACATTTAATATATATATATATATATATATATATATAGCAAATTAAAACAAGTGTTTAAAAAAAAAAAATTTATTAGATGTAAAACCGGGAAAGAACTGCCTTGCCATTTCTCAACTTGAGTTAAAGTCTCTTGGATTTGCATGGAGATGTTCTTTGGATAGCTCAGGAAAAGGTGGAATTGGGGCTTTGCCAAAGGAAAGCATGTGTTACGTCTGACATGTTACTGTAGAATCCAGGTTTTAATTGCAGGGTGTTCCTGTGTCAACATCTTGGATGCACAACTACCACACTATAAATAAATCTTAAAAACATACGAGATTAATTCATTGAAAGTTGCATGCTTTCAAGAGATCATTAGTACCGAATAAAATAATGTTTTTAATTTTTTTGCTATCGTGTGACAGCTGAACTAGAAAACAAACCTTTTTAGTGCTTTTTTTTCTCAAATTGAATGAGGTTTCTAAAAGCTCTGATATAAAAACTCTGATATAGCACAAGGTTGATACATTGAGGAGTGTTGGGGTCTAGGACACTTTAAATCAGGCCTTCAGAAAGCACAAAAAAGTTACACACTTAATTTCTGACCCTGGTCTGTCTGCTGAGAATAAACCGAAATCTTTCTCATAAGTGTACATGGTGGCCTCACAATTCAGGTAGGAAAAAAAGCTGGCACGTCGAGTGTTTGGCAAGGCTCGCTCTCACATTTTTCGAGGGAACACAGCGTAACCATTAGCAGCTATAAATAAATGATCTCTACTCAAGAGCATCAACCACATAGATGTCATCTGAACCTGTACAAGTTGTTTACAGCTAATTATGATTCATAATCGGACATTATTATTATTGTTTTTTCTATCTAACCCCATCTCATGGGATACCGATTTTTTTTTTTAAAACAACGCATTAATATAGTGTGTTAATGCAGAGATGGATTATTATGACTTGCAGCCTCAACAAATCTGTTTTTGGTACGAGGGAGCAGCAGGAATTCAAAACTAAGACGTTGCTTTGGTTCCCACGATCAGTGCTGAGTACACATAATAACAATTTAAGATAGAAAGCCATACAGGTGGGTGGTTTAACATCTGAGAAGACGGGCCTGTGCACAAAGATATTTTGGATATACCAGGTGGCCTGGATCTTATGCCAAAGACTGCGGGACAGACAAGGCCCTACTCTGTGACGGGGTGCAAGGCGTTCCCAAGTCCGCAGCCACAGCTGCGGGTCAGCTCCACCGAAGAGATGGCGATCGAGCCGGTTTCATCCACGTAGACAAGATTTTGTGTTTCCTGGAGGGTTGGCTGGCAGCATGGCAAAGGGTCCTGGATGTAAAAAAAGAACAAAAGTCACTCTGTGCTCTTAGTATTTTAAAAAGAGTCTGAATATGATATTTCATTTATATTCAGGTTTCAAAGCAAAGCTTATCAAAACAATTTAACCTGTACAGAAAGTAACCTACTCATGTATAATTTTATAAAAATGTTTTTCACGGTCAACGAGTAGGTATATTTATTATTTTTGAAAGTCAGGAATATATTTCTTGATTCTTATGTTTTTTTGTAAAGACCTGAGAGCTGGGATCCCGGAGGCTGGAGGTGGATGAGGAACATTGAATGCTGCCATCAGCAGTGTTGCATAGGGCACACTGGACTATGGTCAGGCTCAAAGGATGGATCACCCAGCTGTCCCAGCCCAGATCTGGAAGGTTCAAAATAAAAATAATGGGATTACAAAAAAAAGTATAGTTGTAGCTGCATTGTGTGTTTTTTATTAGCTGTCTAATACCTTTCATGAAAACCTCAGAGGCGGCAGAGCAACACTTCAGGCTTGTGTTGTTTCCACTCTCATGCGGTACAGAGTAATCAGTGGCTGCTGGGAAAAAAAGGAAACATTCAGTGTCAGGTACAAGCTACTGTCACACATGATTAGATCTGAAAAACCCTGGATTTGATTCTTGGTGTTACGGGTTCCACTCACCTACTGCCCTCCTGGCACTTTGAGGATTCATGCTGAATCTTCTTTGCCATTGCTCACGGACGCTCTCTATCGCTCCAGCAGGCAGCTGTGGTTCGGTCTGCATGTTGAGAGCCCTCAGGAGACCCTGTCTGATGGATTGCAGTGACTCCTCCCGGCAGCTGACCATAACAATTGTTATGATATTAGATAATTTCAAAACTATTGTAGCTGCTGAACTTTTACCTACTATTTATTGGAACTATTACCGACTACCTAATTAGAGACAAAGGAAATTGAACAACATAGGCCTGCACAGAAAATTGAAAAAGGTGGCAGCAGTATTTTTCAATCAAAAAAAATTTACACAAATTTTATACTGAATTTATTATTCTAAAGAATGTAATCACACAGACATATTGAACACTTAAAATTGCTAAAACTGACCTTTGACGTGAAAGTGGCGAATTAGAAGAGATTGCAGGCTCCTCATTGGATGCATGCAGGACAAATGCAATCACCACTGAAGAACCAAGAAGCATCATCATGCCAATGAACGCAAAAGACATGATGGATGGACGGTGAGGCCAATACAAGTTCCAAGAGAACAAAGGATGGAAGTTCTTCACGTACGTCGTCTAGGATAGAACAGTGTGGAGACCAGGATGCTCCGCAAGGTAGTATTAGTCGGGGGCCAGGGAACCTGAGCTTTTATCTTCTTGCAACCCGGTGTGGCCTTGAGATACTTAACATTGTTTTCTTGTCCCCAGCTCTGGGTGAAACAGTGCAAGGAGGATGGTTCCAACAGTGGAAGACTAATAGACTCAAGACAAACAGTCCGGAATGAAAGGCGGGACGGACACAAAATAAGCAAAGCCACAAATGCACTTAATAGTACAACAATGTGACAGCACAAAGATCTGAATGTTCCCATGCAATATTATTTTTCTGTATATATTTCCTATTCTGATATATTTCATATTTTCGGCTGATCTTTACACATTGTTTATTTTCTGTATATATCTTATAGAAATTTTTTGCACAGCACTGAAAGGAGTGGTCCCCCAATCTCGTTGTACAATGTGTAATGGCAATAAAAGGCATTCTGTTCTATTCTATGTTATCACCGGTTAAGTAACCACTCATATCCTAGCTTGTCAGAAGGCTGTCTGCTGAATTTTAGACATCCGTTAGACGCCAAAGTGACTACAGTTCAAGACCAGGTCACAAATATCTACGATAATCCGGACGAGATGTAATAAAGGAATGAGTTACTTCCTCAAAGTCATGTAACAGAATGTGGGCCTTAACTTTACTCCTGTGATGGAAAAAAAATATTTTGACAGCTGAGGTAATTTTACTCCCAAATATTGCTTCAAGGTTCTTTGCAAACCTTTTAAAAAAGATGAATTGTATGGGCCAATAGTGTCCTTATAGTTGTTTATAGGGTTGGACTTTTCCAAGTAAAAATGGTTGGTTTTTGTTTCCGTTCATGGTATTTTTCAGCATCCATATTTGTACGTGTACTACAAAAAAATCCAGCAAATCCTGAGTAGATGCCTCATAAACAGCCAGATAAATTTGTAAATTAGCTCAATAACACAAAGCAATTTTTATCCTTTTAAAATGCATATTAAAGAATATATACTGAGAAGAGAATACTAACTATCATGGAGGCCTGAAATGTCCCTTAGCGTGTGTTGAAACTGAATAATTCAGTTTCATGTGCAGCTAAAGTACTGGTCTCTTATTCAATTTGAATAAACCACACTTATATTATTTTTTACATAAAGTAAAGTTTGTGTTATTTTTATGTTTGTTTGAATTTATTGTCTTTTAGAGTTTAAGAATGCCTAATTAAAAAACATAAGCTGCACTAAAGAAACACATGGAGCACCGTCGTCCACACGTACATTTAAATTCAATGCAGCATGGCCCGGCTGGAGTTTGAGCCCATTTTGCTGCAATATAATATAACTAGAGAACTCTCGGACAAGTTCAGAACTTGCATAATCATTGCAGTGTAATTGTTAGGGTTGCTCGGACAAGTTCAGGGCATGCATAACTATTGCAGGGATCTTTTCCCCTTGAATACTTTTTATCCCTGGCGATTCTCATATCCATGATGCAGCGCGCTGGGTGAAGAACAAAGCCAACTTTAACTGCTACCTATCAGATCTGTACGAACGAGGCTGGGGGCCAGTAACGTTACAGGCATTGATCTCGCAGGATGTAAAACATGACGTTACATTAACATATTATCCGTTCACAAAACATATACAGGACAGACAAAACATTTGAGATATTATACTGGAAAAGAATATTAAGATTGTATGCTAATAATACAGATGAAATGAAATTTATTTTTAGAAGTACATATGTTAGTGTTTAGATGTGGCCCAAAAAAATTCAACTGGATCTGGTCTAAACCCGTAGACACCGTGTCCAAACCCAATCCAACATGATTAATGAGCAGTAATTAGAAGTCTTAATTTACATTAAACCCAACATCTGGTTGTAATTATTCTTCTACTGCTTTTGTTTTTAGACCATTATACGGGACCTACTTCCAGACCTTGGATTTTGCATTCTGCTGGCTTAGTAGTGTAATTTATCTTGCTTGTAGCTTTTGTTAAACATCGTCTGGCTGTTTTTCCTCTTGCTGTAACCACAAGGTGAATCCAGTTCAAATCTTCTGAGATGTGATTGATGGGAGGGGAGCAGGGCGAGGCCATGATGCAGAAGTTTTGCAGTGTGCCACGCTTCTTAAAGTCTAACATCTGTGCACTGTTTATCTTACTTTCTTTCTTTCCACCACATGATTAACTACATACTCCTATAGTTAAGCTATAGTAAGTACATTAACACAACATTATATTTTGCAGTTTCATTTTGTTTTCTCTGTGCTTCATGATTATTACAAACGCACCTCAAATGCCAGAGAGCAACCCTACCTGAACATCACTCATATAATTTTGCTCCGACCCGGCACAACTTCAAGGTGGGCCACAAATGTAAACTCCAATGTACATGTTAACAATCACACTATCTTGTAAAAAAAGAGAATTTATAGTGTCAGAAAGTCATTTCTGTTCGGTGCTAGAGGAAGATCAGATCTGTAGATAAAAAGAAAAAGTAATTTGATTGAGATCTCAGCAATGCTGTTGAGACTTGCCTAGTGCAAAAACCCAACCAAATTATCATAGCTCCAAATATTTTACACAAGGCCTCATAAAAGGCACCATAAACAAACACACACACACCCACGCACAGCATTTGCATGCAGGCCAACATGTTAAATTTGTGTTAATTGTACCATAGCACCTTGTTCTACATGTTTGTGTCACGTACATGCTTGGAAGAAGACCTTTTTAAAACATTATGCCCCGCTTCTTGGCCTTTTTTGATGCCATTTATTCACTAACGTTCTCTAAGAAACTTCTGATGCCTTCCATAGTAACGTCTAAATGTGGATTTATTTAGGTGTGTCATAGTTAAATGTCTGAGTACCTATATATTCTACCCTTGTATTTGTAAAAAAAACAGATTTAAATTAGCCATTATGTTCCTTCCAGTTTACAGTCTTCATAACAAAGTTAAAACTATATATATATATATATATATATATATATATATATATATATATATATATATATATATATATATATATATATATATATATATATAT
>JAVLVB010000002.1:12276528-12295232 GCA_032876305.1 Orestias chungarensis
CATTGCTCTGGAAGAAAGCAGCACAGAAAGTCTTGTTTCTACTTGTAGCTGACATTCCTCTGGCTCTTTGGATGAAATATGGTTTGATAACGAGGGCACCTGATAAGGTGCCCCATTTTGAGCCTCATGAGAAAGTTTTTACTTGTGCTGGGTTATTGGCAAGATAATTTTAGTTGAAGGCACAGACGGACAAAGAGCTACTGTGTAGTGCAACTGGTAACTTCAGGAAACCTTCTGGCTTCCAGATAACAACATCACCTGCAGCAGTTTTTCAGAGGATGTAAATCGCTGTTCTGTCAAGCCAATAAATGGCAAATGCAGCAGATACTACATGCAAATGCAAATGGCAACCTTATTACTTTGAGTTGTGTGACAATCTGGCTATTCTCCGTATATTCCAAATTTACATAGCATCCATCTCTACATTACTTCATAGGGTTTTGACCTCCAAAACATTTACAAGAGGATTACGTCTTGATATTCAAACTGATGCATTATAGGTAAGTGTACACAAGGATGCACCTGCGGACAGTCCCGCACAGGGAGGCACAGCAGTCTTGCTCAAGTTTGACCCTGGTTAAACTCTATGATAACACAAGATTGAACTCGTATGGGCTAAAAGCCATCATCAACACGACAGGGTGGATTGGAAAAGTACAAGTGAAAATAGAACTAAGCAGTTGTGCTCAGTATATGGGTGTTTACAAACCAGCATACCATAAAATGAATGGATGGATGGCTGGATGGATGAATAACATCCTGGTATCCTTAAAGACTTGGGGTTTAATTCTGTCCCATATAATAAGTGCTTGAGATATTCTGTATGTTAAACTAAACCAATTTCTGATTAATCTTTATCTCTTTCCTTCTCCCTTTTGGCTAAATTAACTATATTAAACCCAAGCAACTTCTTCTATTTTTATTGTTCTATAAATATTGATTAATAAATATTTATTAAATTCTTACCTTGACTTTCCCTCAATACATTAGGACCAGGCATTTCCCCACATAAAGCCCATTGGTCCTCAAGTTCATGAATTCAGTATACCAGAAAGATCCTATAGAAGCTACATAAATAGGTAAACGCATACAAAAAACATATTGTTAAAAGCATTTTTTCTGCTTCCAGATAATCAAACCAAAACTTTGTAATATTACATCAGATCAAGAAAGAAAAAAAAAAGGAAAGTATGTTTGATACATGCATTAACGATTCTATTTTGAAAATGTACTTTTAACCTCACAAATAAGCATAATTGGCAAATTTTAATTGTAGGTCAAAAAGTTAACTTTGACATGACCAACTTTATCCAGGTGTTTGCAAATTTGTGCACTTGGAAAACAAGGTGCAAAGAAGGGCTTCTTTTAATTATTTTCCTAAATATTCAGATTTCTTGAATGCACAACAGATACCCCCACCTAAAGGGGGATCTCTGTATCTAGATTTACAATGGGACTTCGTATCTCTCCTTGCCATTTCTGTCAGGATTATTGTAAGGTCTCAGTCTTGGTAGGTTTGTAACTGTTGTCAGTTTAATTTGGTTCTAACAGCGCACTTTAAAGCGTTTAAAGGCGGGGATTTATTTTTAAAGATAGTTATGTCCCAAAGTCAAATCATTATTCCTGATGTATCCACTCTGTTCCTTGTTCTTAACAGGGTTGATATTCTCTGACAAACTTCTGAAACCTACCTATAAGTATACGCACTTAAGACAATTGGTTGCACATAATATTTTCTGGAACGTCAGATTAGACACGTATTTTTTCGAAAATGCTTTAAACATACTATTCTACTTGCAAGACACTTTATATACATTACTTTGATCCGTGGCAATGTTTTTATTTGCTCCATTAAAACAATCGAAAGTGAGTTGATTGTTCTTTATTTGATTAGTATTAACTTTTTTGACCACATAAGGGAAAAACAAGCCACCCATATTATTCTGGATCCTACGATTTGTGCAACAAAAGCCCACACAAAGACACGTTCATGCCGCACATCTCTGTGGGATAGTGTACCTTTGGGCCTCTTGGAACCTTCCATGTATAAAACGGAATCCTTGAGGGCCAGACGCATCCCACCGAATCGTTGTTGTAGCCCGGGAGTCACGGCACGCTCAGCTGCTGTTGTCTGGGATCACAAAAAGCCTATCTGAACCGATGAGTGATTTACAGAATGAAAATGTTGGTCCTCTTCAATTTGTTTCAACGCATTTGCAATAATTGGTGTGTTGCAATAAAGTGGGGAAATGTAGCACAGATCAGGGGCGTGTAGGATCAAAATCTGAAAGACCTGAGGGTATTGACAAAAACATTAAACCTCAAGATGCAGCTTTTGTTATTTTAAGATTAAAAGCAGAAAAAATTTGTTGAAAAATATCATTTATTTTTATATATATATATGTTTTTTTTTTGCTAAGGTTAAAGGGTTATTATTTATTTATCAAACAAGTCAAACAAGGATCAATGTGTAGATTTGCCCAATGATGACACAATGATGACTCGGCCTTGAGTGAGACGACGTAAGATCATTTTTAGAAGGATGCTGCCCTTTAACATGAGCCTTCGTCTGTTTATTCAGCGTAGATGTGAGCCGTAGTGAAGCTTAATCCTAATCCATCTGCGTCTCGTTCTGAGCGACTGATTACTGTAACCAGTTTGAGACACCTGGCTCTGATATCCACCCGCGCCTCAGCTGAGGCATTGACATATAGCAGAGAATAGTTACAATATTGCAGCCACTATTCGTGCAGAGGAAGCCAACAATGTGATAACGTACTTTAAGGACATGTTTTTTCTAGCTGCCAAGGGAGTTTTGAACAAAATGAACACATTTACAGCCTGAGGGAGTGAGAGGAGGTAATGAGAGACGGGGGACTCCTACAGGTGAGTTGTCTTTTTTTAAATCTTTATCATTTTGGTTGTTTTGAACGTAAAATTGAGAAACAACGTCTCTATTGAAACAAAATAATACATTAATCTTCGTTTCTTACATTGTTTAGAGATTTCCTTCAACATCTGTTTGATGAGTTGGAAAGGAAAAAAAATGTTAGAGAAATGTGCTTTGTATGTATGCATTTTATAAATGAAGCTTTCAGGATGCAGAACACAAGGTCGCATAACTGACTTTTTTATTTATTTTTTCGACAGAGAAAGCAGCAAAAGGTCATGGGATGCGGCATGGGAAAATCCGGAGTAGAACTGAACAAATGTGACAGAGGTGCAGAGCTTTTCTTCTTCTTTTTAGGTGAAAAAGAACTAAGTAAACACTTTAATTAAATATTACAAACCCTCTTTTTTGGTCATTTTCAGTGAGCATCTCAGTTCCAGGTAACTTCTTTTAGCTCTATCAAAATTTAAAGAGAAAAAATCTGTGCTTAGGCCGATTTGTGTTTAATTGCTGTGATTAAACCCAACTTTTTATGCACTCTGGAAAGCTGCCACAGGTAAGGCATTCGCTATCCAAAATTATAGTTTCTACTTCTGTTTTAGTACTCCAGGTGAAAGTGTTCCTAAGATTTAGAAAGAAAGCACTTCTTGGCTATTGAAGGCGCTTCGTAATGATTGAAGAGACCTTTTCCGAGTCATCGAGCTCAGATATCTTAAACCCCGAATTGGACAAGAATGTCCTCTCTGTTGAATTTTGAATTTCGGTGAAACCATGGCATTTAGTCAAGTTCCTGAGGTTTCCTCTGTGTCTGTCTTTCAGCAATTAGAGCGGCGTTGTTGATCCAGCGCTGGTATCGACAGTATGTTGCACGACTTGAGATGAGACGCAGGTGCACTTGGAATATCTTCCAGTCCATCGAATATGCAGGGGAGCAAGATCAGATAAAGGTGAGGTAAGAATTTTGAGGTTAAAATATTTCTGCTGGTCTTCTCAAAAGAATAAACTCCTTGAACCTTTTCACACTTGTTCACAGTGTTTTACTGTATGAACTATCATGCGGTTGATCAACACATAGTGGTGTATAATTGTGCAATCAGAATCTGAAAAATTGAGCCAGTTCAATCCATAGTCAGAAAATGGAAAGAGTATGTCACAACCATGAAACTGCTAACCTGTGGCCAGCTGATTATGTTGACGGACTGGGCAAGGTGGGTATTAACTGGAAAAGTAGCCAAAATGCCTGAAGTTAAGTTGAAGAATCTGTTTAGAGGACAGCTAAAGTTTGTGCACTCAACAGACCTGAACTTGATAGCAAAAATGACAAACAGAATGGTAGTATTGAGAAAAAGTTGATTAAGCATCATTTGTAGTTCGAAATATACAGCTGACACAACAACCACGAAGACTAAGGTGCTCAGTCTAAACCAAAATCTTTCAAAGTGGCCTTGATTTAAGAAAAAACTGACCTTGAGATGTTTATTGTGATTAACAGTAAGGATCTGCAGGGGTCAGCTGATAAAAGAGTACAATTATCTGTTTTTGATATGTAACATATGCAATGGAAACAAGTCATGCTTTTTGTATGATTAGTTGCCTTGATATTAACTGTTGAGTACTGAACTGCACACTACATGCACCCTAAGTTGTACTTTAGGTTTAGCTCTAATTTTATGTAAATGCACTCGCAATGTTTTATTCATTAAAACTCATTGTGTTTTTATTTACAACTGTTATTCTTCCCACAGCTGTATAATTTTTTTGGCTTCCTGATGGATCACTTCACCCCAGCCTGCAGTGAAAGTATGACTAATTGTGAGCTACAAACCCTTACATCCCATAGGTTTTGTTTATCATCAGTCTGCTAAACTGAGCTCATGGTATCCTCCTTAATCAGTTTCAGAGTGGCTTTCATATGTTCTACTTGTTGATCTCCTTATTTTCCTCTGTCTTTTATTAAGGAAACCTAATTTCTCACATCTTTCGTGAGAATGAGATCTGTCATGATGCAGATTGGGAAAGATACTTTTGCTACAAAGACATAGACGTATCAGACATCTACACTGGTCCCCACCTAACCTTCCCTATGACATTTTGTGGAGTGTCCAAGCTGATGGAGGCTTTTAAGCATAAACAAGTGGGTGCACTGGTACCTGAACAAAAGAAGATCAAAATATATGTTGGCAATGTTTTCCTGCTTTATTTATTCGTGTTTTCCTCCCAGTAGCAGCTCCACGCTCGTTATGTTCTGCAGGTTCTTGGAGAAACTTGGAGACTTCTAAGAATCCTTCCAAACATCAATCATGTCTCTGTCTGCCACACTAAGGAGATTACAATATGTGGTACACTGAAGGAGGCCTTTCTTAGACTTTACGCTTATCTTTTACCATAAATCCTTTTTACTGTTAAAACAACATCTTTTTTGTTAATAGGAGATTTGCATGGCCAGCTGGAAGATCTCTTATTGATATTCTATAAGGTATACAGACATAATCCAGGTTTTTATCGCTTCAGTTAGAACTATCGTTGAATTGTTTGTTTCATTTATCAGAATGGTTTACCGTCGTGTGAAAAACCATACCTCTTCAATGGAGACTTTGTGGACCGTGGCAAGAATTCCCTCGAGATTTTGCTCATCCTGTTTGGGTTCCTGCTTGTCTACCCTAATGAAGTGCATCTGAACAGAGGGAACCATGAAGATCACATTGTTAACCTGAGGTAAAAGCTCTTAATACATATTTCTGGATTTTTCTTTCTAGTGATTCTTAAAAAAAAGTAACCCATTTTGTTGAAATAAGCAAGACCTTTCCGATAAAGAAAACAAAGTGCGAAAATATTTCTCTTATATAGGGTTGCACATTGAAATTAAAGCACCTATCATTTTAGTGTGGCAGGCTTCATGGATAAATGGGACGAGCCTGGTGGGCAAACTTCAATAATTGCACATTGCACCAGTAAAAGCAAAGTGTGATGGTCCAGTTGCCAGGGTGAAAGCACAGTTTTGCTCAAAATATTGCAATGCACACAACATAATGGGTTACATACCAGAGTTTCAAAGAGGTCAATTGTTGGTGCACGTCTTGTTGGCGCATAAAAAAGTGTGTTTGTAAATTTAGATCCCTTTAATCGGATGCAGAAATAAACTCTAATTCGACTAAAAGGCCTCAAAAGGTTTCCAAATGAAAAAAAATTTCACCTAATGTTAATACAGCTGCTTTGTGGAGGCCCTCTGACGTATTTTAGAGAACATTAAATAATGTCATAAATAAATATTAATAGCTTTACAGCAAATATGTGCACGTTTCTGTTTTGGTGAGATAAGACTAGAACTGAATTTGCTTTTCCTGAAAACATAGTCCCACTTTAAAACATGGTGGTGGCAGCATCATTCTGTGGAGATGCATTTCTTTAGCAGGGCCTGGAAACCAGACTGCGTTAAATAGAGGAGAATCACATGGATAAACGTCTTAGGGGTTACAAAGTACTTTAAACGAGATAGATGTTCTCCTTCCAGCTAACACCAAACATCCAGCTAGTGTGTCAACAGACATATCAATATCAAGGAATTTCCTATATATGATTACAAGTTATGGTTCCATTAAGTATCCAGTGGCAAAGTTTGCAAAATATGTGAAATTGCACTAGTGTTAATGTTTTTTTTTTCTTTAGATACGGTTTTACAAAAGAGGTCTTGGGAAAATACAGAGTGAGTATGGAAATGAAAATAGCTAATAGCAGTATGACAACACAATGGAATTAAGGACATATTATTCTATATCTTTACTTAACTTTCAGGTGCACGGTAAGAAGATTCTGCAGCTGCTTAAAAAGATCTTTAGCTGGCTTCCTCTGGCTACGGTGATCAACGATAAGGTCCTGGTTGTACATGGAGGGATCTCTGACTCAACGGACCTGGACGTGGTGTCCAAAATGGATAGGCACAGGGTAAGACAATCATCCAGCTTTAGTCAGATTAGTGTGTTTTCATACAATGCAAATCTAGGAAAGCTAAAACTATTAATCTGTGCAGTTCGTGTCGGTCCTACGGCCTCCTAAAGTGATCCGTCCTAGGCTCAATGGCGACAGAACAGTGATCAGCAAGAATGAGGATTCGTCTAGACCGACAGAAGGTCGTCGTCGGGTACACTCCCTCACCAACACCACTGCTCCGGGTAAAAGGAACAACATCCCACGTCGCTCCCTCCACAACCTGCCAACCACTGGCAACCATGTTAACTGCTCGGTGGAGTACGAGCTGAAGAAGAGGCGCCGGCAGGCTGGCTTTGATCAGACCTACAGAGAAATTAAGACTTTGGACTCTGATTCAGACCCAGAGTTTGGAAAACCTACAGAAACTCATGGACATGAGTGGAAACAAGTAAGTGATGAGAGAGATTATTTGCTGTCTCTATATGCAGCAAGTCTGCTGCAAAGTGTAAAACAGAATATTATCTTTAAAGTGCTGTTTTTGCATCTCAACAGTGAAGGCAAATTTATATTATCTTTAACTTGTATTTGTATTTTTCAAGCCCTCATTGTTAGAAATAGTGTCATATTATTTACCCAATGTACCTTATAACTGTCCTAATTTATTCCTTAAAATTGTTTCATAAATGTTTTTTGTTTATTTAACAGTTTATTATTATTTTCTAAAGATCCATCTATCCAAATATGTTATAATAGCGAAAACAACTATATAAGGTCTCTTGTTTTAATTTTTTTTAAAGTTGAATGTATGTTTGTCATATAAAGCTATGTATTTACTTAGATTGTGGACCTACTGTGGAGCGATCCAATACCACAGAATGGATGCATTCCTAACGAGGTGCGAGGCGGAGGCTGCTACTGGGGACCTGATGTAACTGAGGAGATCCTGGGAAGACACAACCTCCAGCTTCTCATCCGCTCCCACGAGTGCAAACAGGACGGCTACGAGTTCTGCCACAATCGCAGGGTGAGCACAGAAAGAAACATTGTACCCAAGAAAAAAAGTACAAGCTGTGGAGATAAAAAAGAAAAAAAAAAAAAAAAGAGTTCACAGTGTATTTTTCTTCTCTAATGTTACACACAGGTGCTGACCATATTTTCGGCCTCTAATTATTACGAGATGGGCAGTAACAGAGGAGCCTACATCAGAATGGGCCATGATCTGGTGCCTCACTTCATTCAGTACCAAGCCAGCAGCACATGCAGAGAGCTGACCCTGAGACAAAGGTGCACAGTTTGAAAGCTACAAAGCAAATATTCCAGCCAGAAAACACAAAATAATAACAAATGTATCAGTATGAACATGTTAATGAACATATAAGAATCTGAGAATGTTGTATAGTAAAAATAATGGTGTGTCCTTTCTACTGTGTTATCTAAATAAAGTTAAAGTTTTTAACATTACTATTTTAGGTTTAGGATTAGATGTAATTACGTCAAAACAAATTAATCGTATGTCTTTTATGTACGTGGCAAATGAAGTTGACTATTCTATTCTATTCTAGACTAGATTGGCTTAAAAATTATATTTTATTAGATTAACTATTTAATTAACTATTTAACAGAAGATTTTACAATTAAAAATTATGTTTGTTGGCATTTTAGTTATTAGTTTTTGAGACTATTTCATTGTCAATTCTAGGCTAAAGACTTATGGTCTGTTTTTCCACCAGTGTCGGGTGGACAGAGAGATCAGCCCTGCGTGCTCTAAGGCAGCAACTCTTTGTACACAAGTCGGATCTCATCAGTGCCTTCCAGGAGTTTGACCCAAACAACAAAGGTACAGGGACGCTGGAACGCCTCCTAACATCTATTAATGTGACAGCAGACATCTAGAGAAGTAACTATTCTGTCTTTTATGTCAGGGGTGATCTCTCTACGCCACTGGGTAGCAGGGACAGAGAGAGTACTGAAGCTGGGTTTGCCTTGGAGGGTCCTGCGCCCCCAGCTTGTCAATAGAGCCCAGTCTGGTATGGTGAACTACCAGCAATGGATAAGAGAGCTCTCCATCACTGAGCCGAAACCAGAGGTATCTTTATTTTAACATTTATTGTTTAGACATTGTGATTATTTCACATATGGGAAAATCTTTTTGAACTCTTGGCAGGTGTCAGATACCAGCATCATGGAGACAATGTACAAAAACCACTCTAACTTGGAAACCATCTTCCGTATCATAGATGCAGATCACTCAGGTGAGTAAGAGAGCTTCATCTCTCATCTTCTGCAAAGGGCTCAAACTGATGCAAAAGGAAGAAGTAAATCTAAAGTTACCTTATTACTTATGTCGTTCATAACTTAAATTAAACAGGGAATGAAATTGTGTAACAAATAAACAAAGTAAGTCTAACCAACATTGACAATTGTCAATTTAATACATGGTTAAATACAAAGGGAAATTAAAAGCATGTTTAAACAATTGTTTCCATGGTTTCTGTGCTGTATTACACTATAATGTAATGTAAGTACATGTACTTTATGTTCTTTGTGCCGGCAGTTAGTGGAACTGTTGCCTTGTATCAAATGGATGTGCAAGCCAATCATGATCTAGAGTCTGCACGTTCTCCCCCATGCATGCGTGGGTTATTTCCTATGTACTTAGGCTTCCTCCCACAGTATCTTGACAGCCTATAATAGTTTGGGGTATAGTTCCTTTTAAATTGTCCTTTAGGTGTGTGCGGAACGCTGTTCATCTCCTTTTATCATTGTGTTGCCCTGTGATTAACTACCAACCTGTCTAGGGTGAACCCTGGCTTTTGCACAGTGATCACAGGTGATATGCACCTTTAAAGAAAACTAGGATTGTATAGTGGATGGATATATAAATACACGTTAAAATTCTATTGTTTAGCCAATTCAGCAAATGAACTCCACCAATTTCTCCTAACTTGAGCATTGTTACCTCTGATCACTCAATTTGGGTAAGGTGAGAAATTATCAGGAAATTAATTTTGAATCATTGTATTGATAGTTTTTTTAATAATTACAATATGTTGATTTTTTGTTTTAAATAATTATTGAATTTAGATAGCCAGTTTAGTTCTTTATTTTATTGTAGCATTTATTCTGACATTCAGTTATTTAGTCTTTAAATGGTGGTAACTATTCAACAAGATTCAATGTTCAGATACTTATGCTTGTGCTTGATGTTTCTTTTTTGCTCCATCTGTTAAACTTATATAAATCAACAATTAACCAGCATGATCAATGCACCAATATAAATGAGCTGTTCTCCCCTTCTAGGTTCGATCTCTTTTGAGGAGTTTCGGCAGACTTGGAAACTCCTGAGCTCTCATCTGGAAATGGAAATCAGTGATAAGGCCATCACAGACCTGGCCCAGAGCATGGACTTCAACAAGGACGGTAGCATCGATATCAATGAGTTCATGGAGGCCTTTCGTCTTGTGGATCTCTCCACGCATGCTTGATAGACTGGAGCAGTTTTTAGTAGGTTAGAAGTTTATTCTTATTTTTATGAAAATTAAACAACCCAATTCTGAGAATCACACCAAGCACCTCGTCAACCTTAGCTTTTTTTTTTTACGCAATGTGTAAAAAATAAACAAATTTGCAGGTTAGATCATCTGTACCCATATTTTCTAGACTCCATTGTGTGGATAACTTAACTGGACACATTATATATCCAAATGTATCCTTTGTTTCCTGCCTACATTAGTTCCTTAATTTTTATTTTTTACAGCAATTTTGTAATTAAATATGATCAACTTAGTTGGGGAAATAGAATAAAAACATTCTCTGATCAACTATTATGAGTACCAGTGGTTGATGCCAAATAACTTTAAACTATGACTATTACTGCAGTTGGTCGAAATCCAATATGCTGACCCAGAATTGTCCGGTAAAGTAAAAAAAAAAATTAAAATCATCAAGAGCATACCTGAATCATTGAGCACAGTGATGGATCCATGATGCAAAGGGTCTGTTTCAATCTTTGTGAGCAGAGTGTTAATATTGGCATTCACTAAGAGCCTTAAGGACCAGAAATTATTTATTTCAATATCATTTAATCTGTTAGGTTAATATTTAAACAGGGACTCATGCAAGAAAAAAAAATACATAGAAAATGCTAAATTCACTTTCCTCTTTTTTCTCCTTAAGGCAATTTGTCTGTATTATGTAGCCAATCATCTGCTTTTATATGATATATGAGTTTCCTATTTTTCTTCATTTCCTAGTCTGTAGTTCGCCGTTGCTTTTGAGACACACCTGATGTTTACATTTTCGTGTGCTCTGGATAAACACCACAGACCCTTTCGGATGTGGGTGACCCTGTTGCATGAGGGGATGTAATCGGTTCGACGCAGCCTAATAAGTTCAGCTGCCAGTCAGCCTTTTCATTCCAGTAGTGGATGCAAATCCAGGACATAAATCCTATCAGCTGAAGCCCTGCTTTGATGAGATGAAGGAAAGCACTAATCCAAAAAGGTAAACAAGAAAAGCCTTGTGTTATTACACTGATGCAAATCAACAGATATGATCAAGCAAGACAAAAAAGTGGGGTAGAAATGCCAAAGAAGGATTCAAACGTGAAAATATAGCTACTCATTTAAATTCGAAGATTTATTATCATACTAGCATAAAAAAAAAATACAAAAAAGTATTTACATGGTTTTAAATCCTACTGCACACTCGTACTGCTTGTTTACTTGCCAGACACTTTTATGGCCTCACATCTATAATCTGATTTAACATGAGAGTAGCCAGCTTTCATTACAGTGTTAGATCTTCTTTAGGCTGTCTAAATCCATCCAGACGGCAGAGAATAATCACTCATCTAAACACTCGATAGCCACACCTGCAAAATTCTAACATCCGCCTATGATGAAGGTTAGTCTGGGAGAGACGCGTCCCTGAAAGATGGTCTGAGCACATGTTGAGGTCGGAGTTCTTCAGCTCAGGACCCCGCCTCTGATGTGGCCGCCGTCGTTCAGTCCATGTTCAATGAGTTTAATGTCTTCCAAATCGTCTTTGATGACGCTGATTAGGTGACTTAAACCTTCCTGTTGTTGCTTTAAGTGCTGAAAGTGTGAAGATTTAAAAGAAATTAATAAAAGTCAAACATTTAGGAAAATAGTTGTAAAAATGCTAAGTTTTACTTGTTTGATATCTCTGAGGAGGTCTGTGTCAACATTGTAGCGCTCTTCTGATCTCACGGCTCCAAAGTGGTTCTGCATTCGAATTTGGGACATCAGTTCATTCAACCGACCCTGTACAAAATAAAAAAGAAAGTTCAATCCTTCAAGAGCTAGAAACTATTTTAAGTTCACCGATGTTTTCAAATTGTAAAAAAAATAAATAATTTAGACTCGATTTAACAGACTCAAATCAATGTGTTTACTTGCACTGCGAACATGAAAAACATAAGGCCTCCTACTGGAAAGGCTGATCCCGTTTCACACTTGCCTTGAACTGTGTGGGTGCATTGAGTTCTGACTGAATAGTATCCAGCTGCACCCTGAGATGCTCCTCGTCCACTTGGATAGCGTATCCGCTTTTTCTCTGAATCTCCTGTTTTATCAGGACCTTTCAGGAAAACACGACAATGATTAATATGGCTGGATTACTGGAGAGGAATTCAGAGAGCGAGCAGAGAGGACAGCCCCAGGACACTCGAACCTGATTAAATTCACACATGGTACTCGGCACTGTTTAGCCCTTCGTTGGAGAAAAACAACAGCGATATGAAATCTTCGCAATAGAATATGGGACAGTAAAGTGTCTGTGTGTGTGTGTGGGGGGGGTTTAGAAGTTGTCTGTATTTCATTAAGTTCTGTTATTAAAGAGACAACTGAAATAAATTCCAACTATGAAACTACCTGCAGCACCCTGTGAGACAGATCCATCAGCTTCCTCTTGTACTGAGCAATCTTGGCTACAGTGGTTGCCTGGTTCTTCTGTAGTTCACTGATGTCATTGGAGATTATCTGAAAGGTTACAAAGAAAGGTAAATGAAGCAGGAAGTAGAACAATCATTAGTTACTTCCCTAAATCCCTTTTGCCGTTAATTTCTATTGGCCTGTAAAACTGCAATGCATTGGAAAAATGCAAAAGAGTTGATTCAAAGCACTATTTTTTAAAATAATTTATTAATATGTACATATGAATTTTTTTTCCAGTTCCAACTTAGAATTCCTAGAGAAAGAAAACCCAAACCCACCATAACCAGATGAGCCAAGGTTATCCGTGTATTCAATTTAAAGTCTTCAATAAGGAAACATTTTCTGAAACACCTTTCCTCCCAACGATTGCTCTGGTATTTCCAATCATTCCAGATGAAAGCAAGCAGTTGGCAGTGAGGATCTGCGCGCTGTCCTTGACACCAAATACCTGCCTCAAAATTCCTTTTCTGATAACCAGATGGCCTGGTGTCCAATTCTTTGCTAAATCTAGAAACATAAGCAAGATATTTTTACTCACGTCCACTCTGGTTTGGTGCTGTTTGGTCATCTGCTCCTGGATTTGCAATCTGCGGAGCAGCTCCTTAAAACCTACCATGGGGACTGGGATTAACCTGGAGGAAATGAGCCCAACAAGATTTTTATGCAGTTTTTTTTTTTTTTTACTGTAATTACAGACGGCTTGCTGGCTCCCACCAAAGGACAGTAAAAGCCAAAGTAATTAATGTGTTGACAAAATCAGACTTTAAAAAATGGTTCAACGCCAAAAAACGATTTATGTGCTTTTAGGAACTTACTTCTCGGGGTCAGGGTTGTCCACCTTAGCTTGTTCCCAAATGATGGGATCCACTCCTGTTGCAGGCAAGTGAGGCGATAAAATTGTTGGCAGACTCTAACATCAACATAATTAACCTGGTGGAAAACGCGTATGTACATGTTTACCTGCAGGAGCGTTTTGCAAGAACTGCTTCAGCTCCGCTGGGGACAGCTCTGTGCGTGTCACTGACATAACAACGCCAATCTGCGTGAGCTGAGCCTTAATGTTGGCCTGCTCCAGAAAGCCGAACAGGGTAGAAGCTAGGATCCTCTTTGAGGTACCATTGGGGAAACGTTCTACGACATAAATTATCACCTCAGTCCTGCAGATCAGATGAGAAGAGGAAATCATTCACAGTCACAAGGGGGAGTATATATATGCTTCAAACCATCTGCTTGGTGAGAATAAGGGAACTTACATATCATTGGGCAGAGCTTTAACACCCTCTACATTGACTGTCAGAGTCTGGTTGCTTCCCAGAACCTTGTGCAGAGACTCAACCAGCTGCTGCTGCTGAGCACGTACATCAGGCTCCTTTTTATTGAGAATCAACACCACCAAACCATCTTCATCTTTACTTACAGGGACGCAGCTGTATCCCACTGCCTGCAACGTGAACACCGATTAATACAGGGTTTCCTACCAAGTGCTCATTGTTCCTCATCTTTCTGGGCTTGAATCTAAACCATTCATCGTCATTTTTAGCTTGTTTGTAAATAGATAAAACTTTTTAAGAACATTGAAAAAGGGGACAAATAAAATAAAGTAAGTTCAAGGATTTTTTCCCCCCATACTATTTAAGTTGCACCAACTGAACAAACTATTCACATTATACCTTGAACCTGCAGAAAGGGTTCTCCTGAGAGAAGTCCACTGATGGGTTGTTGGTAGCATAGTAGCCTTTCCCTGTTCCCCAGTAGGCTTGCAACTGGTTCCACTTGGCGAGTATGGAGTCCCGTTCATCTCCTAACAGGGTCGGGGCCGACAGAGCCGTGACCTGCTGGTAAAGCTGGGTGGGCTGAGCTTGACCCTGCTGCTGGGTCGGCTGGCCAAACAAGCCTCCTGCTGACAGACAAGTAATAGTTGTGAATTAACAGTACAATTAAATATAATGGGGAATAAAACCATAGCCACACTGAGATATATGTGCTAACCATCCATTTGTTCAATTTGGTTAATGAAAAAAATGCTTCCAAATTAAATGAAACAAGATAAGTTTAAGGTGAGTTTTAAGGTATTTACAAAACTATTTTTAAAAAAAGACTTAAAAAAAACAAAACAAAAAACCCCATTAACTGACCTTGTTGCTGCTGCGCCGACTGAAAACCTCCAAACCCACCAAGGCCTGTTGTTCCTAACCCGGTTCCAAAGCCTGTTGCTCCAGTAGTGGTACCTGCTCCAAGTCCAGATGTGAACCCAAACCCTTTGTTCTGTGTGTTACCAAACAAGCCTCCTTAAAGAAAAAAACAAAGAAAGAAAGCTAGGGATGATCAATGATGGACAACATTGTTTTCTCTTATATCATTTCAAAAGAAGAACAGAAGGATCTTAGTGTGAGCACCCAGAGTTTTTTACCTCGTGCACAATTTCTCTGTACCACATGCAGCTAAATAATTTAGTACCTTACCCCGTTGACCAAGTTTGAAATGCCATATGATTTCTATTTAACATTTCCTAGTATTTTAAAGAGGCAACAATGCCTTAAGTTTGGTTTCCGTGGCCTTGAGAAGAGAAACAAGCCCACATACTCATGTCTGAATAAAGTCTCTTGAACTCTTACTGACCTGTTGGGTTGGAGGTGGCAAAGTTGAAAGTGGATCCTGTCGGAGCAGCAGTCGTTGTAGTTGTCCCAAAGCCACCAAACGTTCCTGTGAAAGAACATTAATGATGAGGATACGTTTGATACAACAAAACAACAGAACGGATGGATGAAAGGAAAGCAGCACAGAAACATGTCTTATGGATTGCTGAAAGGCACAATCATAACATATCTAAAAATTATTAAAGAAAATAAAAATAAAAATCAACAAATGATTTGATTCCCATTTATTCTCTCTCCCATAAAATTCCCCACATTCCTTGTGCAACAGGGATGAGTGATTAACTTGACTCTTTTCATGCAAATGTTATGACTTTTAATCACCAAGTGAGATGAAAGAAAGAAAAAATAAATCACGGCACCACACTGGGGTAGAAAAAACGGAATAGTACATGATTTACAGGAACAGAAATGAATTGAGACACAAAGATCCTCTACCTGTACTAGCCAGGCTATTACCAAAATTGAAAACGGAGCCGGTTGTGGTTGCTGTACCAAAGCAACCTGCACTGAAGCTGATTGCCGGGTTTGCACTTAAACCAAACCCCCCAAAACTAAACCCACCAGCGGTAGTGCTTCCAGCTCCGAGCCCCCCAAATCCTGCAGCCGAAGCAGGCGGGCAGCGAAGAAAGAGACAACATGGAGGAGATAAATGACAAAGCCAGAGCTCAAAAGGACTCTGTAAAAACAATCTCCCTGAGCCTCTACAGAAATAATAAAAACTATTGGAGGCTGGAAATAAGAGTATTTATCTTACCTGTGTTGGAGGTACCAAAACCAAATCCAGTGGCTGGTGCAGCTGCAGTTCCGGCTGCGCCGAAACCAGGAGCCGTCAGAGCTGTGAAATTCAAACGGGTCTTCGCTTAAAATTACGCATGTGCAACAATAGGACGAGGAGTAATTAATTCACATTAACGTGCTGCCAATAGTGCAAACACTGACAGTTGCAATGTCAGGACACTAGGTCTTTTTTTTTGTTATCCTGATATGGACCTCCTTTTGTGTCCCTAATAAAGTTAAATCAAATTAAACTGAGTTGAACTGCAAAACCTCACTAAAGTATTACAACCACATACACTTTTCCACATCCTATGTTTTATGGTTAACAGGTTAAACCCATTGGGAGGTTGGAAGACACTTAATACTGAGGATAGAGATTCACTTTCCAACAAAATGCAAAAAATACAAAAGCAGTTTGACATAAACTACAACCAATCCTTCGTGGCTTTAAAAGGTGGAGAGCTTTGAATAGATAACTCAGTGAGGACTTACTGCCAAACCCTGAGGAGGCGGTGGTGGTGTTCGCTGTGGGGTTAAAACCAAACGTCGTTGAACCTGTGGTTTTGGCTCCAAACTGACCAAACGAAAACCCGGATGTGCCTTCAGAGAAACACAAATATCTCGTGGTTAAGCAGTTTAGGTGCTTCCGGGTTAGCTTCGTCAACCAAAACAAATGATGAGAGATAAGTTAAACAAGGCTAATTAAAACGGAGACGACCCAAAGCTTACTCTAGCCGTATTATAGTTTAAGACATGTGTTAACTACTTAATAAACTTATATTTCCACAGGTGTAAGAGGCTACAAGCAGACCCTGTTAGGTTTAGCAATGTTAGCAACAAGCTAGCTGACACCTTCAGCCCCGAGGCTACATGTAAGCGCTATCAAACCGACATCACCCCAAACTTGCGTCTGTAACTCACGTGCGACGTGTACCAGGTTTCAAGACAAATTCTTAAACTAAACCAAAAACGCTCGTACCTGCTGTTGGGTTAGTGGCCGCGCCGCCAAAACTGAACGCCATGTTGCTGACTTCTTCTTCTTGTTGGATTTTAGTGGCGGTTGGCAACAAACTTATAGTAGCATTACCGCCACCTACTGGTATGGAGTGTGGTTCGAGATGGTCTATAAATAAATACTATATACACACACACACACACACACACACACACACACACACACACACACACACACACACACACACACACACACACACACACACACACACACACACACACACACACTTATGCATAACTATTTATTCTACCCCTCTATATCATTCATACATTCACACACACATCTATTATAATCAAATTCTATGAAATAATTTTGTCCTTTTTAAATATCTAATAACTATTTGTATTTTTTTTACCCCCCAAATTCTTCCTCAATATATCTAATAAATTAATCTTCTCTTTAATATGTTCAAATTCCCTTTTCATATAACTTCTCTCTCTTTCATACCCACGGCATTCTAACATAACATGTTCAATTGTTTCTAACGCTCCACAGTGTTCACATTTGCCAGTATTATGTTTTTCTATTTTAAAAAGTGTATAATTTAGTGCTGTATGACCAAACCTTAACCGTGTTATTACTCTTTCCTCTTTTCTATTTCTTCTACCATTTCTTTTGTCTCCTACTCTCTTCTGAATTTTATAAAACCACCTTCCTGTTTTTTCTTCATCCCACCTTTTTTGCCATTTTTCCATCAGTTTTTCTTTAACAATACTCTTTGCCTCAGATTTACTTAATTTAACTGTAAAACTAATAGGATTTTGAATTGCCCTCTTTGCTATTTTATCTGCCCTCTCGTTTCCTTCTACTCCAATATGTGCCGGAATCCACACAAATATAACTATTAAACCTATATTTTGTATTCTGAATAATGTATGAAATATTTCTAATAAGATGTCCATCCTACTATCAGATTTATTATATTTTAAAGTTAATAATGCGGAACTGGAGTCTGAACATATTATTGTTTTTAATGGTTTTATGTCTTCTACCCATTGTAATGCTAATAATATTGCCAACATTTCTCCTGTGTATACTGATAATCCGTCTGTAACTCGTTTTCCTATTTTTATATTAAATTCTGGTACTACAAAACCTATTCCTATTTTTCCAGTTATTTTCGATGCATCTGTATAAAATTGAATAAATTGATAATAGTTGTTTAAATGTATTTGTACTGAATAACTGTCTACAATGTAAGATTTATCTTGTTTCTTTTCTAATATTGAGATATCTACCGTTGCTTCTGGTAGAATCCATGGTGGTATAATTGATATTGGTATTGTTTGAGTAATTTCTAAATCATTCATTTTAAATTCTTTTAATTTCTTTTCAATTGTCCATCCAAAACTCCTCATTTCTTTCTTTTCTTTTTCCCAACATGGATTTAAAATTTCCCAGGTTGGATTATCAAATGTATTGCTTTGTAAATTTAACCAATAATTTATTTCTAGTTTTGTTCTTCTTAAATCTAACGGCAT